>BLSH010079736.1:354343-370751 GCA_018402905.1 Glandirana rugosa | reverse complement strand
CCACCGCTCCTTTTCGGCCAAAGCTGCAGCCATTTTTGCACAACATCACGTCACCATTTCATGGGGTTCGGTGGACACGGAGCTCTTTTGCAGACATTTTGCGGGACTCAGAGCTCCTGTTTGCGGTACCTGTCAGTCATCCACGCACACCACATACTGGTGTCCCAACTCAGAACCAGCTACCACATCCGGCACCTATAGGCCAGGATCTAGTTTTTCCCCCACATCAGCTTCCAGTGACCCTCGGGACAAGCTGGGCCGGCCCATTCGGTTTTTGGGGAGGTCCCAAATTTGCAATAACTTTAATCAAGGGTCTTGTAATTATAACCAATGCAGGTTGCTCCATGTATGCTCTGACTGTTTCAGGGCCCACCCCAAATCGGCATGTCTGTCAAAACAGCCTAAGGGGTCCTGACTAAGCCGACTGAACATACAACATCCACAACAGTGCTTGGTAGGTCATCCCTCGGAAGCAACCGTCACATTTCTGCTCGATGGTTTTTTAAGGGGTTTCCACACAGGGCTGATCTCCCTGCCCCAGTGTTCATTTGAGTGTAGGAATTTATTATCAGCCGCGGCACATTCTGAAGCTGTGGACCACCTCCTTCAAATCGAGCTTTCTAAAGGTTTCATTATCGGCCCATTTTCTTCCCCCCCTTTTGACATATGGAGAGTCAGCCCCATTGGCATTGTGCAAGGGAAATTTTCCAATAAATTAAGGTTGATTTATGACTTGTCCGCGCCTCATTGTTCTAAAGTCCCTAGCATAAATTCCCTCATACCATCGGAAGAATTTTCCCTTAAATACGCCTCAGTAGACCAGGCCATTCAGAGCATCATTAGTCTTGGGGTGGGCACTTGGCTTTCAAAAGCTGATATCACCGATGCTTTCAAGCTTCTACCCATCAAACCAGCATTATGGCAGTGGCATGGTATCAGATGGCGGGAAGCTTATTATTTCGCTACCAAACTTACGTTCGGTTCTAAAAGCAGCCCTTGGCTTTTTGACATCTTCGCGCAAGCCCTGTGCTGGATCCTGTCGGTCAAGGAAAGGTGTCAGGAGGTTATACATTATCTTGACGATTTTTTGTTATTAGAAAACGGCAGTCAGGTCCCCAGGGATCTACAAAAGTTAACCAACTTGTTTTCCATCCTCAACGTTCCTCTCTCGGACAAGAAGGTGGAGGGGCCTTCTAAAAGTTTGGTTTTCTTAGGGATCAAACTAGACTCCCAACTCATGCAAGCCAGCTTACCACCTGACAAGTTGGATAGGATCAGGAGCAGGATCCACGCATTCACGGTTTCCCAGGTCTGCACCAGGGTGGAACTCCAGTCGCTTCTGGGCATGTTAAACTTTGATCATCCCTCAGGGCAGGTCTTTCGTGTCCAGATTACTGGCTCTTCTGCCTCTGGCATCGGACTCCTCTGCCAGGATCAGGCTGGACGCGGCCGCGTTAGCCGATCTTGGGATGTGGGATCAGTTCTTGCAGCACTGGAACGGGGTGGCCATGTTCATCCCGGCGGCTTCAGACGCATCGCCCAGGGTTACATCCGATGCAGCCGCCTCCTCAGGTTACGGGGCCATTTTTAATAACCATTGGCTTGCCGGCCCCTGGCCTGAGGAGGTTAACGATATTCCAGGTTTTCATAACTCGTCCTCTTTGTTTGAGATCTACCCCGTTGTGGCCGCTGCTCAGGTCTGGGGACACACGTGGTCCGGACAGACCGTGATCTTTTATTCAGATAACCAAGCTCTGGTAGAAATCATCAACAAAGGCAGGTCTAGTTCCTTAGCGGTCATGTCATTTCTGCGTAGGTTGATCTGGCTTTCACTTCAAGGGAATTTTCACATTCACTGCATTTTTTTGTCTGGCTCGGAAAACTCAGCGGCAGACGCCTTATCTCGGTTCAAATTTTGTTCATTTTTTCAGCAGGTTCCTGGAGCAGACATCTTGCCCACCCCATGCCCGGATCTTCCCCAGCTCAGGATGGATTGAACAGCTTGCTATCCGGTGCCAGGGGTCTGATCGGGGCTTCCCTCTCCGCAAATACCAGGAAAGCCTATGGCACAGCGTGGCAGGCGTTTCAGTCTTTTCGGAATTTACATCCAGTTTCGGATTGGTGCAACATCGATTACCTGTTGGCCTTTGTATTTTTTTGCCACTCACAGTTGCGGTTATCACACATTACCATCAAGACGTACTTGGCCGGGATACAACATTTTGCGGGTCTCATGTTCCCTCACAGGCCTTCATTATTCTCAGCTCACCCTATCAAAGCCATCTTGAGAGGGATTCAGAAGGTTAACGCCCCAACAACTATCAATAGACTACCGATCATGGGGACCTTATTTCGGCAATTATCTATCATGCTGGACAGTCACCCGTTCGGCGCCACAGACAGTCTGGTGATTAAAGCAGCCATGTACTTGGCCTTCTACGGTTTCCTGAGGCCTAGTGAGTTCTCAGGTACCGGCAATGGTCGGCCCTTGGCGATTAAACAACTCATCAAACGGCACGACCATTTCCAGCTCAATCTAGCAACGTGCAAAACACAGCAGACCGGTGCAGGGACCTCGATCGTATACTTCCGTACCAACAACTCTTGGTGTCCGTTTGAGGTTCTGGTAGCACTACAGTCTTTATTACTGGGAGCTCATAGTGAAGGTCCGTTATTGCCGTTTCGGGGCTCACACCTCACCACTCCTCAGTTTATCAAACACGTTCGCATTTTGCTCGGTAGATGTGGTGTCAACCCCAAGCAATATACCGGACATTCTTTCAGGATCGGAGCCGCGTCCGCAGCTTCCCGGCAAGGCATCCCGGCACATATTATTAGGAAATTGGGTAGATGGAAGTCAGCATGCTACATGAGGTATATACCTGAACCACATGTTGAGATGGCTAGGGCCTTTTCACAACTAGTAGAATGAGTGATTGCCATGTATTGTGTATAAATAAATATTCTTGCTTCAACCTAACAGTGTCTTTTTGCCCACTTTAGGCGTACCTTACACGTGACCAGGGCACTCCGCAGGTCACATTATCCTCCCGTCTATCATTTCATACATTTCAGACGGCCAACTCCGAGTACAAGTATTAATATCCAGTTACGTCTGGAACCTTCAAATACGGAGAAGTTTCTTCACAGTAAGAGCTGTGTAAATATGAAATATATTCCCTCAAGAACTAGTTCTGGCCAGCTCAGTAGATTGTTTAAAAAAGAGCTGAATGCATTCCTTTTTTTTTAATCCATCAAACGTTTTATTGAAAAGTTGAAAACAAAACATAGAGCAGCTTACATATACCAACAGCAGAAATTCCCCTGGTTACATATTCAGCATCTTTTCAATGTCATGTAGCTATAATAAGAATCCAAAACCCTGGGTTAGAACAGTTATACACATAGACATTTAACTGAAGCAGTCAGCTCCTCTCAGGCATATAATAGTAGACACCCGATCTGGGTTTTCACAATCAGGCCTTACATATTAACCCACATTCAGTCGTAACAACCTGTCCATGACTAGATCCACCCGGGCAAGTCCTGGTACCTCCAGCCACCATGCCCATAGCTTCTCAAATTTATGATCAGTACCCCTGTGTTGGTACACCAGTTTTTCCATGCAGAGTTGGTCACCTACTTTTGCAGCCCGCTACTTACTGTACATTGGTTATATGCTATTATGTGTGATTTTACTATGTTCCAATAAACTCTGCTACTTTTACATATGCCATATACTTTTTTCTACACTCTTCTACTGTCTTAGCATCCACCCTTAAACCCCCCCCCCCCCTTGGGGCCACTCCTTGTTCACTACTTGACCCTGTATTTTCTGTTTGAATTTGCAAGTTGAGGTACAACCTTCTGATGTTTTGACTAATGGCCCGATTGGGAATAAACCCCGCCTGATCCGGGTGCACCCATCTATGTACAAACTATTTCAGTCTCGTTGCCAAGGCCTTCGCTATAATTTCAATGTCAACCCCTAGTAGATATATAGGCCTGTATGAGGCTGTCTCCAGCGGGTCCTTTCCCTCCTTGCACAATAACACTATATCTGCTTCCCTCATGGATGGGGGCAATTCCCCCATTTCTAATACCCTTTCGGCCACCTTTAACAGCATCGGCAGGAGTGCCTCTCCATATTCCTTATATACCTCTATAGGGATACCATCTGGCCCCGGGGACTTTTCATTGGCCATTTCCCTTATCACTTCTTGCATCTCCTCCAAAGTGAAAGGAGATTCCAAGAAAATTATTTTCTCTTCAAACAGGGTTGTCAAATGGATCTTATCCAAGAAGGCTTCCATTTTTCCATGATTGAGCGCCCCAGATGAACTATACAGTTCTTTATAATACACCCTAAAAATTTCCAAGATCTCTAGAGGACACGTGGTAACCTCGCCATCTGCTTTTTTATATTGCAACTAAAGACCCTGCTGGCGCATTTGTTTTTAATAAAAAGGCTAGTGCTTTCCCTACACTCTCTCCTTCCACATAAGTACACTGCCTATTGAATAAACGCTTATTCTCTGCCCTAGTAATCTCCAATTTTTTATAATTCGATTGGCCGTCTCTCAATACTCTTAGATTTTCTAGTGTGGGTTTCTGAATGTACTGTTTCTCCGCTTCTTTAAGATCTCTAATTATTGATTTCTCCCATATTCTGTTCTGCTTTCTAAATTTTGCAATCCTCTGGATTAAAAGGCCTCTTCGATAGGCCTTAAGAGAGTCCCATACCCACTCTATTTTTGCTGAGTCCAG
Organism: Glandirana rugosa; assembly: GCA_018402905.1. NCBI lineage: Eukaryota > Metazoa > Chordata > Amphibia > Anura > Ranidae > Glandirana > Glandirana rugosa. The sequence continues at coordinate 365,984 of BLSH010079736.1, read as the reverse complement.
ATTTACTAGTATGAATTCCTCTAAGGCCTCCCATAGTCCTTCCTGCTTCTTTATGAGATTTAGCCATACTGGATTTAATTTCCAATTAGAATCCCTTTTGGAGAGTCTCTGACCTATTTCTACGAAGACCGGGGAATGATCTGATAAACCTCTAGGCAAATATTCAGCCCTCTCCACTAAGGCCAAGGCCTCCTGATTTCCCAGTATAAGATCAATCCTGGAAAGGGTGTCATACGAGCTGGAGAAGCATGAATACTGCCTAGCGGTTGGATTTCTAGATCTCCATATATCAATCAGTCCTGCCTCGCTCAAAATAGAAGAAAACCTCTCCTCTGCTGCCCTATTCCTTTTATTATCAGGTGGGAATCTATCACATCTCCCATCTAGAGTCATATTGAAGTCTCCCATCACTATTACTGGTATATGTGGCTTATCTATAATGAACTTCACCAGTCTAAGTAGTACTTCCATACTAAATGGAGGGGGTATGTATATATTCACCAGGACTAATAGGTAATTTTCGCAAGTCACCAGTAAGAATATATAACGCCCATCCGCGTCCACTTCAGACTGCACAATAGATCCCACTACTCCATTCTTAATATATATACTTACACCTCTCGCATAGGAGGAGTAAGCTGAGTGAAACTGGTATTGATATCGACCTCTTGTTACAGTAGCAAGACCATCCCTAGCCAGGTGGGTTTCCTGTAAGCAAGTTACATCGGCCCCTAACCTTCCCATCTTTGCAAAGATCGCCATTCTCTTTTCTGGAGACCCCATCCCTCTAACATTCCAAGATATAAAACGCAGGTTTTTAGTGCTCATTACGCTCTTTTCGACTCGTCTTCTTACCCATATAATACACCTGTATTGTTACAAATCTTCCATGGTGCCACAATTTCGTGCCCTCACTTCCACTCTCTTGTGTAATTATCAGTGCTCTCTTTTTTGTGCCATCTACAAGGTCAGTGAACCCAGATTGATCATATATCACCCTCCCCCTTTCATAGTGCTTAAAACAAAAGCCTTCCTCCCCCCCTATTACTCACTCTTTCATATTGCTTACACCAAAAACCCTCCTCCCCCCCTGACCCCCCTTCCCCCAACCCCCTTTGGTTCTACCTAGGGGCATAACTTGTGACCTCCCACATACTCTTACCCTCCCCCACCCCCGCCTTTCCACATCAACCATCTCATACGTGAACCCCCTTTCTGCCCCAAACAACGTGTCCCATAAAGTGATCTATTCCGCAATCACAATTCACTCACAATTCATTCATAAGTCCCTACCCAGTGCCTCTCACCCCTCATCTGAATTCAATTTCTGTTTGTTGTTTTCCAGCCAGATCGTGACATTTTCAGGAGTATCAAAAAACTGGCTTTGGCCTAACGCCGTCACTCTCAATCGGGCTGGATACAACAACGCATATTTAACTTTGTATTGGGGTAGAGAGCGTTTGACATCTCGGAATCTGGCTCTCTTTTTCTGGAGCTCTGGGGAGAAGTCTGGATATATAGATATCCTACTACCATTAAACATCAGGTTCCCTTTTTCCCGGCTCTTTGCAAGATATTGACTTTGTCACAGTAATTTGATAGTTTAACTAGAACTGGTCTAGGAAATGACCCCTGCGGGTGAGGCTTAAAAGGTACCCTGTGCGCACGTTCCACACAGAAATTTGGTGACAGTGGAGTTGTACCTCCAAATTCTTCCTTGAGCCACTTCTCTAAAAAAGCCACAGGATCCTTTCCCTCACTGTGTTCCGGGAAACCCAATATCCTGATGTTCTCCCTCCGTGATCTATTTTCCAGGTCATCCAACTTGTATGCCTGGGCCTCTACCTTTTCCCGGAGTGCCTTTAGCTCCTTTTTTAAGGGGTTGAGCTCATCTTCCACCACACCCAGTCTCTCCTCCACCACTAATGTCCTCTCCTGGATAGTCTGTAAATCTTGCCGTACCAATGTGATTTCTTCTCTGACTCCCCTCATTTGAACAAATAGCTCCGCCAACGTAGCTCTGCAGATGTTAACCACCTGTAGCACTTCTTTTAGTGATGGTTCTGTCTCCTCAGTGCTACTCTTATTTGTCTCTTCTGAGCTAATTGATGATTGGAAGCTGGTAGGATGTGCCCCCACCGCCTCCTCCTCCAATGCCACAGGTGCCTCCAAGTTTGTTATGCTGGGCCCTTGACTCTTCCTCTGCTGTTTACCGTCTTGATTATTTTTTGTTATAGACTGCGTATTACCCTTAGTCGGTGTTTTAGATGGCGAATGAGCATATTTTTCTAATTTTGCCGCCACTGCTGAGGTGTCCTTGGGTTTGGATTTCTGAGTGGACGGAATCTGGTCCTCCCCTTTTTTTTTCGTCATGGTAAAGAGAAAATCTTCTCACCCCCAAAGGGGGAGAAAGGGAGAGAGAGGAGAGGAGAAAAAAAAAAGGGAAAATATTGACTCTTTGTACAGAATAGAGGCCTCTATTTCTGCTAAATCAAGACCTGGGAAACACACCCTGGGTGCCACTGTCCACCACTCGCTTGCTCTGTCTTCGTTTTCCACACTCTTTGTGCTGCTTGGGCTTTCTTCCGTGCTTGTATACTACCTCCTTAGGCGTCTCCTCTCTCACAGGAGAAGCCCTAATGAGTCAAGGCAAAGCACTCTGCCCCTGCCTCGTACCCAACAGTCCTATTTAGGGGACCCCCTTGCGGACTGTATGCACAACCTTTGTGCTCCTCACCTCCCCTCCACCCCCTCTCTCACAGACGGTGGAAATAGGGGAGGCACTCAAGAGCACCCACCAAGTGTTATCATATAACGGTCAGCAACAGAGTCTGCCAGGTTAGTGTATTTCCTATGTCTCCTCCAGCCTCTACACCTCTGTGCACACCAACGTGTTTGTTCCATCGAGGAAAAGACACAAAAGGAGAGGGAGGAGGAAAGAAGCACGCATAGGTATATCCAAGTTTGTTTTTAAAACAGTTAACAGGTAGCAAGATTCCTGGGGCTATCAGCTAAATCAGCCTACACAAACAGTGCCCATAGCCACTTACTTTCTGAGTGCGCCTCCGTCTTTTATCTGGGAACACTATTATTGCTCCCAGCCTAGACACACTCACCAGTCTTCCCGCAATTTACATGCACCGGTGCCTCAGGAATCACCTCTCCACTCCTCACTCCAGGGCGAGATACTCTCACATATATGCCCGCATCACCTTCTCCAAGCCGTGACTTGCAGCCCGCCTCCCTCGCTGCTCCAGCAGACGAGATTGGCCGGCACCTCGCGGCTAGTGGGTCACACGCAGGGCTTTCCAGTGCTGACTCGACTCACTGAGCTCGGCGGGGGGAGAACTGTCACAGAGACGTTCGTCTCTGTTTACAATGTGACGGCTGTGATTGGACACAACCGTCACATGATCGGGAGGGCCCATCAGAGCGCCCATATCCCGATCTCTACTCGGCTGGATCCTGTGATCATAATGATCACAGGATCCAGCCGCAGCGCGCCGCGTGGCCGCGCTGCGAGTACCCGTTCTGCAGGACGTATATGCACGTCCTGTCAGAACGGGGAAGCTCCCACCCGGCCGTATATATACAGTGGCCGGGTGGGAGGTGGTTAAGGAGCATGTTACCACTGCCTGGAAGGCCTCCTCCCACTGATCTCCATCTATGGGACCTACGTCGTGCTCCCACCGATCCATCATCGTCAGAGGATGATGCCTCAAATAGGACTGGAGAAGTATGGCATAACTCTGGGAAATAAAGCCCTTTGACATGTTGACATCCCTAACGAGACCAAACAGCGGGGTGGGAGACAGGTGCCACTCTGAGGACCTACTTTGTGCTCTTATCGCATGTTACAATTGTGCATAAAGTACATGTCAGGTAAATGAAAATTGTCCTGGATGATGGCGAATGGCATAAGTGTTCCATTCTGAAATATATGATGAAGGTGTGTCACACCTTATTTAATCCATCTAGGGACAAATTGCAATTTAACTAACTCCAAGTAGGTGTTATTGTGGCTGAACTCTGTATACCCCGTTACCCTCTGGAGATATTTGGTCTTATTCCACATCTTTTGGATAAGATTGTATGTTGGGTACCGTTTATGTGGCAAACCAAAGGCTTGTGCCCCGAGGGCCTGGGCAACCAAGTCTCTTTGGGTGGTGGTGTATGTCATCACTGCAACAGAGGCATTCAGCTCTCTACCCTCCCCAGCATCTCCCGAGTCTATAGCTCCGATGAGATGCTGCAGCTGGGCTGCGAGGTAATATAGCCACGGGTTTGAGAGTGCCAACCCACCATCATCTTTTGGGCGCTCTAGATGTTCCAGTTTAATTCTTGGGGTACCTCCAAATCAGAGCCCGGAAAATAGTGTTAACGATTCTAAAGATTTTTTAATGGGATCACTATCGGGTTGTTGTGTAGAAAGTACAGTAATTGCGGCATAAGGATCATTTTAATGAGGTTCACCTGACCGGCGACCGATATTCGCAAACAGCGCCAAGTTTTAACATGATCATGGAAACGCTGAAGGAGGGGGGAGATGTTTAGCTGACAAAAAACCTCTGGGGCACCGTGTAACCTAGAGCCCTAAATACATAAAGGAGGATGTCAGAGGTATGGGGCATGAGGGTGCTATTACTTGTGTCTCATCTCCGTCTAATAGTAGTAGGGCTGATTTTGACCAATTGATTTTGAGGCCCGAAAAGGCACCGAATTCGGTAATGGCAGACATAGCCTCCCGCAGCGAGCCATCTGTATCACCCAACAGAAGAAGCTTGTCGTCAGCATACAACATCACCTTCTTCTGCATCGTGCCACAGTTGAATCCCACAATTCCCTATATTGGACCTAATCCTGACCGCCAGTGGCTCTATTGCCAAGGCGAATAGAAGAGTCGAGAGTGGGCAACCCTGCCTGGTGCCTCTCTTCAGGGCAAAGTCATTAGATCATTTCCTGAATGCTCTTATGGCAGCTTGGGGCTGGGAGTAGAGTAATCTCACCCAAGTTATATATTGGGGCCTAAACCAAATTTCTCCAGTATTGTCCATAAGTATCCCCAATCCACACTATCAAATGTATTTGTGGCGTCAAGTGACAAAAGGGCCCTGCTGCTTGCATTATCTGCTGGGGATTGTATGTTTAAATAGAGCCTGCGTAAGTTTACTGCAGTCAATTTATTGGGCATAAACCCCGCCTGATCTGAGTACACTATGGATGTTATAACTGTATTTAAATGAATTGCCAGCACTTTGGCAAGGACTTTTACATTGCTCTGTAGGAGTGAGATAGGCCTATAGGATCCTGGGTCTACTGGGTCCTTGCCCGCCTTTAGAAGTAAAATAATATTGGCCTTTGACATGGATGGGGGAAATGAGCCAAAATCCAAAGATTCGTTGAAAACTTTCAACAAACCCATAGAATCTCAGAGAGTACTGTTTAAATATCTCAATAGGCAGGCTATCCTGTCCTGGTGCTTTATTGTTCGGAAACGCCCCCACTGCCTCCTGGAGATCCTCAATAGTAAAGGGGGCCTCTAGCTGTGTGGCCTGTGCCTCTGTTAATCTAGGAAACTCTATGTCCCCCAGATAATCGTCAAGCTCCCCCAAGTCATAGGAAATACCAGGGAGGTAAAGTGTCTCATAGAAGTTGGCTAGTTCCCAGATAATCAGCTCCAGAGAGCTGACCACTGCACCTATCTGAGTTCTAATCGCTGCTATTACAGGAGAGGAAGCAATTCACACCAACATACAGCCCGTCTTTTCCCCCTCCTCAAAAAATGCCTGTCTCGAAAAAAAAACGTTTCTTATCAGCCAAGGAGAGCAAATGCTCATACGTGGCTTGAACCGACTGCCATGCCTCCTTAGTCGAGTCACTGTTGTCGTTAATTTACCATTGTTCCAATTCTTGGGTTTGGGTCTACCGCTTCTCTAAGGCTCGCAGAGGCTTTCTTAACCTGGTTAATTTCCCCAACTAAAAGGCCCCTCAAATAGGCCTTGAAGGCATCCCATTGTAACATACCAGAGTCGGATGGATCCTGTGATGTAAAGTACTCTTGCATACCCCATTCAATTTCCTCATGTGTGGGAAATCATTTTAGCCAGAATGCATTGAATTTCCAGGGGGCATGAGCTAGATGGACCCGCGGGGAGGCCCGTACATGGATCACCAGAGTGGCATGGTCTGATACACTGCGAGGTTTGTACCCCAAATCAGAGGGAGTATACGGGAGCTGCCCACCGCAAGATCAATCCTGGATAAAGAGCCATGATGAAAAACATGAAAACTGTTAAACATTCGGGTTTCTGACCCATCCCACCTCTTGCAACAATCTCGCCAAGGGTGTACCCCTAGAGAGAGCAGAGCACTGAGGGACTGGGTGTCTATCCGGAGTTGGATTTAAACAGCAATTGAAATCCCCCACTATAAGCAGAGGCACTTCAGGCCTCCCATCCAGATAGGTGATGAGAAGCCTGAGCACCCCTGCCACAAAGGGCAGAGGAATGTATATACACGCCAGTACACATGTTAAACTACCTATCTGACAGTGCAGAAAAACAAATCGCCCATCTGGGTAAATCAATTTATCCAATTCCTGGAAATCCAGGGCAGCATGTACCAAAATACTAACCCCACTATAAACGTTTGTATGCATTGAGTGATATGCCCACCCCACCCATGAGTATCTCAAACATTGGATGGAGTCAGCATTAAGATGAGTCTCCTGGAAGCAGAGGATTGCAGGATGAAACTTCTTGAGGCACATAGTAATCATTGTTTGTTTAAGGGGCGAGTGAACCCCCCTAATGTTCCAAGAGATTATCGGTATAGTAGCCATCAGAAGGGGAAGTATTTTAATAACAACTGGTGCATCCAGATACAAGTAATTGATACTCAAAAAGTTAGTCTATTATTCTTCACCATGTTCAGACGGTTTAGATGGTACGCCGGAGCTATGGTACAATGGCACCTCCGAGGATAGTGGGCTAAGAACTTCAAAGGCAAACTGTATGTCATAAATACTGCTGGTTCCCGGCGTTGCTGCTGATAGTAACCCAAAGTATCATCAAGAGTTCTAGAAAACTAAGCTGCCTAACTGAAAACTTTAATGGGGTGTTCTTTGCCAACTGGGCATCCCCTAAATCTCTAATGGCATCCATCATAAAAAAGTCTGGTAAATCTGGATCATTACACATTCAAACAACGCTGTTTGTGTAGCTCACTTCTTCATCTATAATACTGTGATCCCCAGCCTGAGAACATGTTGTAAATAATAAAAAGCAGGTAGGTAAATGTACAGTCTGGCATAGCATGTGCCGAAGAGAAGAAGTTTTACTTTACCTCACTACATACCCTGCATCTTCAAGTCAGTCTCTCCTTATCTCATCCTCCCAGTGCCGGAGGGCCTGCTCGTTGTGATCGAGCCAGGCCATCGCCTCCTTAGGGGATTCGAAGAATTGTGCCCGACCTTGTGCTGTTATCCGTAGTTTTGTGAGGTAGAGCATGGCGTATGGTAGTTGTAGTAGTCATAGATGCCGTTTCACATCCGTGAACTTGGCGCGGCACCTCTGAACCTCCACAGAAAAATCCGGGTAGAAAGACTCTAGCTCCGTTATATAGGATGTTTGCTCATTCCCTGGCTTGGCATAGCACCGCCTCTCGATCTCGATAGTGAAGCAGTTTAGCTGGATGCAATCCTAAATGCACAAAATATAACTGGATATTAATTTTAGAAGTAATAACACCAGGGGGAGTTAATCCAGGAAATATCTGATTTCCTCCTGGGGATCAAGAAGAAATTTTGTTCTCCAACTGGACCTTGCTTTATTGTTTTTTTTTTCTTCCTCTGGATCAACTATGTGTATAGGATAATGTATATGGAAGTTTTATATTTGTGTGTGTGTTTTTTTTTATATGGTTGAACTAGATCGACTTGTTTCTTTTTTCAACCTGGCTAACTATGTAACTCTTTTTTCAACCTGACTAACTATGTAACTAATATTTATGGCTGAAGTATGCCAACTCCCTGCCTCCTAAACTTATCCCATGAAAGGGAAAACATTCTGTTAAGCAAATCCATACAAATACACTTTCATTTCACTTTTCATGCTGAAATGTTAGCTCCAATTAAAATATATGAAATTTGTTTTAGTTAATATATACAGTTAAAAAGTGTCTTTCTAGAAAATGCCTTTGTTATTGATATTTCTGGCTGAAAAAAGCCAACCCTCTGCTTCCAAATGTGCCTCCCATTAAAAAGAATGTGATTTATCAAATCTGTGTCTGAAACAATGCAGGTTCAGGTAATATTTCTGGCTGAAATAGGCTTAATTTCTGCCTCTGAATTAACACTTTTCAGATTTTCTGCAGCAAAAATGTATAAAGATTGCAAAGATTTAATCTAATTTTATAGCTTTTGCTGAAATCTCCCTACTCTCTCCCTCAGAAATAGCAGTCTATCCAAAAGGTTTACAAGGTGTACCTAAAATCACTTTTTTTCTGGTACTGTAAAGAAAAAAATAGAATAAATTATTTTTTTTTTCACATGCAATCTGCCTGCTCTCTATATCCACATTATCTGCCTGTCCAAAAGAATATACAATCTGAGATTCAATTCTTTATGTTGTTTCGATCTTTTTTAAGGGAAAAAAATAACCTCACTTTTTTTTTTTTTTGGCGATGCAATCTGCTTGTTGTCGTCCACATATAGCAGCCTGTCCAAACAGGCTTAAAAGCTGTGGTGCTACTCTGTTAACATGTACCACCTTGATTCATTCTTGGAAAAAAGAAAATCATTTCTTATTTTTGGCTTAATGTTACATATTCTCTCCCACAGAAAAAAAGTGGCCTGACCAAAAAGGATTAAAAGCTTAGCAGCATGCAATCTGCTTACTCTCTCCCTCAGTAATGTTGTCAATTCCAATGATGACTTAAAACGTGTGGTCCAATGCTATTTAAATTTTCATTTGTACAAAAAAATAACTAACCTTTCTTGTCCCAAATGAAATATGCATGCTCAGTTGGTCAGAAATTGCAGTCTGTCCATACAAGTTTGATATCTGTGATGCAAATCTCCAAATTTTTTCCCAACAAGTCACTATTTTTTTCAATTCTACATGTGCTTGTACTCTCCCTCAGAAATTGTGGCCCTATACATTGCGGGACTTTCAGTGGTTATACTTGAATAATGCATGCAGCTGCAAGCATCATCCCGGTATTGTTTTTTTTTTACGGCAGAGCACTTTCATGTAAAAGCAATCTTAGCAGCTAAATAGCTGCTGGATAGCTTTTACAAGTGGTGGGAGGGCCCCCCCCCTCCTGCCACTTTCCCAGGCTCTCCCATCCCACTGGGGAACCCATGACTGCAGCCGGCGGTTCCACCAGCTGACCATAGAGCTGATCGGGGACCAGAATGGCCATCTCTAGGGTCTAAGAAACTGGTTTTGCCAGTTGTAAACAACTCATTACTGTTTGAAAAAAAGTATCGGATTGGTATGATCCAAAGCTTTCAAGGGCAGAGGAGAGATCATGGATCTAATTGACCCCAGGTGTCCCAGTAAAGAGGACCTGTCACTGTCCATTGCTATCACAAGGGATGTTTACATTCCTTGTGATAACAATAAAAGTGATCAAAAAAAATTAAAGGAACAGTGGAAAAACAAAAATGAATAAAATGTAAAAAAAAGTAAAGCACCCCATCCCTCCATGCTCATGTGCAGAGCTTCGGTGCGTAAACAGCAATTGCACCACACAAGTGAGGTACATCAGATCGAGAGCAATAATTCTAGCATTAGACCTACTGTGTAAATCTAAAGTGGTAACCTGTAAAGGCTTTTAAAGCATTGCCTATGGATAATATAATGTATGCAGTTTGTCACCGTTCCCCAGACAAGTGCAATTTTAAAGAGTGGCATGTATGGTGTCTACTTACTTGGTGTAACATCCTCTTTTGTATTTTACTAAACAATTGGGTATTACAGTTGTGCTCATAAGTTTACATAACCTGGCAGAATTTATGATTTCTTGGCCATTTTTCAGAGAATATGAATGATAACACAAAAACATTTCTTTCACTCATGTTAGTGTTTGGCTGAAGCCATTTATTATCAATCAACTGTGTTTACTCTTTTAAAATCATAATGACAACAGAAACTACCCAAATGACCCTGATCAAAAGTTTACATACCCTGGTAATTTTGGCCTGATAACATGCACACAAGTTGACACAAAGGGGTTTGAATGGCTATTAAAGGTAATCATCCTCACATGTGATTTGTTTGGTTATAATTATTGTGTATGTATAAAAGGTCAATACGTTTCTGGACTCCTGACAGACCCTTGCATCTTTCATCCAGTGCTGCACTGACATTTCTGGATTCTGAGTCATGGGGAAAGGTAACCATCCTCATCTGTTTGCTTGTAATTAGTGTGTGTGTATAAAAGGTCAATGAGTTTCTGGACCCCTGACAGACTCTTGCATCTTTCATCCAGTGCTGCACTGAGGTTTCTGGATTCTGAGTCATGGGGAAAGCAAAAGAATTGTCAAATGATCTGTGGGAAAAGGTAGTTGAAATGTATAAAACAGGAAAGGGATATAAAAAGATATCCAAGAAATTGAGAATGCCAATCAGCAGTGTTAAAACTCTAATCAAGAAGTGGAAAATGAGCCAAACCACGATCACTTAGACCAAGTAAAATTTCAGTCACAACTGCCAGGAAAATTGTTTGGGATGCAAAGAAAGGCCCACAAATAACTCCAGGACTCTCTGAAAACATTTGGTGTGGCTGTTTCAAGATGCACAATAAGGAGGCACTTGAAGAAAGATGGGCTGCATGGTTGAGTTGCCAGAGGAAAGCCATTACTCTGCAAATGCCACAAAGTATCCTGCTTAAAATACGCCAAACAGCACAGAAACCACAGCCTCAAACCTTCTGGCACAAAGTCATTTGGAGTGATGGGACCAAAATTGAGCTTTTTGGCCACAACCATAAATCTTACATTTGGAGAGGAGTCAACAAGGCCTGTGAAACACAGGGGTGGATCGCTGATGTTTTGGGGATGCGTGAGCAACAAAGGCACAGGATGTTATCAAAAAATACTGGAGGAACATTTGCATTCATCAGCCAGGAAGCTGCACATGGGACGTACTTGGACATTCCAACATGGCAATGATCCAAAACACAAGGCCAAGCCGACCTGTCATTGGCTACAGCAGAATAAAGTGTAGGTTCTGGAGTGGCCATCTCAGTCTCCTGACCTCAGTATCATTGAGCCACTCTGGGGAGATCTCAAACATGCAGTTCATGCAAGACAGCCCAAGAATTTCCAGGAACTGCAGGCTTTTTGCCAAGAGGAATGGGCAGCTTTACCATCTGAGAAGATATAGAGCCTCATCCACAAATACCACAAAAGACTTCAAGCTGTTAGTGATGTTAAAGGGGGCAATACACGGTATTAGAAAAATAGGGCATGTAAACTTTTGATCAGGGTAATTTGGGTAGTTTCTAACCATGAGTGAAAGAAAAGTTTTTGTGTTCTCATTCATATTCTCTGAAAAATGGGCAAGAAATCATAAATTCTGCCAGGGTATGTAAACTTATGAGCACAACTGTATACTGACCTCAAGTTCTTAGACGT
>BLSH010079736.1:313688-325691 GCA_018402905.1 Glandirana rugosa | reverse complement strand
CACAATTTTATATTTTTTATAATTTACAAATGATGCTAATTTGAGCTAAAAAAATGTGATATATGTACCAAAATCAGAAATAAAAATGTAAAAAAAATAGGAGGGTAACATCACTATTCTACACTGACAGCACCAAGAACCACCAAATATCACAGGATAAATTAAAAAGAATGACTCCTGATCAATGTAATTCTGTTGCCTATATATCCAAAGAAATGCAGTATATGTGTGTAGGAAGGTTCTATCTGTATCAGCTCTGTGGCTCACAAGGTGACACTGCTGCCTAACAAAACTTATTTCCCAGGTTCAAATCCCAATCACGCCACATAGAGATGTTGTTTGTTCTCCCTATATTGGTAAACATAACTGGTGGCTCAAAGCCTTACATCAATTATGCTTAAATGTAGTATTTATGTGTGGGAGGGTTCCACCACCATTGCAAATCTTGCCAGATAGCCAAAAGTATTGAGACACCTGCCTTTATACACACATGAACTTTAATGTCACCCCAGTCTTAGTCCGTAGGGTTCAATATTGATTTGGCCCACACTTTGCAGCCATAAAAGCTTCAACTCTTCTGGGAAGGCTGTCCATAAGGTTTAGGAGTGTGTCTATGGGAATGTTTGGCCATTCTTCCAGAAGTGCATTTGTGAGGTCAAGCACTGATGTTGGATGAGATGGCCTGGCTTGCAGTCTTCACTCTAAATCAGCCAAAAGGTGTTCTATCTGGTTGAGGTCAGGACTCTGTGCAGGCGAGTCAAGTTCCTCCACCCCAACCTCCCTCATCCATGTCTTTATGGGCCTTGCTTTGTGCACTGGTCCAAATCATTTAGTGGAGGGGGGATTATGATGTGGGGTTTTTTCAGGGGTTGAGCTTGGCTCCTTAGTTCCAGTGAAGGGAACTCTTAAGGCATCAGCAAGACATTTTGGGCAATTTCATGCTCCCAACTTTGTGGGAACAGTTTGGGGATGGCCTCTTCCTGTTCCAACATGACTGCGCAGCAGTGCACAAAGCAAAGTCCATAAAGACATGGATGAGGGAAGTTGGTGTGGAGGAACTTGACTGGCCTGCAACTCAACCAGATAGAACACCTTTTGGCTGAATTAGAGCAGAGACTGCGAGCCAGGCCTTCTCATCCAACATTAGTGCCTGATCTCACAAATGCACTTCTGGAAGAATGACCAAACATTCCCATAGACACACTCCTAAATCTTATGGACAGCCTTCCCAGAAGAGTTGAAGCTGTTAAAGCTATAAAGGGTGGGCCAAATCAAATTTGAACCCTATGGCCCAAGACTGGGTTGCCACTAAAGTTCATGTGCATGTAAAGGCAGGCATCCCAATACTTTTGGCTATCTGGCAAGATTTGCAATGGTGGTGGAACCCTCCTACACATAAATGCTACATTTAGACATACTTGATGTAAGGCTCTGAGCCACGAGTTATGTTTACGAAATAGTGAGAACAAACAACGTCTCTACATGAAATGGTGTGATTTGGGTTTCAATCCTGGGAACTAAGCTCTTTTATGCAGTTCTGTTACCTTGTGAGCCACAGAGCTGATACAGATAGAACCTGGAGGAACTTGACTGGCCTGCACAGAGTCGTGACATCAACACAACACTTTTGGGATGACCTCACAAATGGGCTTCTGGAAGAATGGTCAAACATTTCCATAGACACACCCCTAAACCTTATGGACAGCCTTCCCAGAAGAGTTGAAGCTCTTATAGCTGCAAATGGTGGACCAACTTTATACTGAATTCTGGGTTGCAATATAGTTCATGTGTGTGTAAAGGTACATTTCCCAATACTTAGGACAATGTATTGAATATTACTTGTTTCACTGAGCATGGCTATGGACTTAGAGCTTGTTCACACCACAGTGATGGACAAGACATGTGCTCACTAGCTAAGTGGCTAGCAAATCCACCTGGCACCCAAGTGGTTGCTGGTTCACATCCCGGATATGCTAATGCTTTTGTTGAAGTTTATATGTTCCCCCTGTGTGGGTTTCTCACCACAATCCAAAGACAGGCTGGTATTTTATTTGTCTCTTGTCCAAATAGTCTGTAATGTAAGCAAGTTATTTTTGGACTTTAAATTGGAAGCTCATTGCAGCCACGGACTTGGACATTTCAAATTGTAGGGTTTACACTACACAGGTACATCTGGTTAGAAAACTGTTGCTTGGATCAGTGTTTCTCAACTTCAGTCCTCAAGGCGCCCCAGCAGGTCATGCTTTCAGGATTTCCCTCAGATGAAACAGCTGTGGTAATTACTAAGGCAGTGAAACTGATCAAATCACTTGTGCAAAATAATGGCAAGCCTGAAAACATGACCTGTTGGGGGGAATTGAGGACAGGGTTGAGAACCCCTGACTTAGAATTTTGTCCTGGAGTTATACTGATCTGATGAACATAGCCAAGGGTTAACACAGCAAATAGTATTAAGTATTGCAGCCGCTCAGGTGAAATAAATTTGAACAGACATATTGAAAGATACTGGTGGGCGTGTACTTCTATTGGGTGTGTATCAGTGTGCTAGCTTATATAAGGGACTTCAGTAGGAGGGGGTTGGTTTCACCTGACAAGAGGTCAGGTTTTTTTCTGTGGTTTTTGTGGGATAAGGAATGATATGGCACATAATGACAAATGCCTCACTAGAGCTGTTTGGTTTCTTAAATGATTGTGCATTTTGACCATCAAAAGTGGCTTTATTTGACCACGCTGTCCGGTTGGGGTGTGTAATGTTTGTCCTGCCATGCATTCTTCTAGGAGAAAATACTCACCAATGTATGTGTGTAGAATGTGGGGGGTGGTGGGTGTTATTGTTTGAATATGTGCCTTTTTAAATATTATGTTGTAATGCTTTGTTAGAATGACTGTTAAGTATCTTTCTGTAATTTTGCAGCTAATAATGTGATGTGGGTGTTTAGTGGTTCTATGAAATGTGTGAACTGTTATACACTGTGAAAGCAAAGCTGTGTCCACTGTAAGGTTTAATCCAATTTTAGATTGTAAGCTCCTATGAGCAGGACCCTTAGCAATTGGGTTCTGTTTTGCTAAATGTAGCACCATATATACTGTAAATACTTTAGTGCCAGTAAATATGTACATACTTGTGTTTCTGCTGGCAAAATAAAAGAAAATGATTTTGCTTGTTGTTTTTCTCTATTGTAATTTACTTTTTAATTCATTTTGGGAGGTGGTGGTTTTGGGGAAGTGGATTACCTTCCTTAGGGCCAGTTCACACTGCTGCGGTGTCCGAGATCGGATGTAATTTGCAGTGCAAATCACATGCAATCTCTGTGCTATGCAAATTCAGCCATACAGATAGTATGGCTGAATTCGCATCGCATCGCATCCCGACCAAACTCACACAGGACCCTTTTTTGTTACGCAACAGAATCGGATCCCATGGGCGTTCACATCCATGCAATCGGATTCCTGTCCAAATTCGCAGTGTGATCTGCAAACTGATTTGGGGGTGTCATTAGCTTTTATTGACACTCCCAGCAGTTTGCATATGGCAGTGTGAACTGCCTGTAAGTCGGGTGCGATGTGGATTCACAGCACACCTGACTTGCAGGCAGTTCACACTGCCTTATGCAAACTGCTGGGAGTGTCAATAGAAAGCTGACACCCCCAAATCAGTTTGCTGATCGCACTGCAAACTCCAACAGGAATCAGATCGCATAAGTGCGGAACCAAAAAAGGGTCCTGTGCGAGTTTGGTCCAACTGATGTGATTTCAGCCATACTCTCTGTATGGCTGAAATCTCATGGCAAAGAGATCACGTGCGATTTTCACTGTAGTGTAGTGAGAATCACATGCAATCTCAGACAACTATGCAGTGTTCACACTGGCGCAATGTGCGATATCGAATGTGATCCGCAACGCACTGCAGATCACATGTGATGTCTGTGTAATGCGATTTCAGCCATGCAGCTAGTATGGCTCAAATTGCATCACAGTCGGGTTAAACTCACAGGACCTTTTTTGCATTGGGACCAGAATCTGATCGCATGGGTGTTCACACTTATGCGATCCAATTCATGTCCGAACTGGCAGTTCGCACTGTGATATGCGAGCTGAAATGGAGGTGTCATTAACTTTGCATTGACATTCCCCTCAGTTTGCATATAGCAGTGTGAACTGCCATGCGAGTCAGGTGCGATACGGGGATTTGCAGGGTTCCCGCATCGCACTAGTGTGAACCAGTGCTGATAAGTCATCCTTATATTTGCATAGTCCTTACAGATATACATCAGCAGAAAAAATGCAGGAAGTGTAATATGGCTCTAAACAGGAAGTGCTGTGTGCACATGGGTTGGAAGCAATTGCGTGGTGATGCCAAATAAACAAATCAATGAACCCACCCAAATATAGCTACCACATCCCCCTTACAATGATCAAAAATGTAATTTCAGCTTGCTTGCGACTATAATGTATTGCCCCCCCCCCCAATCCGCACCAAGCCCTTTGGCTCAGGGATGGATTTTAAGGGAAACCCCACGCCAAATTTTAAAAAAATGGCGCTAGAGTCCCCCCAAAATCCAAACCAGACCCCAAAGCACCCTCCCCATGTTGAGGGCATGTGGCATGGTAAGGTTCAGAGGGGGGGGCGCTCACTCGTCCCCACCCCCTCCTGCCATGCCAGGGCTGCATGCTTGGATAAGGGTCTGGTTTGGATTTTGGGGGGATCCCAATGCCATTTTTTTAAATTTGGCATGGGGTTCCCCTTAAAATCCATACCAGACCTGAAGGGCCTGGCACGGACTTTGGGGGAGACCCCTATGCAAATTATTTTTAAAAAATTTGGCGCGGTTCCCCTTAAAATCCACACCAGACCCGAAGAGCCTGGTATGGACTGGGGGGGGGACGACCCCCAACGCAATGCTTTTTCAATAATCTTTATCTATATTGCCGGGAGCCGGCAATACATTACAGCTGTGAGCGATTTTAAATGACAATTTTTCCTTTACAAATGTCATTTTGTGGTGGCACTGTTCTAAACATCACAGAGACCCATACTAAGGGGACCCCCCCAAGCACGATATTTAAAAGAATATTTCTTTTTTTTCACTTTAAGCATTATTAAAAGCACTGTTCCTGAAAACAATCAATTTAAAAACTTTTTTTTCTATTAATACATGTCCCTTAGAGCAGGACCCAGGTCACCATACACTTTTTAGGGCAATGAACTTGCATTGAAGCTTGAAATGGAGGCATTTGAAAGTTGCAGGTTCGAATCCGATTGACGGCCAGTGTGCGACATACGTGACCTGAGAGGCATGTTTCCAGGCAAATAGAGCTCTGTTCTGTTTGCATTTCCTCCCAGTTTGTGAGAGTTTAAGTCTTATTTGCCTTTAATTGGGAGGTATTTTCAGGCACTGTTGGAGTAGATTTTGGAGCTTTAAGAAATTTCCCCTGGCGGGTGGTAAAATTAGAGCTGGGGGTGGTAATATTAGGGATGGGGGGTGGTAAAATTAGAGATAGGGGGTGGGAATATTAGGGATGTTGTGGTAAAATTAGAGATAGGGAGTGGTAATATTAGGGATGGGGGTGGTACATTTAGAGATAGGGGGTGGTAATATTAGGGATGGGGTGGTAATATTGGAGAAAGGGGGTGGTAATATTAGAGATAGGGGGTGGCAATATTAGGGATGGGGGTGGTAAAATTAGAGATAGGGGGTGGTAATGTTGTTTTTATGGCAATGAACTTGCATACAAGCGTTAAATGGAGGAATTTTGAAGTTACAGGTTCAAATCCAGCTGACGGTCAGTGTTCAGCATATGTGATCTGAGAGGCATCTTCCCAGGCAAATAGAGCTCTGTTCTGTGTACATTTCCTCCCAGTTTGTGAGAGATTAAGTTTTAATTGCTTAATTGGCACTGCTGGAGTATATTTGGGAGTTATAGTAAATCAGGCCCATTGTGTTCTTGGACTTGTCTCCTTTTTTAGGCTTGTTATATTTAAAATTACAAATGTAACGCTATATGCAAATGTGACCTACAATATACACCAATCTGTAAATTGCAATATTTTCACCTCTGACCTCTCACTCTTTAAACAGCAGCCAACATTTTTCTCTTCATGGCATTATCTAAATTTCATGTATAGTTTAATAAGAGACTTAAAATAGGCAAAATAAAGATCCCATTTTTCATTAAAAGGGAATAGTTTTTATATGTACATGAATTTGATCAGCCTAATGAAACATCCTTAAAGTGATACACCTGACTAGATCCCTTGTCATAAATAAAGAAATCAGAAACAGATATACCTGTACAAAAAGCGGCTGAATACCTAACTTTCCCTCTGCCCATACCAATTCGAAAATTAGAAAAATTGGAAATTTGAAGAAAATCTGAAGATTCGAAAGAACGAAAATCCAAAAATAAATGTCCTTTCAAATTTGG
This sequence comes from Glandirana rugosa, assembly GCA_018402905.1. Classification (NCBI taxonomy): domain Eukaryota; kingdom Metazoa; phylum Chordata; class Amphibia; order Anura; family Ranidae; genus Glandirana; species Glandirana rugosa. Next base: position 319,265 of record BLSH010079736.1, on the reverse strand, counting down.
CTGTTAATGAATGTAACAAATATAAATTTATCCGAAGTTATGAATTTTCCATACGAATGTCACATCTAAACGAATGGAACGTAACAAATTAAAAAATAATAAATAATAATAATAATAAAAGGGTTTTTTATTATTATTTTTTATTATTATTATTATTTTTTTTAGGTTCCATTCGTTTAGATGCGAAATTCGTTATTATGGATAATTCGTAACTTCGGATAAATTGTAATTTGTATTCATTATGTTCACTAACAGCCAAATATGAAAGAAAATTCCAAAACCTATAATTTAATAGTTAATAAAAGTTATTGTTCGGTAGTTATTTCAGACTTTTGAATTTTCGAATTTTTGAATTTTTGAATCTTCGAATGTCCGAATTTTTGATATTCGAATTTCAGAGTTTTCGAATGTCCCAATTTTCCAATTTTCTAATTTTGGAGAAATTTGTTAAATGGGTTTTCGTTAAATCGAATATTTCCAAATTTCCACATTTGTCGAATTTTGTCAAAAAACAAATTTGAAACAAAACAAATTGCACATGTCTAATGAGAAATACACTAGAAATCTCAATAGAGAAAAACCATGTGAGACTGACACCCAGTTACATGGATATCTCAGTGTTTTTTTTTTTATTTTCATTGTCTGTGATCATTAACAAGAACCTTCTGCCTGGTGCACTTTGTTGACATTGCACTGTTAAGCAGTAGAATCTATAGCTCCTAATTCATGTGCACGGTTTACAATTGTTAAGTTTCACCTGGCTTGTGACGTGTGTGTGCATATAATCGTTTTGCCACAGGACATGCTCACCCCTACGATTAAGCCAAATGTGGGTGAAACATGTCAGAGGGGCATAACCGATGGACTGGGATCTGAGCTGAAACCTTTCTTTCAGTTACCTTACTATGGGGTTTAATACAGTGTGTGGCAGTGCCTGTATGCCATATTATATATTATACAGTATCTCATAAAAGTGAAACATTTTTGTAAATATTTTATTATATCTTTTCATGTGACAACACTGAAGAAATGACACTTTGTTACAATGTAAAGTAGTGAGTGTACAGCTTGTAGAACAGTGTAAATTTGCTGTCCCCTCAAAATAACTCAACACACAGCCATTAATGTCTAAACCGTTGGCAACAAAAGTGAGTACACCCCTAAGTGAAAATGTCCAAATGGGGCCCAATTAGCCATTTTTCCTTCCCAGTGTAATGTGGCTCATTAGTGTTACAAGGTCTCAGGTGTGAATGGGGAGCAGGTGTGTTAAATTTGGTGTTATCGCTCTCACTCTTTAACCCCTTCCTTACCGGGCACTTAAACCCCCCTCCTGCCCAGAACAATTGGCTTTCAGCGCTGTCGCATTTTGAATGACAATTACGCGGTCATGCGACGTTGTACCCAAATAAAATTTGCGTCCTTTTTTTCCCACAAATAGAGCTTTCTTTTGGTGGTATTTGATCCCCTCTGCGTAATTTCTGATCGCCGCTATAAACAAAAAATGAGCGACAATTTTGCAAAAAAGAACAATATTTTTTACTTTTTGCTAAAGTACAAATCCATGAAAAAAAATTATTCATCAGTTTTGGCCGATATATATTCTTCTACATATTTTTGGTAAAAAAAAAAAATCGCAATCGGCGTATATTGATTGGTTTGCGCAAACGTTATCGCGTCTACAAACTGGGGATTTATGGCGTTTTTATTTATTTATTTTTTTTTTTACTAGTAATGGCGGCGATCTGCGATTTTTATAGGGACTGCGATATTGCAGCAGACATGTCGGACATTTTTTACACATTTTTGGGACCAATGACATTTATACAGCGATCAGAAATTTAAATGTCCACTGATTACTGTATAAATGTCATTGGCAGTGAAGGGGTTAACCAGCAGGGGGCAGTGAAGGGGTTAAATATGTTCCCTGGGTGTGTTCTAACTGTGGGGGGGGGGGCAGGGCTGGCCGGGACATAACAGATCTAACTGATCCCGGTTACAATGGCGGTTCCCCTTTCTGAGGCTCCTGAAGGAGATCGGCGGGTCCGGGCGGACTTAGAGTCCGCCCGAGCCAAGGGCACGCTCGCGCAGCGTGCGGCGCGCCGCTGCTGCCACTAGGGGGCGCGCGAGGAGCGTGCACAAGGGACGACATCCATGGACGTCGTCCCGGCATTCCAGATCCGCGCTGGAGCCGTACTATGGCAATAGCGCGGATCTGGAGTGGTTAATACTGGTCACAAAGTTCAACATGGCACCTCATGGCAAAGAACTCTCAGAGGATCTAAAAAACAAAGAATTGTTGCTCTACATAAAGATGGCCTAGGCTATAAGAAGATTGCCACAACCCTGAAACTGAGCTGCAGCACGGTGGTTAACACCATACGTTGGATTAACAGGACCGGTTCCACTCAGAACAGGTCTTGCCATGGTCGACCAAAGAAGTTGAGTGCACATGCTCAGTGTCATATCCAGAGGTTGTCTTTGGGAAATATAGGTATTAGTGCTGCCAGCATTGCTGCAGAGGTTGAAGGGGTGGGGTGTCAGCTTGTCAGTGCTCAGACCATATGCCGCACACTGCATTAAATTGGTCTGCATGGCTGTAGTCCCAGAAGTAGCCTCTACTAAAGATGATGCACAAGAAAGCCTGCAAACAGTTTGCTGAAGACAAGCAGACTAAAGACATGGATTACTGGAACCATGTCCTGTGGTCTGATGACACCAAGATAAACTTATTTGGTTGAGATGGTGTCAAGCGTGTGTGGTGGCAACCAGGTGAGGAGGAAAAAGACAAGTGTGCCTTGCCTACAGTCAAGCATGGTGGTGGGACTGTCATTGTCTGGGGCTGCATGAGTGCTGCTGGCACTGGGGAGCTACAGTTCAATGAGGGAACCATGAATGCCAACATGTACTGTGACATACTGAAGCAGAGCATGATCCCCTCCCTTTGGAGACTGGGCCACAGGGCAGTATTCCAACATGATAACGACCCCAAACACACCTCCAAGACAACCACTGCCTTGCTAAAGAATCTGAGGGCAAAGGTGATGGACTGGCCAAGCATGTCTCCAGACCTAAACCCTATTTAGCATCTGTGGGGCATCCTCAAACTGAAGGTGGGGGAGCTCAAGGTCTCCAACATCCACCAGCTCCGTGATGTTGTCATGGAGGGGTGGAAGAGGACTCCAGTGGCAACCTGTGAAACTCTGGTGAACTCCTTGCCCAAGTGGGCTAAGGCAGTGCTGGAAAATAATGGAGGCCACACAAAATATTGACACTTTGGGCCCAATTTGGACATTTTTACTCACTTTTATTGCCAGCGGTTTAGACATTAATGGCTATGTGTTGAGTTATTTTGAGAGGACAGCAAATTTACTTCATTAAATAAGCTTTCAGATCTCCCATTAAAATACCTCACCCACTGACACGCACAACAATTGAAATACTACAATCTATTGCGAAAAGACAAAAACTCACATCATGCCCTGGACCCCTTTCACCCATACCCCCAAACTTCAACACATTGAGATCTTCCCCAGAACAAGAACATGACAATTTACTAGCACACCATTGCTTCAGGGACGGTAAGATGAAAACCTTCCTTGAACTCAAGGGAAAGCTGGGGGGGCCACTCTCTGGCTACTGGGAATACATCCAACTACACGATATTCTTAAGAATAAAAATACCCAAAAACTCTTTTCCAGAACGCTTACCCCTCTGGAAGAGATTTGTTTACACAAGAAACAGACTACAAACTCAATCTCACTATCTTACAATTGGCTTATTCGCTCAGAATGCACCACCCCGGGGAAAATTAAAGAAAAATGGGAAAATGATTTAGCACTTCACATAACTGACTCACAATGGGAGAGAGCGTGCATTTTCACACATAAATGCTCTCTTAGCCCTAAAATCCAGGAGATTTCTTACAAACTCATCACAAGATGGTATATTACCCCCCAAAGGGTCGGGAGATGGTCCCACCTGACATCTGACAAATGTTGGAGATGTGACTCCGAGGTAGGCTCTCTATTCCACATTTGGTGGTCATGCCCACTTATTCAGACTTACTGGCAATTCGTTATAAGTCTGATAAAACACATTACTGACACATCAATCACTCTGCACGCTAAAGCATGCCTTCTTCATATAAATCAACTCTCTATTCGCAGCTATAAAAACTCATTGACCAGACATCTATTAAATGCCGCCAAAGCATTAATCCCCTTACATTGGAAATCAACAAATACCCCGTCTATTAAAGACTGGATTGAGAAAGTAAATCTGACATACAAAATGGAAGAAATTTGCGCAATGAAAAATGAATCTACAACCAAATTCCATAATTCTTGGAAAATCTGGCTCATGTTTACTCATTCTGACAAGTTCTCAGAATTAATGGCCTAATTCAAATCAAGCCACGCCTTTCATGTTGTATTTTCACAAAGATATCTATCCTACAATGACCAAATAATTAATAAGCTACAAGGGGGCCCTTTTTTCTGATCTCTATAGGTTGTCTAATTCTCTACACTTACCTTGTTTCTCCCCTCGTTCTCTTTCCTCCCTCTTCTTTCCTTAATCTTACCGTAGGCACTCACTCTATCCATGCAGATGTTATATCAAGACTTACTACCAAATATACTGCTTGTTGAGTACATGATTAATCTATGTAATAATTTGTTACAAATACCGCTACCCTCATCTATCATCGCTTTTTTATGGTTAAAATATTTTACGAATATATCTTTGTCGCAATACCTAATTTGATATTTGTTATCAACCTCGATTTACGATAAGACTATAACACTGTGGCCCTGATTTACTATACCTCCCAAATCTACTCCAGCAGTGCCTTAAAATAACCCCCAATTAAAGGCAATTACAACTTCAGCTCTCACAAAAGGGAGTAAATTAATTCACATGCGGCGTCTATTTGCCTGTGAAGATGCCTCTTAGATCACATGTTCTATGTACCTGATGTTGCCTGGAATCGAACCTGTGATTTCAGAATTCCTCCATTTAATGCTTGTATGCAAGTTCATTGCCATAAAAAAAAAAAAAAAGCATTACCACCTCTCTCTCTAATTTTAACAGCCTTAGCCCTAGGGGAAATGTCTGAATAGAAAAAAGTTTATAATTTTTTTTTTTTTCCAGGAGCAGTGGTTTTAATAATGGTTAGGCTGGCTTCACACTAGTCCGATTCTAGGACCGACATTAAGAGCACAAGTTGCATTACCTCACAAGAACAATGATTCCCTATGAGAGCCGTCTTAACTGGTCTGACTTGTGTTTTTCAAAGTCGGACCGACTTTGAAAAAGGTTCCTATACTACTTTTGTCCAACTTTGATCCTACTTTAGCCCATTGAAAGGCATTGAAGTCGGATCAAAGTCGGATTAGTGTCTTCACTGATTCGACTTTGGCATGCAACTTATGCTCTGGGGATCTTGAAGGGTAATAATTTTGGTGACGAGGACCTTTTTTTTTTTTTAATATTTGAAAAAAGATAAGTCTGTAAAGGGGATCCCGATTCCGACAATTTTAATCTCTCTCTCCACCATTACGAAAAAAAAAAAAAAA
>BLSH010079736.1:274723-285953 GCA_018402905.1 Glandirana rugosa | reverse complement strand
CCCCCCGGAAAAAAATCTGCGGACGCCCATGCCCATGCATTGACTTTTTTTGTTCCTGGGGCAATGTGTTATGCTAAATTGCGGATGTTGCAAAATTGTGCTAGCAGGCAGAGTGACTTGAAACTTTAGCCTTTCTCATAGTGTAAACAATAACACCACAAGAGAGAGTCTAACAAACATACAAACTTGGAAAAAAACTCTTCCATTACATATGCTTTTCTGCATACAGCCACCCTTAAGTAAGTACTTTATTAACAAAGTCAGTGACACTTGAGCAGCCAGCAATTGTTGTACTATATTAATAGTAAATGGGTCAGAAGTATACAATGGCCTTAAAATCGAAGGCAATACTTTTTTCATTTTGGATAGAGTAAGAAAGGCTTTCAAACCCTGTCAGTTATTTATTTTTTTTTCAATCTGTGTCCCAGTGGGAAGATTTCTCTTTGCTTCCTATCTCATGACCAAAATAAAGTGAGGGAATCTTCAAAGTAAGGGAATCCATGGTTGTCATTAGGGTCACCAGCACCAGGTCCCCACTGGAAGACTTCCCCTCTATTCCTGTTCTGGTGGCAACCCAATATTTAGGATTTTACTTAATTTGCTTTTAACAATAATGGTCAACCAAATAAATAAAGAGGATGGATCTTACCCATGGGAGCACAGACAGTAATAAAAAACTTGTTCCAATCGCTCTCCACTCTATCTAAAAAGAAAAAAAAGTTTTGACTTTAGTTATACTTTAAAGTGGTCAGGAGCATATACAGCCTAGTATACAGAGTATAATGGTCAGAAGCATGTCATATACAGTCCAGCATACAAAGTACAGTGTTCAGGAGCATGTTATATACTTACCTGATCTTCTGCTCCTCCATGCAGCTAGACCGCCCCTGTAGCTTCTGCATCCCTGCACACCAGTGGTCTAGGGTCCTGATGTTGTCAAGACCAGAGCAGGGTCCAATGCCGTGCTTTGGACGTGAGGATGTCAAGGGACAGTCAGTCGTTGGAACATGTGGGAACGCCAACTGCTGGGGGAGTGGAGTATGAGGCGAGTAAAGCTGTTTCTCCACTCCCCTGTACAAAATAAGCTAATAGCCCTTACAGTGCTGGTGCAGCCCCCGTGCAAGGAATAATTTTTTTCAGACAAAAAAAACAGAGAAATCCAAGCTCAACTTACTGAGGTGGGGGACAGTGACCTTGTTTTGTATTGTAATCACTTCAGGCAACAGACTAGCACCGCAGCCGCCATTGGGCCACGGCTGGGTGTCTGGTCTGGTCCTGTACCTTTAAGGAGGGTTGGGCTCCTCTAGTCACCTGTCCTTCATCTATCCATTAAATTGTATATGATTCCACTGTGAAGCCTCTTATACAGAATTAGGTCTGCAGTACACAGGGAGCCTTGTCGGGGCCTGCAGCTTACACATACACTTGCAAATGTGTGTAACCAATCCCCTGCCTTTTAAACGCACTGTTAGACAGGTGAATTTGGTTGGTGGCAGACTGGTCAGTAAGTTGAGCTTGGATTTCTCTGTTTTTGGCTGTATCTGCCTTTCCATAGCTCCTTGCTGCAATGGCCAGTTATAGGTGGGGGACAGTGACCTTGTTTTGTATTGTAATCACTTCAGCTAACACACTAGCACCGCAGCTGCCATTGAGCCACGGCTGGGTGTCTGGTCTGGTCCTGTACCTTTAAGGAGGGTTGGGCTCCTCCAGTCACCTGTCCTTCATCTATCCATTTAATTGTATGTGCTTCCACTGTGAAGCCTCTTATACAGAGTTAGGTCTGCAGTACACAGGGAGCCTTGTCGGGGCCTGCAGCTTACACATACACTTGCAAATGTGTGTAACCAATCCCCTGCCTTTTAAACGTTACTGTTAGACAGGTGAATTTGGTTGGTGGCAGACTGGTCAGTAAGTTGAGCTTGGATGTCTCTGTTTTTTGTCTGTATCTGCCTTTCCATAGCTCCTTGCTGCAATGGCCAGTTATAGGTGGGGGACAGTGACCTTGTTTTGTATAATAATTATTTTCAGCCTGGAGTTGGACTTTAATATATACATATTGTTTGTACTGTTAAATATTGATTGGAATGAGCCTGGACACAGAATGGGAAGGACGTCCAACTCATGATCTTGCACACAAGCCCAATGCATTCATAAAACTCCCCTGGAAACAAGCCTTCCAAGAAAAAGTATTTATTACACAAATGTGAAAGATAATTCCCTTATAATACCTAAGCTTCATGGCGTAGAGGATTCTGTGATCTTGCATTATAAACATATGATTTTTTCTTACCTTGGGTTTTGATGCTAAATCCATTCCCTGGAGTTGTAATATTGTGCTTGTGCTTTTCACATTACTGTATACTACACCCACAGTAGGCAGTCATTATGCTTCATCCCTTGAATTCTGGTGGAGAAATTATAGTCAAACTATTAAAGCAACAAGTCAAACAATTTTGTGAGTGTGGCGGGAGGGTGCAGTGGCACTAGTATTTAAAAAAGAACTAATGGTTAAAGTTTTACCGTTCAGCCCAATCTTCTTTGTTGCGTGAAATGCTCACATTTTAACAAGCATTAGTATAGCCCATTTATTTGATTAGGCTGCCCGCTGCTCCACAATATACAAAATTATGAATGCAGCATTTTCAGGAGCACAACACACTACACATTAGTGCATTGCCACATGTTGTACAGCAATGCAAGAGTGCTGCACTGCAATGAAAGTGTGTTACAAAGGTGTTTTGAGGCGCCATCCACAATGAAAGACACAGCATTGTACCAATGCATGTAGCACACATTGTAGCATTGCAGCAATGCAATAATTATTAGAGCGCCATGGTATAACTGGGCCCTTATAGTAGTATGCAGGTTAAGAAATATCAGACATTCTGCTTTTAACAGACATGCCCATGGGACTACTGTCAAGACAGGATGTATAACTGTAGACATGCCCATGGGACTACTGTAAAGACAGAATGTATAACTGTATACCAATGAGAATTCTTAAAGCATATCCAAACATTAAAACAAAAATGTAATATGAGGGGCGTCAAGTCAAACCCAGACTTTTGAGTTTATATAATAAAAAAACAAATTTCAAGGAGTGGAAACTGCATTTATTTTTTGACATATTCCACTGATAAATCTATACACTTATCCCAGTGTTTAACTAATGTCTGGAAAGCTTTGGAATACAAGATTTTTCAGTATGTCTGAAGCAACCTAGGACAGCCTGCTTCACTTCGTCATCAGAAAGATTCAGTAAGATACGTCTCTTGTGCAATTTCACGACAGGTTATGCGTTAATAATTGAGGATCAGGCGCACCACTTACTGAATGTTCACAGGAATGACTGCTATGGGCTGGGAACCACCACGGCCGGGATCCTCACTGATGGGTGTATGGCCATCTTTGAAACATTTACACCATTCAAATGTCTTACCATGGCTGAGCATCTCATCGCTATACTGTGCTTAAAATCTTCTGTAGATATCTGTGGGCTTTACGCCTTTGTTCACAAGAAACTTCATCACTGCCTGCTGTTCCATGCATGCACTAACACTGTTGTCTGCCATCTTGATTAATGGTCTTTGGACTGGCCCAGGACATTTTTATCAGTAATAGGACACACTTGCCACTTACTACTGCATGTAGTACCGCCACACTAGCCTTCCTTTGTATACCGGTAAAATTAAAGGTCCCGGTTTGATTAGAACACCCCTTGTATATTGTAGGCAACTTAGATATAATAGCTGTACCAGTTTTCATTTTTTTGAAGCCTCTCTTTCTTTGTTTTTACCTGGTAGATAAATAAAACACCTCCTGTCCTTGATGGCTATGCTCACTCACTCTACTGTATCTATGGAAGAAGCCACAGTTAAGACCCAGACTGAATTTGAGATACAGAATGCCTCCCCCTTTTCATCTCCATTTCACCTACACTTCCTATGATGCCATAGGAATTAATGTGGATGGTGTTCAGGGCAGTTTCTGACAGTTAATAGATGTAACTGGATGCACTGTAGACACATGTATGTCACCATTATCTTTTATAAGGAGGTTTTGCACTGGAAGCTGTTTCACCTTAGGGGGAAAAAAAACTGGTGCCTGGTCGCATAAACTGGGATAACTAAGACACACCAAGCATAAGGAGCATGCTTGTGGAGCAATACAAAGTGGAAGAACGCACTTCAAAATCAAAATGACAGCATGTTTAACAAGATACAGAAGCACCTTGTTAACAACATTATATTCTACCTGGCTGGAGTTCAGCTTTAACAATTTTCATAACTTTTCCAGGCCTAGTGCATTAAATAATGAGGTCAGCTCCCAAACAAATGATCCAAAAAAGTAAAGATAATTGTGTTAAAAAAAAGACACTCTATATACTGCATGTGGAGGCACACAGCTAATTAGAAGCCTGTGTAATATATACTCAAATTATCATTCCTGTTTTGTATTAGAAATAGATGAGAACTGCAGAAGGTTTAACAGAAATTGGGAAATATGGATGTAATAATGTGCATCATATGAAAAATGGAAGGAAACAGGAGACCCTAAGGGGGCACTAATTTATGACAATAAAGTGGGTGTAATTTGTCTCTTAGCGTGCACATATGCCTATTTGTGTTAATACTCAGGCAAATAGCCACTTGAGTATTTTTGTACATTTGAAACTGATTCTTTGAAATCTGAAGAAGCATGGCCTCTATTAATTAAAATAAAATAAAATAAAGCAGAAAAAAACAAACATGCTTGAAGCCCTAGCGCAATGACACATTGACATTTTGGGTTCCAGCATAGAATGCTGTCCACCCCTGGGATTAGTTTAACAGCATCATTTTACAACTTGCCTTCAGCTATATAAGTGATGTCTATTGTCAGAAAACAGTGAAGCAAATATGTACTTACTGTTCAGCAGGGTTTCCAGTAGATCAGCTTTTGGCAGTAAGCTGGGGAGCGTAATCCCAACCGACAGCAAAAGGAGCCTGCAGGTTAATACATGTTGTAACATTGTGAAGCAAGAAATCATTGACAAAAGGTATATTTCCCTATAATTCCTGTCATATCTGAGAAGTCTTTGTGTTTACTTTGCAATATGTCACTTATGTTTGTTCTGATTTAAGCCAGGTTTTATTAGCACTAGCCTCTAATTACTACTACAGTGGATATATAAAGGAAGGCCTGTAGCAAAGATCTCGCTTTGTCCTGAAACACAAGAAGATTACCAGTGAGAGCTGCAAAAAGACTATGGGGGCAATTCAAGAAGGCTTTCCACATAAGGGTGCTTTCACACCAGCGGACCGTTCAGGTCCGCCTGTCAGTTTTTTAGGCGGACCTGAATGGACGCTCCATTGTCCTCTATGACATACGGACAGGAAATTACACGATTTAAGGTGGACCGAGATCGAGGAGTGCATGATGGTTATTCACCATGCACTTCTTTCAGGAAGAGATGCCAGGAGACCCAGGATGGGCTTCAGGTGCCCTCACCTAAAATGGAAAAGTCCAGCAGTGAGAGAAACAAAATTGTGAGTAAAAAATACATGTAATTACTAGGAGGTTTGAAAGTAAGGAAACAAAAGGTTACATCTACAGTATTTAGTATTAAAAGAGTGGATGCCAAAAAAAAATTCTGGGTGTAACTCTGCTTTAACACGTCAAAACATCTTTTCCCTAACTAACTCTAACAGTGGCTGCCCCAGTGTACCTGTACAGGTAAAGTGCTTATGGGTGAAGTCTATAGCTGGCAAGACTCAATTGGAGACGTTCATGGCTTGCATGTATTCCGAAGGCCGGTGCTTCATAAATGAACTAAAAGTCACAGCATGTCCTGCAAGTTTCCTGTTCTTTAGCCTGCTGACCCACGCTCTTTTGAGATCCAAACCCCTGCCTTTTTATATGTCACAGGATAGAAGGCTGGACCCCAAAAGCTTGCGAACTTGAGCAAGGGATACAAAGCAGAGTTAACCCCTTCCCCTTAACCTGGGCAGCCACGCTAGTCTGGCTAACATGGACACAGTAGGCAACCTGCCTATACATCCCCCTCCTTACTCACAAGCCACCCCGGCTGTGAGCCACATACAAAACTGTACAATCAGTGCAATATACAACATAGTTATAGTATGAAGCGGAAACTGGTACATTCAACAAAATACAACAGAGAAGGCAAAACAAGTAATCTTACATGTAAAAGTCTGGAGTCTGGATCGGGTAGATGTATAGCATGCCTGGTGACAAGGTGTCTTCTGGGGCCACGATGAACTGTGAGATATTGGTGACTGGGCTTAACCCTGTCCATATACGTAGATGTGCCGGCCAATGCTAAACTCCTTATACACTTGGTGCTTGATTTTTGAAGCTGCAAAGATGCTCAGGAATGTAGAGCCTTTCCCAGACCAGGTTTTGTGTGGTTAAACAACTTTTACTAAAAGCTCAGCATGATAAGCATAAAATGTCCAAAACTTCCTTTCCCTAATTAACTCTAACAGTGGCTGCCCCAATGTACCTGTATAGGTAAAGTCCTGATGGGTGAAGTCCATAGCTGGCAGGACTAGATTGTAGAAATTCATGTCTTAGATGTATTCCCAAGGTCAGTGCTTTGTAGAAGAACTAGAAGTCGCAGCATGTCCTGCAACCATAGTCGTCGGGAATGGGGGGCTGGAGCCCCGGGTCTCGAGCATGCTGAAAAAATGGAAAATTGTATTGAATACTTACCGTGATTTTCCTTTCCTGACGCCAAACCATGGCAGCATACTAGTGATAGAGCTCCACCTCTTGACCACTCCCTAAGGACCAGTGAATAGCATAAAAAAAAGGCATAGTTAGCCCCCCCCCCATTCTTTGTAACAAGCCACATACCGAGATGTACAAGGGTGGGTCCTTATGCTACCATGGTTTGGCGTCAGGAAAGGAAAATTACGGTAAGTAATCAATACAATTTTCCATTTTCCTGACACCAACATGGCAGCATACTAGTGATAAATAACTAGCTGACAAGGTGGGTACTGCTTAAACAATGTTAGTTTTATTTACATAGCAAGAGAAGATTGGATTGTTCTTCTCCCGAAGTCTACTGATGGTAAGGCACCCCGGATCTACCCTATAATGCCTTAAGAAGGTATTTTGAGAAGACCATGAAGCCCCTCTGCAGATGGTCTCCATGGAGACATTTGAGAAGGCCGCCCGTGAGGCTGCTACTGCCCTGGTAGAGTGCGCAGTCACCATAGTAGAGAGTTCACTCCCTCTTGCCTCGTACGCTCTGTGAATAAGCTTGACGATCCAACTTGCCAAGGTCCTTGAGGTAGCCTCCTTTCCTTTGTGTTTTCCCACTGGGATAATGAAGAGCTTATCCGAGCATCTGAAGGAGGCAGTGGCCGACAAGTATTTTCTTAGGGTCCTTGAGACATCCAGCTCATGTAATCTGCCAGAACTTTCTTCCGGGAAGTTTAGTAAATTCCAGACGCTTGTTTGGTCAAATGAAGTGGCCAGTTTTGGGACAAAATGGCCTACTGGACGGTGTTCCACTCGATCTAGAAAAAAGGTAAAAAGTCTATCTGATGCTCCCAGGGCCTGTAGTTCAGAGACTCTCCTGCCTGAGGTGATGGCCATCAGGAAAATGGCTTTTTGGGTAATGTCCCACAATGAACACTGCTCAGTAGGAGCAAAAGGATGATCAGATAGAAAGTCCAGCAACACAGACAGATCCCACTGGGGAAAGACTCTCTTTTTAGGTGGCCTGATTTTGATGACCGCCCTTAGGAACTGCACTACTAGCGGGCCCTCAGCCCATTTAATTTTTGTCACTGCTGAGATGGCTGACACCTGTACTTTGAGTGAGCTCAAGCTAAGACCCATGTCTAATCCTGATTGGAGAAAGTCTAGGACAGCTGAAAGTGGAGGTGCAGAAGGATCCAATTCCCGACCAGAGATACATTTTACAAACTTGTCCCAAACTTTAGCATATATTTGGTTTGTGGAGGGTTTTCTGGCTCTTAATAGAGTAGAGATTACCCTCGAAGAGCATCCTAGGTTTTCCAGTTTCCCCCTCTCAACAGCCATGCTCGCATCTCCAGTCTGTGTATGTCCAGATGTAGGAAGTCTCCCTGAATCAGAAGGTGTGGGAACACTGGGAGGGGAACTGGTTGCTGTATGCTGAGATGGATCGCCAGCGGAAACCAGGGCCTCTGTGGCCAAAATGGAAGAATCGCCATGACCATCATGTTCTCCCTCAGCAGCCTCAGGAAGAATCTCATTATCAGAGAGACCGGGGGAAAGGCGTAGGCTAGGGCACAGTTCCAAGGAGCCACTAGAGTGTCCGTCCCCTGCGCCCGAGGATGTGGGAACTGGGATAGAAATCTCGGGAGTTTGCAGTTGCTGGAGAAGAAATAGACCCATTTGGGGCTCGCCCCACAAATGAACCAGTTGGGCAAAGACTCGGGGGTGTAGAGGCCACTCGTTGTGGTCTGGAAATGTGCGAGAGAGACGGTCCGCCTGCAGATTCAGCTTCCCAGGGAGATAGACTGCCCTCAGGGCCTGAACATGCTTCTCTGCCCTGGACATTATGGGTTCTACCTCCTTCACCAAGACTCTGCTGTGGGTTCCTCCTTGGTGTTGTATATAAGTAACCGCTGCCCTGTTATCCATGTGCATTATGACTGGTTTGCCCTAAATCTTGTGCTGTAAGGCCTTGAGAGCCAAAAACGCAGCTCAAATCTCTAGCATATTCGAAACTCTGCCTCTGGCCAGGAATCTCCACCTGCCCTGGTCAGACTGTTCCTCGCAGTGTGCCCCCCAACCGACCTCACTGGCGTCCGTAGTAACAATGGTCCAAACGAATGGACCTAAGGGACGTGAGTTCTTTAGGATCTCCTTCTTCAGCCACCATTGTAGTCTCTTCCTCATGCTGACAGATATTGTTATCAGCTGTGTTAGGTACTGCTTCCTCCACTGTGCCAGAAACCCTTGTTGGAACTGCCGCATGTGCCAATGTGCCCAAGGGAGCATGGGAATGCACGAAGACATAGTGCCCAACAGGCTGAGACACTCGGATGGCCACAGGCGAGTGGATGTTGCCGCTCTCAGGACTCTGTTCCTGGCTGTCAATGCCTTTGCTAGCGGGATTGAGACCAAGGCATTGGCCGTGTTAAGAGTGCCCCCAGGTATACCAATTGCTGGGTTGGGACCAGCTTGCTCTTCTTGACATTGATCATCCAAACAAACTTCTGTAAGGTACTGATAAGGATCTCCCTGTGTGCCAGGAGCTCTCCCCGGTCCCTGGCCAATAGGAGGATATCGTCTAAGTAGTGATAGACGCGGAGACCCTGAACTCTGAGCGGGGCTAATACCGCAATGAGGACCTTTGTAAATGTCCTGGGTGATGTGCATAGGCCGAAGAGCAGGCTGGCAAATTGCAGGTGTGTGCGTCCAACGGCAAACCTGAGATACTTCTGACATGACGGCAGGATTTGGACATGTAGATAGGCGTCCTGCAGATCTAGGGAAAGCATCCAGTCACCTGGTTGTACTGCCTGTATGATTGTGTGGATGGATTCCATCTTGAACCTTTCCAGAAGGATAAAGCGGTTCAGCCTCTTTATATCAATGACTGGATGCCAGCCCCATCCTTTTTGCGGCCCAGACATCCACAAAATGTGCCACCCCGGACCCTACTGAGAATGTCTGGGGCTGCACACTGTCAAAGGGGCTTGGCAGGCTCCTGCGGGGCTTTCGCTGCCTTTTGCCTGTGTGCCCTGAGCAAGGTAGATTGGGTACCCTTCCATCCACCATATGACCCTCTGGCTTGTCTGATGGACCTTGGTTCCCCAGACCTGGAGGAATGAGAGAGGTTGGGAAAATATCTTGTTCGTCTCTGTTTCCTGTCCTGTGGAAGTAGGCCTGACTTGCCCCTCAAGATTCTTGAGATGGCTGTTTCCATCTTACTGCCAAATAAGGCTTTGTCGTCAAAAGGAATTTTGCACCAATTGTGCTTTGATGATGCATCAGCGGCCCAAGGTTTCAACCATAGGGCCCTTTTAGCTGTAACAGAGTGTAGCATTGCCCTGGCTGAACATCTGATTGCATCTATAGCCGCCTCACCTATGAATTCGGATGACACCTTGAGTCCTTCCAGAGACCTGATGATATCTGCTCTCGGAACCCCTACTTTTGAGGCTGATTCAACATTTTGAATCCAGACCTTCATGGTGCTGGCCACTGAGGTGAGGGCTACAGCCGGATGAAAGGCTGCTCCAGCCGCTTGATAGATCCTCTTCAAGTCCAGATCTATCCTTTTATGTATTGAGTCCTCCATCGGAAGGGTGACATTCTTGGCCAGCATGACCACTGCCGCATCCACCACCGGTGGGGAGTCAAGTGAGACTACATCTGCCTCCTGGAGGGGTTACAGCTTATGCAGCCTGTTGAATAAGAACCTATTTTCAGTGTTCTGCCACTCTTGCTTAATGATGCCCTTAACCCCTTCCTTACCGGCGTATAGTAATAATACGTCGACAAGGTGCACTCTCCATCCTGGGTGGACGTCATTTGATGTCCTCCCATTTTTGCCGTTCTGCGCTTCCAGGATCAGGGTAAAGAGCCAATGATATTGGCACTTTACCACGTGACCGGCTGTGTCCAATCACAGCCGGTCACAGAATGACAAGGATCTGCAGTAACGAGCTGTTACCAGTTTCTCCTCTTCACACCGATCGTGTGTGAGGAGGAGATAGCGGTAACAGCTCGTTACCGCTTACTGTGTGCACCAATCACACTTATTGCCCCCCAGTAGTAAAGAGCACCTGTCACCACCCCATCAAAGTACCTGTCACAGCCCATCAGAGTACATGTCACCTGCCCATCGGAGTACCCGAGTACCTGTCACCTGCCCACCTGAGTACTCGAGTACCTGTCACCAGCCCATCAGAGTACCCGTGTACCTGTCACCAACCCATCAGAGTACCCGAGTACCTGTCACCAGCCCATCAGAGTACCCGAGTACCTGTCACCAGTCCATCAGAGTACACGAGTACCTGTCAACAGTCCATCTGAGTACCTGTCACTAGCCCATCTGAGTACCCTAGTACCTGTCACGAGCCCATCTGAGTACCCTAGCACCTGTCACTAGCCCATCTGAGTATCCAAGTACCTGTCACTAGCCCATCTGAGTACCCGAGTACCTGTCACCAGCCCATCTGAGTACCGAACACCTGTCACCAGACCATCACTATGAGTC
>BLSH010079736.1:254759-270606 GCA_018402905.1 Glandirana rugosa | reverse complement strand
AGGCAGCATTTCAGCAACATGGTGCAAGAGTATGTGTGCACACGCCTACACGTACTGACTGATGGGTCTGCCCCATTCAACTTCTGGGTCTCCAAATTGGCCACATGGCCTGAGCTTGCCGTTTATGCCTTGGAGGTGCTGGCCTGCCCTGCAGCCAGTGTATTGTCGGAACGTGTGTTTAGCACGGCAGGGGGCGTTATCACAGACAAGCGCAGCCGTTTGTCCACAGCCAACGTGGACAAGCTAACCTTTATTAAAATGAATCAGGCATGGATCCCACAAGACTTGTCTGTACCTTGTGCAGAATAAACATTTAGACCGGACTCACACAGCCATTCATATACTTGTTCTTTTGAATAGGCCTCAATATTTTGGGGGCTACCCCAATTATAAACAAACAAAAAAAAAATACCATGTTGGCTACCTCCTTCTCCTCCTCGACCACCGCCACTTCCACCTACACTGCCATGGTCACGGCCTAGTCAACCTCTAGGCTCCTACTCCACATCCACCCCCCTTCCCATTTTTTTATTTGATTTTAATTTATTTTCCCTATCCCCATTTTTTTGTAGGGCACTTGCCCTACTCCTACCCCCATTTTGCTTCCTTGTGCAACCCTCTAGCACTTGCCAGGACATTGTTACAGCCATTTTTGTGCCTAAAAGTTCGGGTCCCATTGACTTCAATGGTGTTCGGTGTCCTGGATAACGTTCGGGCAACGTTCGGTGCCGAACCCAGACTTTTTCCCAAAGTTCGTACGGACCCTCCGAACCCGAACGTCCAGGTGTTCGCTCAACTCTATCGTCAACCCATCAGATTACCCGTGTACCTGTCACCAACCCATCACAGTACCCGAGTACCTGTCACCAGCCCATCAGAGTACCTGAGTACCTGTCACCAACCCATCAGAGTACCCGAGCACATGTCACCAACCCATCAGAATACTCGAGTACCTGTCACCAACCCTCCTGAGTACCTGTCACCAGCTCATCAGAGTACCCGATTACCGATCACCAGTCCATCTGAGTACTAGTCACTAGCCCATCTGAGTACCCTAGTACCTGTCACTAGCCCATCTGAGTAACCGAGTACCTGTCATTAGCACATCTGAGTACCCTAGTACCTGTCACTAGCCCATCATAGTACCCTAGTACCTGTCACTAGCCCATCTGAGTACCCAAGTGCCTGTCAGTAGCCCATCTGAGTACCCAAGTACCTGTCACCGGCATATCTGAGTACCCAAGTACCTGGCACCAGACCATCTGAGTACCTGTCACCAGCCCATCAGAGTACCGGAGTACTTGTCACCAGCCCATCAGAGTACCCGAGTACCATTCACCAGCCCATCAGAGTACCCGAGTACTTGTCACCAGCCCATCAGAGTAACCGAACACCTGTCATCAACCCATCCATTAGAGTACCAGAGTACCTGTCACCTGCCCATCAGAGTACCCGAGTACCTGTCATCAACCCATCAGAGTACCCGAGCACCTGTCACCAGCCCATCAGAGTACCAGAGTACCTGTCACCAGCCCATAAGAGTACCCGAGTACCTGTCACCAGCCCATCAGAGTACCCGAGCACCTGTTATCAACCCATCTGAGTACCCGGGTAGCTGTCACCAGCCCATCTGAGTACCCAAATACCTGTCACCAACCCATCTGAGTACCTGTCACCAACCCATCACAGTACCCGAGTACCTGTCACCAGCCCATGAGAGTACCCGATTACCCGTCGCTAGCCCATCTGAGTACGCTTGTACCTGTCACTAGCCCATCTGAGTATCCAAGTACCTGTCACTAGCCCATCTGAGTACCCGAGTACCTGTCACCAGCCATCTGAGTACCCAAGTACCTGTCACCAACCCATCTGAGTACCTGTCACCAACCCATCTGAGTACCCGAGTACCTGTCACAGCCCATCACAGTACCCGAGTACCTGTCATCAACCCATCTGAGTATCCGAGTACCTGTCACCAGCCCATGAGAGTACCTGAGTACTTGTTACCAGCCTATCAGAGTACTCAAGTACCTGTCCCCAGCCCATTAGAGTACCTGAGTACCTTTCACCAACCCATCTGAGTACCCGAGTACCTGTCACCAGTACATCACAGTACCCGAGTACCTGTCACCAGCCCATCTGAGTACCCGAGTACCTTTCACCAGCCCATCAGAGTACCCGAGTATTTGTCACCAGCCCATCTGAGTACCTGAGCACCTGGCACCAACCCATCAGAGTACCTGAGCACCTGTTACCATCTCATCAGAGCACCCGAGTACCTTTTACCAACCCATCAGAGTACCCGAATACCAACCCTCCTGAGTAACTGTCACCAGCCCATCCGAGTACCCGAGTACCTGTCACCAGCCCATCAGAGTACCCGAGTACCTGTCACCAGTCCATCAGAGTACACGAGTACCTGCCAACAGTCCATCTGAGTACCTGTCACTAGCCCATCTAAGTACCCTAGTACCTGTCACTAGCCCATCTGAGTACCCTAGTACCTGTCACTAGCCCATCTGAGTATCCAAGTACCTGTAACTAGCCCATCTCAGTACCGAGTACCTGTCACCAGCACATCTGAGTACCAAACACCTGTCACCAGACCATCAGCGTACCTGAGTACCTGTCACCAACCCATCAGAGTACTCAAGCACATGTCACCAACCCATCAGAATACTCAAGTACCAACTCATCAGAGTACCCGATTATCGATCACCAATCCATCTGAGTACCTGTCACTAGCCCATCTGAGTACCCTAGTACCTGTCACTAGCCCATCTGAGTACCCGAGTACCTGTCACTAGCCCATATGAGTACCCTAGTAACTGTCACTAGCCCATCTGAGTACCTGAGTACCTGTCACTAGCCCATCTGAGTACCTGAGTACCTGTCACTAGCCCATCTGAGTACCCGAGTGCCTGTTACTAGCCCATCTGAGTACCCAAGTACCTGGCACCAGACCATCTGAGTACCCGAGTACCTGTCACCAGCCCATCATAGTACCCGAGAACTTTTTACCAGCCCATCAGAGTACCCGAGTACCTTTTACCAGCCCATCAGAGTACCCGAGTACCTTTTACTAATCCATCAGAGTACCAGAGTACCTATCTGCAGCCCATGCCTCATGAAATATACATGGGGGTGTTTGCTTTCCAAAATTAGGCAATTTTGTGGGTAATTCCACTGTCCTCGTGCTCCAGGACCTTCAAAAATGTGATAGGTAGGAATGAAATTAGATGTGTAATTTATGCTCCTAGAACGCCTGAAGGTACTACTTCTGGACCTCTCTATGTGGCCGGGCTGTGTAAAAGTCTCACACAGATGGCATCGCCATACTCAGGACAAGTAGCAGAATATATTTTGGGGTGTCATTTTTGCTATGTACATGCTATGTGTTAGAAATATCATATACATTGATAACTTTGTGTAAAAAAAAAAATACGTTTTCATTTTCTTTCCACGTTTTCCGAAGACTTGTGGAAAAAAATGAACTGTACAAAAGACTCATAATGCCTCAAAGAATATACGTTGGGGTGTTTGCTTTCCAAAATGAGGTCATTTTGTGGGCAATTCCATTGTCCTGGTACTCCAGGGCCTTCAAAAGTGTAATAGGTGGTTGAGAAATGAGATGTGTAATTTATGCTCGTAGAACGCCTAAAGGTGCTACTTCAATGTTGGGCCTCTGTATGTAGCCAGGCTGTGTAAAAGTCTCACACATGTGGTATTGTCATACTCAGGAGGATTAGCAGAATGTGTTTTGGGGTGTCATTTCTGCTATATACATGCTATGTGTTGGAAATATCTTATAAATGGACAGCTTTGTGTAAAAAAATGCATTTTAATTTTTTTTCCACATTTTCCAAAAACTTCTGGAAAAAAATGACATGTTCAAAAGACTCATTCTGCCTCATAGATTATACGTTGGGGTGTTTGCTTTCCAAAATGGGGTCATTTTGTGGGCAATTCCATTGTCCTGTTGCTCCAGGGCCTTCAAAAATGTAATAGCTGGTTGAGAAATGAGATGTGTAGTTTATGCTCGTAGAACGCCTAAAGGTGCTACTTCAATGTTGGGCCTGTGTATGTGGCCAGGCTGTGTAAAAGTCTCACCCATGTGGTATCGCCATACTCAAGAGGAGTAGCAGAATGTATTTTGGGGTGTAATTTTTGCTATGTGCATGCTATGTGTTGGAAATATCTTATAAATGGACAACTTTGTGTTAAAAATGCATTTTCATTTTTTTCCCACATTTTCCAACAACTTCTGGAAAAAAATGAACCATTCAAAAGACTCATTATGCCTCATAGATTATACGTTATTATACGATTATACGTTAGGGTGTTTGCTTGTTAGGCCTTTGTATGTGGCCAGGCTGTGTAAAAGTCTCACACATGGGGTATTGTCATACTCAGGAGGAGTAGCAGAATGTATTTTGGGGTGTCATTGCCAGTATGCATATGCTATGAGTGATAAATAACTTGTTTAACAATTTTGTCTAAAAAAAAAAACCTTCATTTTGCAAAGAATTGTGGGAAAAAAATGACAACTTCAAAAAACTCACCACGCCCCTTACTAAATATCTTGGAATGTCTACTTTCCCAAAAGGGGTCATTTGGGGGGTATTTGTAATTTCCTGGCTTGTTAGGGTCTCAAGAATTTAGAGAGATGGCCAGTACATCAGGTGTGATCAAGTTTCAATGATTTGCACCATAGCTTTTAGACTCTATAACTTTCACAGAGAATAAATAATATCCACTAATTTGGGTTATTTTTACCAAAGATACATAGCAGTATAAATTATGGCCCAAATTTATGAAGAAAAATTACTTTTTTGCAAAATTTTTCAATACAAACTAAAAAAAAAGTGTTTTTTTTTTCAAACTTTTCACTACTTTTTTGCTTATATTGAAAAAAATAAAAAACCCAGCAGTGATTATATACCACCAAAAGAAAGCTCTATTTGTGAGAAAAAAATGATAAAAATGTTGTTTGGGTAAAGTGTAGCATGACTGTCATTTAAAGTGTGAGAGCACTGAAAGCTGGTTTGGTCTGGGAAGGAAGGGGGTGTAAGTGTTCTGTATGGAAGGGGTTAATTTCCTCCATAAAAGGAAAAAAGGATTGGCGCTTTTAGAGGAATGGGAAATAGGTTTTTGCCTGTTTGGGGGCCTCCTCTTCCTCCCATGTAATGGCCTGCTTGATTGCCTGGATTTACGGATCCACCAGGGAGAAGCTAAATCTGAGTTATTCCAGGTCACTCTCTGAAGAGAAGGAACTGCTGGCTTCCGCCTGCTCTGCGCACACTGCCGGGAAGGTGCTGACCTGTGGAGCACTACCTGAGGTCCCTGGTTGATCCTCTCTCAGATTTTCCTGGCTGGCGCCACCTCCGGGCTATCTGGCAGGAATAATGCAAGTAACCTCCGAGATGGAGTCCTGCACCACCTTTTTCAGTAAGTTTTTTTTTTTTTTTTTTTTTTTTTTTTTTTTCTGATCCGACAATGGAAACTTTAATGTTCAAATTTCTTTTTCATCTAAAGACAGGTGGATTTTTAGTACAATTATGCTTTTCTATGTCTCATCCTTTTTCTCCAACAACGCTTTTATCTTATCTTATCTCTGTTCAAAAGTTTTATTCAGTTAAACATGTGAACATACAATAATGACAGTAAGTGTACATCCCACAAATACAGTCATACAGCATGAAATTGTAGTGGAATGGGTTCAACAAACCAAAGATTCAATGAAAAACCTATATCACAATGTAGTAGGATCGCCGTTGCTTAGACTGAGCATTAGGCTCAAGTTGTTGACCAATCCCCTCGGACACCCCATCTGGGAACAATCTGTGTCCTAGGGAGGGTCGTTCAACCAAGTGTAAGGACTCAGTTTTTTATATATCATACAGAGGAGTAATGATTTAGATTACATTAAGTAATGTGTATCACTGGGGGGAGATAGAATGTCGACTGACTGTCACAAAGAGTTAGGACAACTAAGCCATAAATAAAAATGGGGATAAGAGAACATATCAGAAAGGAGAGGGCTTAGGATTAGCGAAAGGGGGAAAGAGAGAGAAGGAAGGGGGAGGGAGGGATGGGGGGTTTTGTTCCTCACCGGGGGGGTAATAATCCCATAAAGGTCCGGGATTGTAGGTGTGTGGGGATGAAGGTGTTACTTCATGGAAGTAGCAATGTGTGGTCAAAATTGGCAGGCAGAAAATGTTTAGTCCAGGGGAGCCATACCTTCTCGAATTTAGGAATGTGGTTGAGTATCGTGGCTTCGATCTTAGCATGAATCATTGCTTTTGTCACTCTTTGAATTGTCTCGGGTATAGATAGGTGGGGGGATTTCCAGGCCCTAGCAATTGTCTGCTTGGCGGCCGTTGTTATTTGTAACAGTAATTTGAAGGCGTTTTTATTGATGTCAATTGGTTTAACGTTAAGTAGGGCTATATCCGGAGAGGGGCTTATATTAGTTTTAACAACTGTCGAGATCTGTCTAAAAACCTCAGACCAAAATTTGGCAACCACTGGGCAGAACCACCATATGTGGCTATGAGTGCCTGCTTCTAGACACCCTCTGAAACAATTTGGTGAGTGTGTTGGAGCAAACTTAGCTATGCGCTTAGGCACTAGGTACCAGCGGAGCATAACCTTGTAATTTGTTTCAAGTGCAACAATGTTTTGTGATGCTGATTTGGTATTCAGCCAGATCTCGGACCAGTCGCCATTATCTAGATCAAGGTTCAAATCCTGTTCCCATTTGGCCGTGTAGGGAAGAGGTAGGTCAGGTGACGGGCTTAAGAGATTCCCATAAACCATAGAGATTAGTCCGCGGGCATGCGGATCTTTATGGCAAACGTGCTCAAAACTAGTAAAGGTGGGTAGAGACGAGTCAAGGCGTTTGTACGGGGTAAAGAAATGTTTAAGCTGGAGATAGCGGAATATCTCAGTATTGGAGATATCAAAGGAGTCTTTTATTGCCTGAAATGTCTTGAATTTGTCGAAGGTAAAAAAGGAGTGTGCCCTAATTAAGCCTGCATTTACCCAATTCGAAAAGGAGGATGGAGCAACCCAGGCTGGGTAAAAGGTGGGGTTATGGAGATATGACAAGAGAGGGTTGTGTAAAGATTGTAACTTATATTTAAATTTGAGAGTGTCCCATACATGGAGAGAGTGGTAGGTCACAGGGTTAGTTATTCTCCCTCGGTCCTTGCGAGTGAGCCAGAGAATATTGGCAACAGAAAGGGGGTTACAATCCACGGCCTCCAGTGAAACCCAAAGGGGGGTCTCACTGGATGCATGATATTTGGTTAGTGTGGCTATCTGTGCCGCTTGGTAGTACTTCTGGAAAGAGGGAAATGCCAAACCTCCCCTTGTTTTATGTTGAAGGAGAACGAGGTTGGAGATGCGGGGTCTGGTGTTGTTCCAGGCATAGGCTAAGGCTTTTCGTTGTAGGATACGAAGGTAATAAGCGGGGATAGAGATGGGAAGGACTCTGAAAAGGAATAAGATTTTGGGTAATATAACCATCTTAAGCACTGTGATGCGACCTAGCCAGGAGATAGGTAGGGTAGACCAGGACTTCAATAGCCTTGTGATATGGGTAAGCATCGGGGGGTAGTTGGTGGCAAACAGATCAGTAAGGGCTGGGGTTAGCTTGATACCCAAATAAGGTAGGTTGTGATGAGCCCAGGAAAAGGGTAAGACTTGTTGAAGTTGTTCTTGGAGGGAGGAGGAGAGAGATATATTTAAAATCTTAGATTTCTGCAGGTTGACCTTTAGGCCGGAAATGGCGGCAAACTTATCCAAAATGTTAAGGAGAGTTGGAGCAGATGTCAAAGGAGAGGATAGGAAGATAAGTACGTCATCCGCGAATAAACACAGTTTATGCTGATGTCCTCCTACTTCCAATCCCTTAACATCTGGGTTCGAGCGGATCATTTGTGCTAGGGGTTCTATGGCTAAGGCAAAAAGGAGGGGGGATAAAGGGCAGCCCTGCCTGGTTCCTCTGTGTACTTGGAATGTTTCAGAACGATAGCCAGCATATTTGACATGGGCTGAGGGCGTAGAGTATAAAGCAGAGACCCAACTGAGAAAGTGGGGGCCAAAGCCCGCTCTTTGTAAGATGGCAAACAGATACGACCAGGAGACACTGTCAAATGCCTTCCGGATGTCTAGGGAGAGGAAACAGGCTGGAATCCTACGCGTACGGGCATGGTGGGAAAGGAGAACGGCTCTTCTGATGTTATCTCCCACTTGTCTACAGGGTATGAATCCAACTTGATGCTTATGTATTAGGGTTCCTATGATTGCGTTAAGGCGTGTAGAGAGAATTTTAGTTAGGATTTTAATGTCAATATTTAAAAGGGAGATTGGGCGGTAGTTGGACCATGAGGAGTCATCTGTGGAGGGTTTGGGGATCATGGAGATCGCTGCATGGAGGGATTCTGCGTGGAAGGAACGGCCTTTCAATATGGAGTTAAAGGCGTCCGAAAGGAGAGGGGCAAGTAGTTCTATATATTGTTTATAATAAGTGGCAGTAAAGCCATCTGGTCCCGGTCGTTTATGGGGCTTAAGGGATTTAACGGCTCTAACGATTTCTTCTTTGGAGATGGGGGCATCTAATGTTTCTTTCTGAGAGTTCTGGAGCGTAGGTAGTGAGATGGTATCAAGGACAAGGGAGGGGGGGGCTTGGGCTGTCGAGGATTGGTGGGCATATAGGGCCGATAGGTGGCGACGAAATGTCCCCAGGATCTTTTCAGGGTTGCTGGTGTACGTGTTAGGGGCGGTTTGGAGGCGAATCGGTTTGTAGGCTTTGTCGATGTTACGTAGGGTCAAGGCTAGGAACGTGTCCGGTTTGTTAGCTTTTGTGTAAACCTTGTGGCTGGTGCGCCTGAGGGATTTCTCTGCCGAGTCGGTCAGAAAAAGATCTAGCTCTAGTCTAGCTTTTTCTAATTCTTTTTTATGGATTGGGGTTGGATTAGTTTGAAAGTTGCTATGTGCTTGTGAGAAGTTTGCCTCTAACGTCTGAAAGCGCATCTTTCTGTCTTTTTTCCGTTTTGCAGCTAGGCCTATTAAAAAGCCTCTAAGAACTGGCTTGTGGGCTTCCCAGACTGTCAGTGGGGAAACCTCTTCTGTTTTGTTTACTGCAATATATCTACGAATTTCTGTTTCAATTTCAAGGGCATTAGAGGGGTTAGCTAATAGGGAGTCGTTAAGGGTCCAGGAGAAGTGCCGTTGTTGTGGAATCAGTGCGATGAAGGAGGATATGATTGCATTATGGTCTGCCCAAGAGATAGGGATTACTGAGGAAGAGATCAGAGCGGGGGAAGTGCCTATGGTCGTGAGGATATGATCTATCCTAGAGAAGGAGTTGTGGGGGTGGGAGTAAAAGGAGTATTGTTTCCTGGTAGGGTTACACTCTCTCCATGTATCTATTAGGGAATGTTGTTGGAGCAAGTGGGCGAAGGCTAGTTTAGAAGAGCCTGTGGTAGGTGTATAAGGTGATTTATCTAGGGTAGGGTGGATAACTTGATTCGAGTCACCACATAATAGCAGGGTGCCTTGTTTATGTGCTTCAACCATCTGAAATAGGTGGGATAAGAAGGCATTAGGGTTGACATTGGGTGCATAATATGACACCACTGTGACTTCAGAGTCTAGTAGAGTGCCTTTCAGAATCAAGTATCTACCCTCAGGATCTTTAATTTCAGATTGGAGCGTAAATGGTGCTGTCCGGTGGAATCCGATTAAGACTCCTCTGTGTTTTGTTTGGGCAGAAGCTGTATAAAATTGTGGGTAAGAGGGATGTAAATACTTAGGGCAGTGACGGTCAGTAAAGTGGGTTTCCTGGATGCAAACCACATGCGCTTTCAGTGAGGAGAAGGATCTGAAAGCCTTGCGTCTCTTGTTAGGGGAATTTAAGCCTTGGGCGTTAAGGGTTAGAATGTTCAAGGGGGCCATGGGTAGAGTAAGGGGGGTGTCTCTAAAGATGCCCGGGGGTGAAGTTTATAGTTCGCCCCCCGGTGAGGAGGTGGTGGAGGGGTGGCGGGAAGGTGGGTAGAGGGCATAGAAAGAGGGGGAGGAAAAAGTGTAGAAACCCTAAGAATAAAGGGGTAGTAGGTTCCGTCCGAGAAGGGCGTAACGTCCTCCTCTGAGGGAAGCAGGTTGCTCCGAGAGGATCCGGAAGGATGCTCTATGGGCAAGTGTGGGGCAGCAGTGACAAACAGACACGGGACCATCAGCCGATTATAGCCAATGATAGCAAACTATGAGGAGAGTGAGCATGGCTAGTAGGCATGTGGTCATGAGTGGGATCCAAAATTAGCCACTTTTTAGTCAAAAACACTTAATTTGAAGAATATAAATCACAGAACAGTCTGCATGGTATGATGTCCAAGGACTCCAGTAAACCGCCAGATCTGGGGGACTCACCAGCTCCCTGTTGGGAGGGGGGGGGCCCAGGTCTGGCAGATCTCTGATGTGATCAAAAAATCACATGATTTCCTTGGTGCGATAATACAGTCTAACTAACTTTTATCATAGTTATGTTAAGGATACTCGTAACATAAGTGTGCTGGGGATGCCAAAGCCCAACCACCACCCGACGGGTCCGCCCCATCCCGACTCCTCAGGTAAAGGGTCGTGGAGGGCCGATCCCTTCCAGGTGCTGCCCGACGCCCAGACACCCCCGCACTACTGTAGTTAAACATTAACCTATAGAGAATTAAAACAGCGTATAATTCAGGTAAAACTATAGCTAGTGAACGGGCCCATCTGTAAATGGAAGGCAGTCTCTAGAATAGGAGATTCAAGACTAGCTTTAAGGCCTATTTTCTGTAAGTACAGACTCTCATTAGAAGACCATAAGGGTCTAAAGGCTCACCTAGGCCAAGTAAAGTTCAGTCCATGGGGTCTTGCTGGTCTTGAGAAGCAGGAACAAAGCGTCCTCTTTTGGTGGTAGATGCCGGAGAGGTAGCGGCTTTCTGTGGGGAGACTGAAGCGGATCTCCGGCGGGTGCTTTGTGAGGGGGTTGTGGCTGGAGTGGAGAGGTGTAGGGCTTGTAGCTGATCTCGCAGTTCTTCAGCGGTTTTGATGTAAAACTTCTGACCTTGATATGAGAAGCGTAGGGAGAAGGGGAAGCCCCACGAGTAGATAATTTTATGCTGTTGCAGTACTTCTAGATATTGCTTGAAGGTTCTGCGCTTCATGATGGTGGTTTTGGATAGGTCTGTAAACAGTTGGTAGCTATGCCCTTGAAAGATGAGATGATCTTTATTCCTGGCAGCCATCAATAATTGCTCCTTCGTGCGGTAATATAGCATTTTGGCTATAATGTCCCTAGGGGGACCATCTTTTTTACGGGGGGCTAGAGCCCTGTGGACTCGTTCGATTTCCAGTCTGTCTATTGGGATAGACGGAGATAGTTCTTGGAACAGGGCTGTCACCGTCGAATTTAGGTCCAGGATGGATTCTGGTAAGCCTCTGATTCGGATGTTAGACCTCCTGGCTCTGTTTTCTTGGTCCTCTATTTGGGCTTGCAGCTCTAGGTTGGCTTCCTTCAGGGCCTCTAGCTCGTCAGCGTAATTTGCAGTCTGGGTTTCCAGCTCATCTGTACGGACTTCTAGCTCTGATGTCCGCCGGCCTAGCTCTCTGATTTCTCTAGAGAGACGGTCCGTGATTTCATCAGATGTGCGTTGTAGGGCCTGGTTTAGCATGCGTTCAAACTGTTTCAATAATGGATTCGCTTGTGAACTGTCTGAGGGGGACAGTGGGGAGGCCAGTTGTTCACCGTCTGACTCACCTTCATCTGGATGGGAGATCATCTTTTCCTTGTGCTTAGGGGTCCGCACTGTGCTGCTGGCGCCGCGAGGTGGAGCGGGCGCCATCTTGACTGAGGCCCGCGCCAGGGCCTCACGTATGTTTTTGCTGCGGATCTTATGATGTGGATTACCCGCGACCATGTTCTGGTGCCTGATGGATTCGGGTAGCCAAGGAGATGTTCTGCGTGGGTTTTCTTTGAGGGAGTTATGCAGTAGAGCTGCTGACAGTCCCGTGTCGGAGCGGAGCTCTAGCTAGGAACGTCCGTCGCTGAGAGCTTCGCGCATGCGCCCCTTTTTCAGTAAGTTTGATACTTGGGCAGTCCACAGCGAACTCTTCCAGGCAGCCCCTGCACACTAGCTTGTTGGGCATTGGGGCTGCACCACAGGCCCAGCAGGTCTTTTTACTAGGGCGCTGGTATTGCTCAGGAGAAGAGTAGGCATGTCGCCTCTTTTTTTACTTCTTTTTGGAATAGAAGCGGTGCCTGTGGCTGCGTTCTCCCAAAGAGTCTCTTTCTTCTCTGGCTCTAGATCTTCGAGAGCATGAGCGTGCGGGGCTGAAACAAGTCAAAGCAATCCGCAACAAGAATGCGCTCTTTTTTTTTTTTTTTTTTTTTATAAAATCTGAAAACGTACCCATACGTTGGTCCCCTACCTTAATGGTTGAGGGTCTTGTGTAAATGGTGACTGACTCATGGTTGAGGAACAGGCGGGACAGCTAGCTTGAAAAAGGAAAGGCAGGAAGAAAAGACAGAGTGGGACGTTTTTATTTTATTTTGGAATGAAGACAAGTTATGTTTGTCCAATTGGCCAGGAAGATAGCTTCCTCTCCTCTTTTTTTTTTTTTTTGGTACCTGTCAGGCAACAGCAGAAGGCGCTCCAAGGACGCTTATCTTCTGGACAAACAAAAACCCAGGAGGGAAGTCTACCCAACAGAGGAGGCTGTGTCCACCCGCCTCTCTGGGCACACCCTGACTATTAGATAGAGTGGGGAAGGCAGAGACTTCCCCCAGCCCCACCCACCCACTTGCTGGCAAAATACCAGCATTTGCCCACATCAAATATGGCGGGTGGCGTCCCCGCCGGTCACTGCACATGTGCAAGCGGCGTGACACAATCGGATGCCCAGGATAAGTAAAAGAAGCCAATGGCAGCCGTGTTTTCCCTATAGGGCAGAAAAATATAGCCCAGTAAGGCTTCCACCCTCCCCGCAGACGGCAGAAACACAGAAAGACAGATGGGATCCATGAGGGGAGAAGGAAGGGGAGAAAGGAAGGAAAGAAGGAAGAAGATGACCACAGAAGGTAAGAACCCAAATAAGAATAAGGGACAGCAAACCCTAAATAGCGCTAATGGCCAAAATACATGAAATTTATTGTAACTGGCCCCCCTTCCACACCTCTGCCCTCAGTCACTGAGTAAATTAGCAGATTTCGTTCCTAGTGAGGAAACACTGCAGGCTCCAGCAAGACCCACAGAAGGGGCTCCCTAGGTCATGGCGCATTTAGCAGCCCATGCCTGGGACTTCGTACTGGGAGAGGCTCAACCCAGCCAGATGTTGCACCGAGGCAGAGGTGGGGACATTACTGCTTACTTCATCACTGGTGCATTGAGGTATGAGGAAAATAGAAAGAATGGGGGGGTGGCTAACTACTCCTTTTTTTATGCTATTCACTGGTCCTGAGGGAGTGGTCAAGAAGCGGAGCTCTATCATTAGTATGCTGCCATGTTGGCGTCAGGAAATATTATTAGCCACCGGCCAGAGAATCACCAGAGACACCACTAGAGGTCCAGGGCCAGCACTGGTGATGATCTCCACCACCATTTTCGTTCCTAGTGAGGAAACACTGCAGGCTCCAGCAAGACCCACAGAAGGGGCTCCCTAGGTCATGGCGCATTTAGCAGCCCATGCCTGGGACTTCGTACTGGGAGAGGCTCAACCCAGCCAGATGTTGCACCGAGGCAGAGGTGGGGACATTACTGCTTACTTCATCACTGGTGCATTGAGGTATGAGGAAAATAGAAAGAATGGGGGGGTGGCTAACTACTCCTTTTTTTATGCTATTCACTGGTCCTGAGGGAGTGGTCAAGAAGCGGAGCTCTATCATTAGTATGCTGCCATGTTGGCGTCAGGAAATATTATTAGCCACCGGCCAGAGAATCACCAGAGACACCACTAGAGGTCCAGGGCCAGCACTGGTGATGATCTCCACCACCATTTTCGTTCCTAGTGAGGAAACACTGCAGGCTCCAGCAAGACCCACAGAAGGGGCTCCCTAGGTCATGGCGCATTTAGCAGCCCATGCCTGGGACTTCGTACTGGGAGAGGCTCAACCCAGCCAGATGTTGCACCGAGGCAGAGGTGGGGACATTACTGCTTACTTCATCACTGGTGCATTGAGGTATGAGGAAAATAGAAAGAATGGGGGGGTGGCTAACTACTCCTTTTTTTATGCTATTCACTGGTCCTGAGGGAGTGGTCAAGAAGCGGAGCTCTATCATTAGTATGCTGCCCTGTTGGCGTCAGGAAATATTATTAGCCACCGGCCAGAGAATCACCAGAGACACCACTAGAGGTCCAGGGCCAGCACTGGTGATGATCTCCACCACCATTTTCCCGAAGACCAGCTCTCCTTGAGCCAGGTCACTCGCCGAGGGGAACAAACAAGAGGCGGAGCCGACCGGGTGGCTGCCAATAGAAATGGAGCTGCCGCCAACCAACTGTTGGCGGCAGCTCTATTTCTAATGGCAGCCACCCGCCCAGCTCTGCCTCTTGTTTGTTTCCCCCCGGCGAGTAAAATGTTACAGGAGAGCTGGTCTTCTGTAACATCGGCGGAGACTCCGCTGGGACACCTGTGATGTGAGGTCTCGGAGGCACTCCGCTGGGATACCTGTAATGTGAGGAGGCACTCTGCTGGGACACCTGTGATTTTAAGAGGCACTCCGCTGGGACACCTGTGATGTGAGGACGCACTCCACTGTGACACCTGTGATGTAAGGAGGAACTTTGCTGGGACACCTGTAATGTAAGGAGGCACTCTGTTAGGACACCTGTGATGTTAAGAGGTACTCCGCTGGGACACCTGTGATGCGAGGAGGCACTCTGCTGGGACACCTGTGATGTGAAGAGACACTCCGCTGTGACACCTGTGATGTGAGGAGGCACTCCACTGTGACACCTGTGATGTAAGGAGGAACTTCGCTGGGACACCTGTAATGTAAGGAGGCCCTCTGCTGGGACACCTGTGATGTAAGGAGGCACTCCGCTGGGACACCTGTGATGTAAGGAGGCACTTTGCTGGGACACCTGTGATGTGAAGAGGCATTCTGCTGAGACACCTGTGATGTAAGGAGGCACTCCGCTGGGACACCTGTGATGTAAAGAGGCACTCTGCTGGGACACCTGTGATGTGAGGAGGAACTCTGCTGGGACACCTGTGATGTGAAGAGGCACTCTACTGGGACACCTGTGATGAGAGGAGGCACTCTGCTGGGACCCCTGTGATGTAAAGAGGCACTCCGCTGGGACACCTGTGATGTAAAGAGGCACTCCGCTGGGACACCTGTGATGTAAGGAGGCACTCAGCTGGGACACCTGTGATGTAAGGAGGCACTTCTCTGGGACACCTGTAATGTAAGGAGGCACTCTGCTGGGACACCTGTGATGTAAGGAGGCACTCCGCTGGGACACCTGTGATGTTAAGAGGCACTCTGCTGGGACACCTGTGATGTGAGGAGGCACTCCACTGGGACACCTGTAATGTAAGGAGGCACTCTGCTGGGACACCTGTGATGTGAAGAAGCACTCCGATGGGACACTTGTGATGTAAGGAGGCACTCCGCTGGGACACCTGTGATGTGAGGAGGCACTCTGCACTCCGCTGGGACACCTGTGATGTAAAGAGGCACTCCGCTGGGACAACTCTGATGTACGGAGGAATGTAGTGTCCACAGGGTCGCCTCACGGAGAAATGTAGTGTCCACAGGGTCGCCTCACGGAGAAATGTAGTGTCCCCAGGGTCGTCTCA
>BLSH010079736.1:232606-246367 GCA_018402905.1 Glandirana rugosa | reverse complement strand
CAAAATCCCAAGGCATATGTCAAATATGCAGGGTACAAATCGGCCTCCTTTGCCATCCAAAGAGGAACAAGGCAGGGCTGTCCCCTCTCCCCGTTGCTATTCGCCTTATGCATCGAACCCTTAGCACTACTAATTAAATCCAATACAAACATCAAGGGAATAGAGCTTGGGGGTGTGCATCATAAAGTATGTCTTTTTTGCAGACGACGTGCTTCTGTTTATGACAAACCCACATACCTCAGCCCCCAACCTATTAAAGCTACTAGAACAATTCGGCCATATATCCGGTCTAGTAGTTAATCCCCATAAATCAAGAATACTAGACATATCCCTCACTGCACCCGAAAGAGAACAAGCCAGGTCGTCCCTACCATTTGTATGGTCTCCACATTCTCTACGTTATCTCGGCATTGATCTTACAGCTTCATATTCGAGTTTATTTGCAGCTAATTTCCTCCCCCTGCTAAAGGAAATTTCACACCTATTTTCCCTCTGGTCACCACTCCCACTATCTTGGCTAGGCCGTGTTAGCGCCGTTAAGATGACCATCCTACCCAAATTTTTGTACCTCTTTCGTACGCTACCCATCCCCCTCCCAGCTTACTACCTACGACTAGCACAGGCGAAAATCATGAGTTACGTTTGGGGGAAAATTAGGCCCCGGATTCCCAAATCAACCCTAATCCGCCCTAAAATATGGGGGGGCTTAGGCCTTCCTGATCTTAAGACCTACTACCAGGCGGCCCAACTGGCACCTCTGCCGAAGTACCATGCCACTAGTGAAATCCCACTATGGGTCTCTATTGAAGCGGTGGACCTTGTCAACGGCCAATGTCTTATGGCCCAAACCCAAGGAGCGCATAACAATTACCAACCCAGTCACGAAACTATCCCTGGCAATCTGGGACAAAACTAGAGACCGCGGGGGACTCGCATCCCCACACAACCCCATGCTGTCGTTCTTGCACAATCCGGCCTTCCCTCCCGCCTAGGAATCCCCAGGATCCTTCCGAAACTGGGCCTCAGCTAACCTTCTCAGATTACACTCTCTAGTCTCCTCCTCCTCTTTTCGTTCTTTCCCCACGCTGCGTGAAACTGCGTCCCTACCCCAAGCAGAGTTATTCCGCTACCTACAAGTTAAGAACTTCTTCTCACCTCTCACTAATACTGACTCCCCACTAGATCAACTCTCTCAATTCGAGTCATTTTGCTTGAAGGACCCTCATGCTAGAGGGATAGTTTCCTCAATATACCGTCATTTGATCTCTGGTGACGAATCAGTCAAACCTGCCTACGCGGATAAATGGGAGACGGACATAGGGAGGGCGATTGACTCGTCTGACTGGTCAGCAATCTGGTCGAATACTGCCTCCTTTTCCACTAACATGCTAGCTAAAGAAACAAACTATAAGGTCTTGGCCAGGTGGTACCTGGTCCCGGCTAGAATAGCGAAATATGCCCCGTCTTACCCGCAAGTATGCTTCAGAGGCTATTCGGAACCGGGCACGCACTTCCACATTTGGTGGAGCTGTCCTGTTGCTCAATCGCTCTGGAAAGCCGTTTTCAATATGGCCTCGGTGGCCCTAGAAACCCCCATAAACGCAGATCCTATGACAGCTCTACTGAACTTGAAGCCTCCCGACCTTTCCAGACGCAAATTCAGTCTACTGATGCAGCTCATGACAGCCACCAAGCAGACAATCGCGAAGGCCTGGAAATCTCCGTCCCTGCTACTGGCTGAGGTAAAAGGGAGGGTTAATAGCGCACTGGTTCATGCCAAGCTCGATGCCATCGAGCAAGACACTGTCCCTAAGTTCACCAAAATCTGGCAACCCTGGATCAAACACTTCTTACCACAGGACTTTGACCCGGAACTATTACTCCCTCGCTGACATGAGCCAATCTCTCCCCAGGTACACACCAGGCCTAAATCTTAGTGCTCAAGGCTCTACCCCACTGCTCTGACTTCTCCGCCCTTGTCTCTGGCTTTTGGGTCGACTCGTGGTTAGACTAACCTCCCCGTCCCTGGTCCTAGCCGGCACACCGTCTCCTACCCTCTACCCCTACCCTTCATGCCCCCCTCGCCTTCCTTGGCCCTTTCCTTTCACTCTCCCCTCTCTTTGGGTACTCTGCCCACATGCTACTTTCTAAGTACCCTTATGAGTGTTCTCGGAGTTACTATGACACCAGGTTACAGCTATCGCACAGAAGCGAACTCTGTAAGATGTGCCACGTATGCAAGACAACCAAGGCAGGTTGCATTTCGATTTTTGTTTATGTTTATGTCCATACTGCACCAAAATGGTTTGTTGTTCTCTGCTTGATTTTCTGGTAATCAACAATACTCCTGGTGGGGAGCATTGGCCTCTGCTCACTGACACAGTTTTGATCCCAGTTGGGGTGTCGGGAGCGGAGACCAAGCCCTCCAACCCATGACCGTGATACCATGTTACTCACTGAACTTACCAGTTCGAGTACTAGAGTGGCTTATTGTCGCACGTTCATGTACCTAAACACAATGTATAACTATGTCACAAGTAATGTTATTACCATGCCACTCAACTGTTACATTTCCGTTGACTCTCAATAAAAATTATTGAAACGAAATTATAAATTTGGTGAAAGCGAAATTTTTCAGAGGGAGGCATTTCTAATTTGTTAATGCAATGTGATAGGGAAATAGGGCCCGTGGGGGTAAGGAAATGCCCTATGCGGAATAACCTTTTATTAGTCCACCATTGGAAAGCCCGGATTTCCAGGCCTGGACGGAATCGGGGGTTATTAAAAAGGTGGTCATGGGGTCGTAAATTCGAAATCAAGTGGGGGGGCTTGAGAATGGCGTCACATAAAGCCATTGAGTGGGAGAGGGTGGGAGCGAGAATTGGGGGTCTCAACCTGTGGGGTGCCCCTACTAAGAAATCAATAGTGTTTGAGGGAATTGCTTGTCTCTCCATCCTTGGCCAGTCTGGTTTTTACCCCTTAGAGTAAATAATTGAGAATTGGGCTAATTGAGCCGCTTGAAATTATTTGAAGAGGTGTGGGAGCCCAAGACCCCCTTGAGTGCGTCTTCTATAAAGAAAACTAGCAGGGCATCTATAGCCTTTCTGCCCCCAAATGAATCGTAATATTTGTTTTTGCACATTTTGCAACTGATGCTTCCTTATAGGGATTGGGAGAGACCGAAAGAAGTACAGAATTCTAGGAAGAAGGGTCATCTTGACTGAATGTATTGTGCCTAACCAGGAAAGACCCTCCTGATCCCATCTTGACAGGTCCTCCGAAAGTTTCTTGAATAGGGGCGGGTAGTTGACCTGGTAAAGTTGATCAATGTGGGCTGCCAGACTAACCTCTAGATACGGGAGACGGTTAGAGTTCCAGGTGAACCTGTGAAGTTCCCTGAGATGATGTAACTTAGATTCAGGTATCGAAACATTTAAAGCTGCAGACTTGGACCAGTTCACACAGAGCCCAGAAGCCTTCCCAAATTCCCGAAGAAGTTGAATCACTAGGGGGGGGTGGAGGTGAGAGGAGAGGTGATAAATAACAGTAAATCATCAGTGAATAATGCGCATTTGTGAATTTGGGTCCCGCATTGAACACCTTGGATAGCTGGATTATCCCTGATGGCTATTGCTAAAGATTCCATTGCAATAGCAAAAATTAAGGGGGAGAGGGTGCAGCCCTGTCTGGTTCCCTTGGCTATATTAAATGAATCTGAGTAATAGTTATGGAGTTTCACTTGGGCACTGGGATTTGAGTAAAGGGCTTTTAAGATCTGCTAAAATTTTGGTCCAAAACCCCACCTACTGAGAACTTCGAACAGATAGTTCCAATCTACTGTGTCAAATGCCTTTTGTAAGTCCACCGATAGAAGGTATCCTTCCTAGTGTTGACCCCCCTTCCAACATGAATTTAAGAGGGAGATAATATCCACTGCTCTACGAATCTGGTCTGGACCTTGCCTGCCAGGAATAAATCCTACCTGGTCCTTATTAACATAGTTACCTATGAACCTAGATAATCTGTTGGCCAAAATTTTGGTAATAATTTTGAGGTCATTATTGATTAATGATATAGGCCTATAATTGCTGACATCTGAATGGTCTTTGCCAGGTTTGGGTATAACTGCTATATAGGCTAGATTGCAATGCGGACCCCTTACTAAGGGAGTTGAAGAATTTCGCCAGGTAAGGAGCGATAATGGGGCCAAAAGCCTTATAATAACCTGTGGAAAACCCATCTGGGCCGGGGGCAGAACCATTCCGGAGATTTTTGATGACCTCAAGAATTTCTACTTCAGTAACCGGTTGTTCAAGGGAATTTATGTGGTCCTTATTAAGTTTGGGGAGAGAGATGTTATTTAGGAATGAGGCTAGGGAGTGTGGAGAGGTTGCCCTACCTGGAGCGTAAAGATTTGCATAAAAATTTTGGAATGCAGACATAATTCGTTGAGGGTTCTGAGTCAGTTCCCCTGGTGGGACCCTCACTCTCGGAAATGAAAAGGTCCGGAACCTGGGGGAAAGTCTGGCAGCCAGTCTGGGGCCTATTTGGTCCCTTTGCATATAAAAATGGGCTTTAGACCATTGTATTTGTTTCTCTGTACTGGTGGTCAGGGCCAAGTTCAAGGCTACCCTTCCCGCTTCAAGTTGTGCCCTCGATTGAGGGGTCGGGTTCTGTTTGTGAGATTTAGAGAGGGCATGAAAATCCCGCTCTAATTTCCCCAAATCAATCCTTTTCCCTTCTAAGTCTTGCTGAAATTTGTATAATTTTACCCCATTTACCCCCTTATGGGCTGCCCAGAGAATAGCGGGGGAGACTTCTCCATTGTTGTTCAAATGAAAATATTCTTTGAGATCTTTCTCTAATAATGTGCGATGAACCGGGTTAAATAACAATGTTTCGTTTAAGCGCCACTGGGGCCTCCCCTTTCGGCCAAGATCAGCTTTGACTTGTATTAAGACCTGCGAATGATCAGATAGGGGGGAATCCTTGATATACGCTTTAAGGATCAGGGGAATAGTATGGGTTGGTACAAAGACATGATCTATTCTAGCGAGGTTCTGGTGAGGGGCAGAATAATGAGTATAGTCCCTAACCCTTGGGTTAAGTTCTCTCCAAATATCCACCAATCCCACCGTATTTAAAAGCTTGGCGAGTTTCAGATTATGCTTCGGAGGACGAAGTGATCGGGGACGACCAATCCTGGATTTATCAATCATGTTATCTAAGGTCATATTCGAATCACCCCCCCCCCCCCCATTATCACAGAGCCTTCAAAGTGTGGTGAAATAACTTTAAACATTGATTGGAAGAAACCTAATTGACCCTGATTCGGGGCGTAATATGAGACAAATGTAAATGTAGCGCCCCCTATGACCCCCTTCAAAAGGATGAACCTACCCTCCGGATCCTTAATTTCTTTCTGGGGTGTGAAGGCTACATGCTTTGCTAAAAAGACTCCCACACCTCTAGTCTTGTCCGCGGCATTAGCCAAGAAGAATTGGGAAAACTTGGAATGGATAAACCCAGGATTATATTGGCTGGGAAAATGGGTTTCTTGTAGTAAGAGGACATCCAGATGCTGGAAGTGTGCTAGATTAAAGTATTTTTTCCTCTTAACAGGGGAATTGAGGCCCTGAACATTATGTGACGCAATTCTCAGGGTTGTTGGGTGGTTAGTGGACCTAGCGATGTTGCCAGGGTGTAAATCTAAGGGATGCTCAGGGAAAGCTTACCTGTGTCCCAGGGTGACTAAACCCGAAGAAAGAGATGAACCACTGTGACTCAGTAAAGACCGAGGCTCCCTGGTGCCTGAGAGAGAAAAAGACAAGTGAAAGAAAAAGAGAATGGAAATATGGGGAAAGGATAGCAGTATCATAAGTTACAGGAGGGAGCCAGTGAAGAACCGCCGCCGGGCCCCTCAAAAGCCCGAGACTGAAGGATCGAAAGAAAAAACCCAATCTCGGGAAAACACAATAGCGTAGCCGCCAATACGGCGGAAATACATCTGTCCGTGAGAAAACCAACATAAGTTTCCCAGAGACAGAGGGGGGAGCATAACGTCTGCCCCGGCCAATTCCCAGACAATGAACAAACAATAAGAGAGTGGTGTCTCCCCAAAAAAAAAAAAAAAAACAACGAGAGAAACTGTAACCACAACTAATATAGTAATTATTGGAACCAAAAAGGAACCCCAGTGGTCCCCCCCAAGGGGGAGAATCCTTCCACGATGGGACCGGGATAGGGGCACCCCCCCAGGGAGGTTGCGCCCCCTCCCCGACCCACCCCGGACCAAAAGGAAGACCGAAGAATAAAAAGAAAAAAAAAGGAATTTCCTTTTCCTTTTGTTTGATATACATACATAGGCCCACCCACAAAACCAACGTGGAGTCCCCCCCCCCGCGGACCCATCCCCTCTCAAAAATACCAATGAGAGGAGGACCAGGCAAAGAGGGAACACTGGGAAGAATAAGTCACAATACGAGACCTTAAAAGAAAAACATGGGGCTCTCCACCAGTAATATTATGAGACATAAAGGTTAGAGAGTCACTGTCCTCTGAACAAAGAGAGTTGCAAACCTAACGCTATTACTAGAGATCAAGGGGGATGTGAGTCTTTGGAATGCTTGGATTGTTGGTTCCTCCAGATCGGGGTTATAGGGCTCTGCGGGGAGGGACGTTTAGAGGCACTAGCATATTTATGTGAAAGTGTGGAGGAGGAGTCCAGGGAGATAAGTTTTAGCTGGAGTAGCACTTGTTCTCCCTCTTGAAAAGTTGAAAAACCGTGAGTCTTGCTTTTGAAGGAGAAGGACAAACGGAAAGGAAATGACCACCAATATTTGATGGACGATTTAGAGAGGACTTCCAGCAGTGGTTTTAAGGATCTTCTTTTCTGGATGGTGGAGGGGGATATATCCACGAAGATTTGTATGGGGTAACCCTGAATGGAAAGGTTGGAGGAGTTTCTAGAGACCTTCATGACTTCCTCCTTAACACTGTAAAAATGAGGTCTCACCACTATGTCTCTGGGTAAGCCATCAGAACGTGGAGGCTTGAGAGCTCTGTGCGCTCTATCTAACTCCAGGCAATGATCCTGGATGCCCGGAATTGAGACTTTGACAAGCGTCTGTGATGGACTTGGGAAGGCCCCTGATTCAAAAGTTATAGCGTCTGGAGCGGTTTTCCAAATCATCTATTTTGGACAGGGCAGTTTCCAGTTGATCTTGTAAATCTTGGATTCTAGCTGTGTTCTGGTTGGTTCTGGCGACCGTTTGGTCCGTTTTAATTTAAATGGTGTTAATCCGGGTACCCAAATTTTGCAGGTCGGTCTGTAAGATGGATGTAATTTGGGATGCTGTTTGAGCCAGTCCTCTGGATAGCATCTTGGAGAAGACCTCCATCATCATCTGGAAGTCAGGAGGGAGAGATGAAAGGTGGGAATCCGGGGAATCCGCATGAGAGTGGCCGAAAGCCTGGTCCTTAAGGATAGTTGTGAGCAGTTCATCCAATGTTCTCTCAAGGAGTGAAACTGTGGAAGCGGGGGACAAAATCTGGGCAGATGGGAGAGTCCCCGGTGGAGGGCCTGGCGAGGAAAGGATCTGAGAACCCCCATCAGTCCCGGCCTCCATGTCCTCGCCTTTGTCCCCCATATCCTGATGAGACCTGGGAGTGTTGTGGGGGGACTTTGATGCTGGGTTATTGAAACCTGGTTGGCAGGATAAATCCCTCCGGGCAGAGCCTGATTGCATTGGTATAGATCCCTGTAATTGGGTTCAAGAGAGCTCTCCTGAAAGGCACTGGGATGGGAGCGTATCTAAAAGTTATTGTGACCCCCTTCTGGAGCGGGGCTGATGGCCTGATGGATGAGAGGGCAAACGAATTGGTCCCTGTGCGATAAGTGGCTGAGGCTGCTGCAGGTGGGTCTAGGCTCCAGATAACTCCTAGTCCGCAAGCAATGTCCTCCTGTAAGCCGGCTGTTATTTAGGATGGCTAGTTCCCAGGCTCTATGGAGCTTTATGTGTGCTTTTTAAGTTTATTGTACAGGCAGTTGTGGAGTGGGTTTAGCCAGCACTCTAAAAACTCACCGTTCATATGGGGTAGGCCTAAGCCGCAGGCCTCTCTTAGGCAGCCAGGACCAGAGAGCGGGTTCCTTACCCGTTTTAGAGACAGGAGGGCCCACCGGGCTCGCTGGAGAAAGATTTGCCCGTTAAATCCCTTCCTCGATCCGAGCGCCGGAGGCGGATAGGCGCGAACCGCGGCCTTGCGTAGACGGCCGGGACCAGGCTCCGGGAATCTGTGCAGGCTGGCGGCTCTCCCTCGGCTGTGCCCCCGTCTCCTGAGGTGGATGGGGGGAGATCTAGGCTCCAAATCTCGCTGTACGGGTCCGGATGGCCGAGACGGATTGGAGCTCCGGGCTTAAGCAGCCATCACCGAAGCTCCGCGCACGCGCCTCCCTACATATAACTTTTTAATGACAAACAAGGCCTTCTTTCTGTGATATTATCCTGCAAAAATGTTTTAATGCAATATATAGAAAAAAAGTAGCAAAACTAATAACAAATGTTTTCTCTACTTTGGTCAGTGTTAGTTTTTAAAAAATTGTGTTACTGTAGATAAAAAGTACATTTTTTTTAAATATGATTTGTCCCATTTAAAATGACACTAAAGTTATGATTCTGGTACAAAGCCTTAGAAAATCAAAAAAACATTGCAGATGGATTAGTGCAAAATTGATAGGAATGGAGTGTGACCAACAGGGGCAAGATCTGGGATAGAAAAAATATCAGTGTAAAATGGATAGGAATGGAGTGTAGCCAACAGGGACAATATCTGGGATAGAAAAAATATATAAAGACCAAGTTGGCGTACCTGTCGGGTACCGAAATTAGTGATAAGTGGGATAGGTGTACAAGAGGCGGTGGCAGATCTTACTATGATAATATGACAAATATTCCGCGCTATGGATGTGACTGATAAATGTGTCCAAACTGAAAACAAAAAATCACCAAAACATAAATAAGAGAAGGGGGCTGCTGCACTCAGGTAAATAACCTGCTAATAAGATAGAAAGAGAAGAAGCAGCGCCTACCCTGCAGATCAAACTAATATCTGTAAATCACTAATATAAATAAATATGTGATCTCAAATGTCCATAACATAATCCATCAAAGTGCTGGAAGTGCAAAATATACAAAAACACAACCAAAATGTCTTTAACTGTAATAAAGTGACTTCCGTGCTTTATAAAGTGATGATATGCTTCAAGGTGCTCCAAACAAAACCAGTGCAAGGTGCCAGAACCCCTTTTGTGACCCCACTCACCAGAAATAATGGACCTTATGATTTTCAGTCAGGGGGACAAACAGGCTAGATACTGGTGGGGGTAGATCTCAACCGGAGCTTTCTGGTACATCAGATGTCCAAACTACAAGTGTCCAGTAAGACAGGTTTAGTCCAAGCAGCTCAGGAGAACAAAAAGATGCTCATAATGTATACCGTAAAAACACTTGTTTATTGCGCAAATAATCAATGTACTTACAAAATAGATGTAATAAAACAGCTTGGGTAGTAGTACTAATGGTGAAAAAAACAGCATACATTCCACAGACTGTGTTCCACCGCAAGCGGAGATGACGTGGACGGCTACGACAGACAGGAAGTGACGTCAACGCGTTTTGCTCTAACCACAG
Organism: Glandirana rugosa; assembly: GCA_018402905.1. Taxonomy (NCBI): domain Eukaryota; kingdom Metazoa; phylum Chordata; class Amphibia; order Anura; family Ranidae; genus Glandirana; species Glandirana rugosa. The sequence continues at coordinate 236,678 of BLSH010079736.1, read as the reverse complement.
AGCGTCATCACGTTAGAGTGAAACGCCTGTCTTACTGGACACTTTTTGTTTGGACATCTGATGTACCAGAAAGCTCTGGTTAAGATCTAAACCTGTTAAATTAACTACTATATTTGTGAAAATACCATAGAGTTAAACAGAAGTTCACATAGATGAGTTTTTGTTAGAAAAAATATATCAAGTAGTAGACAGCATTGATTCATGAAAGACACAAGTTGTCAGACAAACCTGATTTCTTTTTATGAGGAGGTACGTAAAACCTTAGACAAAGGAGTGGCTGTGGACGTAGTATATTTAGATTTTGCCAAAACATTTGACACAGTTCCCCATGTATGACTAATGTGTTAAGTAAAGTCTACATGCTTGGAAAAATCAGTTTGTAAATGGATAAAAAACTGGTTAAAAGACCGAATTCAGAGTAGTGGTTAATGATCCTTACTCTGAATGATCTAAGGTTATCAGCAGTGTGTCCCAAGGTTCAGTGTTGGGACCTTTACTTTTTATTATATTTATCAATGATATAGGGTCTAGGATTAAAAATAAAATTTCAGTCTTCGCAGATGACACCACGATATGCAGTGGAATAACATCCTTACAGGATGTCTCCAATGTACAAGCCAACCTCAATGCACTTTTTAATTTGGCAACTGCGTGGCAAGTGAGGTCTATTGTTGATAAATGTAAAGGTATGCACTTGGGGCTAGAAACATGCACACATCTTACATACTAGGAGGAAAACAGCTGGGGAAGTCAATGGTGGAGAAGAGTCTGGGGGTTTTGGTAGATCATAAGCTTAATAATGGCATGCAATGCCAAGCTACGGTTTCCAAAGCAAGCTAAATCCTTTCTTGTATTAAGAGAGGCATGGACTGCAGAGAGAGAGAGATATCATTTAGGCCATTCACAAATCTTTAGTAAGACTTAATCTGGAATATGCAGTTCAGTTTTGGGCACCAGTTCATAAAAAGTGACTGAATTTATTCTCTCTTGAGAAGAGGAGAATAATGGGGATATGATCAACATGTATAAATACATTTATTAAGTTATTCACTTTAAGGCCATCATAGAGGACAAGGGGGCACTCTACAGCAGGTGGAAAAGAGATTTCATCTCCAAACACAAAAAGGCTTCATCACAGTAAGAGCAGTGAAATTGTGGAATAGACTCTCTCAAGAGGTGGTTCTGGCCAGCTCAGTAGATTGTTTTAAGAAAGGCCTGGATTCTTTCCTAGATACACATTATACTGTATAACTGGATACTAATATTTATAGGTAAAGTTGACCCAGGGAAAAGCAACTTTTCTGATGGGGGAAAAGGAAGGATTTTTTCCCCTGCTGGAGCAAATTGGATCATGATTTATTTGGGGCTTTTTGCCTTCCTCTGGATCAACTGTGGGTATAGGATTGTATACACTATATTACCAAAAGTATTGGGACACCTACCTTTACACGCACATGAACTTTAATGGCATCCTAGTCTTAGTTCATAGGGTTCAATACTGAGTTGGCCCACCCTCTGCAGGTATAAGAGCTTCATCTCTTGTGGGAAGGCTGTCCACAAGGTTTAGGAGTGTGTCTATGGGAATGTTTGACCATTCTTCCAGAAGCACATCTGTGAGGTCAGGCACTGTTCAGTTCCAGATATCACCTGACAGCTGGAGCTACGCTGTCCAGACGCTGTACTTTATTTGTGGCTATTGATAAAATAATAAACTCCAATACTTCTTTAAAGATAAAACTTGCTTATCTCTCCCTCATATATTGAGGCATAACCAAAACTGCTTACATACTGTCTAGCCAGCCACTGAACAATATTTGGGGTTATTGACTCTCTGGTAATGCACTCTGATTGTTATTGAGAGAAAAATGTACCTTGTCTCCTTATATTTGCTGCCTATTGAAGTACTTGTGTACCGCTTGATGATAGCCAATATCTACCAAACACACACCCGAAGTCTTAGAATTTTGGGGAATAATTGGGACAGGTGTATGGGAATGTGGGGTTGTGGTTTTGAAGGCTTTTAGTGGATCCCCATTTGACATTTTATGGAACATTTAAATCAATGCAATGTGGTACTGTGAAAAAGAAAGCTCACAACAAACTATAAAATTGCTATTAAACATTCCTACAGCTTTTAAAATGTTTGTTGCTGCTATTTTCACTGGTTAATTTGGGTCTATTACCGCTCAATATAAAAATCAAGTGTCGCAGTGAAAACAAACTAAAAACTAATTTAAACATTCTATTTGAAGTTTTAATTAATCTGATTGCAGTACTGCTGCTGCATTTAAGCCATGCTAAATATAGAAGTAAAAAAAATCAATTGTGCATACAAAATATTTAAGCCAGAATGTGGTGTTGTTAATGCTGTCTATGGAAATCATACTGTTCTATAAAACTACATCCAGTTTAAAGGCATCTCCTAAGCATGTTGTTTAACCACCTCCCACCCGGCGTATAGACAAATGACGTCCGGGTGGGTGTTCCCTTATCCTGACTGGATGTCATATGACATCTTCAGGATAACCCGCGATTGCACGCAAGTGTGGCAATTGGTGGTGTAGTGGGTCAGTCTGACCCACCGCATTACCGACCTCAGTAAAGTGCTTCCATCGGAAGCTCTTTACCACTTGATCAGCCATGACCAATCATGGCTGATCACGATGTAAACAGGAAGAGCTGCCCGTGTATCAGCCTTTCCTTTACTCGCTTCTGAAGACGCGAGTAATGGAGAGCCAATCGGCTGCTCTCCTGAGAGGGGGGGGTCTGTATTTAACCTTTTCATTGCATTTTTTGCACAAATGTTTTAAAAATAATTTTAGGCCTGAAGATTACACAAAACCCCAAAACATTATATATTTTCTGAAAGCAGACACTACAGAAAATAAAATAGTGGTAGTTGAAATGTTTTATGTCACATGATATTAACGCAAATATCTAGGAAACGCAAAATTGCAGTAAAAAAACAACAAAAATGATCTTTAGGGCAAAAAAATGCAATAAATTGTCCACATTCTTGGTAAAATATAAAAGATGAGGTTGCACCGAGTAAATAGAAACCCAACATGCCAAACCCTATATTTGTGTTGGCCCGTGCAATGGCGACAAACTTCAGTACCCTGTATTTTCTATAGGTGACGCTTCAAATGCCCCCTATATGTAGAAACAGTGCGGGCGTTTTAACAATAGGGACCTGAAAGGATTAACCCAGCTGGCAGGTTAACAGTAAGGAGCTGTTTTTTTTACATGAAACGCTCAGAAACATAATGCACAAGCCATCAGCTACTGGTAGGCCAGTCCCTATGTAGACTATGCAGCAACCTGAGACTGCTATTTGCAATAACAAAAATTATAGGTGTATTCAACTATAGTATGAGAACAATGGGTATTTTGCAGATTCTTCCTTAACTTACTACAGCCTCCAATCAGTCAGTCAATAAAAATGTATGTCTATTTACACAGGTTAGTAATTTGACACTGTATATTTACCAAAGTTCTGTCTGACCTTGGTATACCTTAGTAATATTTATTTTGCTCTAACAAAGTCTTTACTAAGTAATGTACTCATATGATATACACTATATTGTCAAAAGTATTGGGACACCTGCCTTTACAAGCAAATGAACGTTAATGACATCCCAGTATTAGTCTGTAGGGTTCAATATTGAGTTGGCCCACCCTTTGCAGCTATAATAACTTTAAGTCTTCTGACCATTCTTCTAGAAGTACATTTGTGAGGTCAGGCACTGATGTTGGACAAGAAGGCCTGGCTTGCAGTCTCTGCTCTAATTCATCCCAAAGTTGTTCTATGGAGTTGAGGTCCGGACTCTGTGCAGGCCAGTCAAGTTCATCCACCCCAAACTCAGTCATCCATGTCTTTATGGACCTTGGTTTGTGCACTGGTCCAAATCATTTGGTGGAGGGGGGAATTATGGTGTGGAGTTGTTTTTCAGGGGTAGGGCTTGGCCCCTTAGTTCGCAAGTAAACGAACATTTCCGTCCACAGGGTTATGAAAACTGTTATATCACATATAGTATACTCATGTAATGAATCATTTCTGAAACAATCTCGT
>BLSH010079736.1:214136-230807 GCA_018402905.1 Glandirana rugosa | reverse complement strand
GGTAGAGTTGAGCGAACACCTGGATGTTCGGGTTCGGCAGGTTTGGCCGAACTTTGCGGAAACGTTCGGGTTCGGTACCGAACGTTACCCGAACTTGACCCCGGACCCCGAACCCCATTGAAGTCAATGGGGACCCGAACTTTTCGGCACAAAAATGGCTGTAAAAAAGTCCTGGAAAGTGCTAGAGGGCTGCAAAAGGAAGAAAAATGGGAGATGTTATTAGATCTGCAATCTGTCCCTCAAAGCAGTAGCAATCTCTACCTAGTCCAGTATCAGATCGTTCTGTAATCAGATCGTTCTGTAATGCAGGATGAGAGATCGTTCTGTAACCAGATCGTTCTGTAATGCAGGATGAGATGTTATTAGATTTGCAATCTGTCCCTCAAAGCAGTAGTAGTAATCTCTACCTAGTTATTAGATCTGCAATCTGTCCCTCACAGCAGTAGTAGTAATCTCTACCTAGTTATTAGATCTGCAATCTGTCCCTCACAATCTGTCCCTCACAGCGCCGGCAGCATCATCTCCCTACACTAACCTGAGAGCATGTGACATGCAGCACTGTGACTCCAGCCTCATATAGAGGCTGGGTCACATGATGCACTGGCCAATCACAGCCATGCCATTAGTAGGCATGGCTGTGATGGCTTCTAGGGAAAACCAGTGAAACACTTGTTGATTGGCTGCCCTGCAGCTATTCAACCTGCGTGATAAAATACCAGAACCCAGAACCCGAACCCAGACTTTTCTCAAACGTTCGGGTTCAGGTTCAGGACATGGACACCCAAAAGTTCGGTACGGACCCGAACTTTACAGCTCGGGTTCGCTCAGCTCTAGTCCCTAGCATTGGAGCATGAAGATCCAATAATGCTAGGTTATAAATATGTTTATGTTCCCCCTGGCCAGCCACTAGGAAGTTTATTGTCAGTGGTGCAGTTTGGGAGAGGACATATATATTTGAATACAAAGGTTTATTCCCCCCAGACTGCTGCCTGAGGGTGGTGTATATTGGATGCCTTGCCCTGCTAGTCCTGCTGCCTAAGAAGGCAACTATGTGCTCTGGGTACTATACAGAGTCTGGGATCTAGGCTCACACTGACCTGCTTGATATTGTCTTCCCAGTGGGAGTGAAAATGTGCCTGAATTTGGAACACCATTAAAGAACTTTGGCCAGGATAGCTAGGACCTTGCCATGAACTATGTTGTCTCATCTGTACGTTTTACTTGATAATTCACCTACTGTACAACGAGGAGCTTAAACTTGCAGGATGCTGGGCTGGCTTAAAGGTCCTTTACCTGTGATGTCCAGGGTATGTTTTTCCCTTCTTTTTGTCTATGGGGATACTATGGAATTGCTTGACAGGCTGGGAGAACCCAATACAACCAGCGGCTTCTTCGGGGGTGGGCGCTACAAAAGGCTAATAGAGAATGGATTATAAAGCAAAGGGCATGGGTAGCTGGGCACTGCCATGAGCAATTTATACCAATGCAAAAAATAAATAAATAAAATACCATACAGTGGTACTGTCAAGGGTGATCTGGGGAAAACACCAATCCTTTAAATTACATGCCAGAGAGATGCCTGTAAGCTGTATGTATGGAAGAGTACAATCCTCAGGGAGACCAAATTCTGGCATCAAACATTTTGCATGTGTAATTGTTTTTTTTTTTGTAACTTTTGTATTATTGATTTAACACCAACAGGTACAAGAATTCGGGTCAAGCACTGACATTTATTGTGCAAAGGCATGAAAGAAATTTAAGCAGTGTCGTAGACACTCTTAATTAATTACCCAGTTTGTGTTATGGGGCAACACTGCTGTGCACTCTCTCCCAATCTCCTGCTTGCAAATGCTTGCCTTGTCACATGCAGTGGTGCCTGGTGATACGTTTTTTTTTGGGGGGGGTACAAACAAACCCCTCCAATCCAGGTCCTTACCTGCAGCCTGGCCACCGGAAGTGACGCAATGGTTAATTTTCATTCGCTAAATTTAAAAGTGGAAGGGTTCGGGGAGAGCCTCAAGCTCTAATCAAGTGCTTGCTAAAAAAAATTACATAGCTAATAGACAGCTTTTAGCCTGGCGGCCTGTCCATAAGTACGCCCCCAAAGTTCATATTCATAGAACAATTTATTTTTAAATAAATTATAATATGGCTAACATTAACAACTTTAAGATTTAAAAAAATGTTAGTCATATTATCATTTATTTAAAAATAAATTGTTCTATGAATATGAACTTTGGGGGCGTCCTTATGGACGGGCCACCGCTGGGCAGATTATTGATTTACATTGCTACTGCTATTAGCTATATAGTAAGTCTGGTTGAAAAAAGGCACAAGTCCATCTAGTTCAACCAATAAAAGGCTGAAAGCTGAAAACTTCCAATTTAACTGAATGGGAAAGGTAACCATAATAATATCGCTTTAAATGAAGAGTTACGTGCCTCTGCATGAATCTCTTTCTTTGCCAGTGTGTGTGAGGCCGGTTAATTACACAGGTTCTGTGGCTGATTAAGATGGTAATTAAACTCACTTGGTGCCTTATCTGCATTAAATTAGCCTCAGAACCCGTCTAATTAATATGTGTCCTGGATTAAAGGGATGGTATGGCAACCTACTGTGAGCACAGCAGCATGCACTCTGATGATAGGTGACAAACAGTACTGCCTATCAACCCAAAGCCCATAAACACTGTGCATTCTGATCACTGCTGTATGTTTGTACTGCAAACAGAAAAGGTAGGATAGACTTAAACACAAAGCAAGCTGAAGTATGAAGACAAAGAAAACTAGATATAGAGCGACCTCTCTGTGCCCCTCTAGCAGTTCCAGCATGACAAGGACAAATATATTTACCCCATGTCATGCTCCAGCTCTGAGATGTCAGCCAGGATGAAGAAGACCACTAGCAGGGTGACAGAGGCAAGTAACCCAACTGAGCTCCTGAATTCTGGATTCAGGGCTCTCTGCTGCTTCTCTCAAGCCTGCCAGTGCAAATCAGGGAAATGAAGGTGAGAGCTGTCAGTCCAGGCAGCAGGTCAGTCCAGCTTGCACAAGGTAGTATTGCAGTCCTCCTAGGCTGAGTGCAGGTAGGGAATGGGGGCAGATTGTGGCCGTTGCTTCTCCTCCCGGCCGAACAGGAAGTGTGTCCTAAGACTCCCTGGCCAATCAGGTCTCAGAAGTTGCTTCCTGATTGGCCAGGAGGAGAATAAGTGTGATAATACTTAATATTAATTCGGTATTATCACACAACTGGGCCCTGATCCCACCTTTTGTTTTAAATCAATTAGAGCCTCTGGCTTTAATCACGTGCTTCAAAAAAAAACCCCACTGGAATCCAGGCGTTCGGCGCCCTGTATGTAGATTAGGGGGCCGGATGCATGGATGGGGGGGCAGCACCCATGCACCCCCTATGGGCAGGCCACCACTGGTCACATGCCTTCCCAAAGTTAAGAATAAGCCTCTGTGCTCATGCGCATTGCTCTGGAATATTATGCTATTTTTATGAAAAGAAGCCATTTAAAAAAAATTGAAGCCAGCAACAGTTAGGAAATATGTCCTGTAAACATGGACATGTAACCACTTACCAAAGCATATGGGCTCAGGATAGGCTGTTAAAAAAACTGAAAATAGAAAATATGCCCTCTTAACCACTTCAGCCCCGGAAGGATTTCCCCCTTTAGGACCAGGGCCCTTTTTGCGATTCGGCACTGCGTCACTTTAACTGAAAATTGCGTGGTCGTGCGACGTTGTACCCAAACGAAATTTGCGTCTTTTTTTCCCACAAATAGAGCTTTCTTTTGGTGGTATTTGATCACCTCTGCGTCATTTCTGATCGCCGCTATAAACAAAAGAAGAGTGACAATTTTGCAAAAAAACCCAAATTTCTTACTTTTTGCTAAAATACAAATCCAAAAAAAAAATATAAAAAAAACATTTTTTTTCATCGGTTTTGGCCGATTTATATTCTTCCTCATATTTGTGATAACAAAAATCGCAATCGGCGTTTATTGATTGGTTTGCACAAAAGTGGTCGCGTTTACGGATGATGAGAATTCATTTCTGGGGTTTTTATTTTTTTATATTTTTTTACTAGTAATGGCGGCGATCTGCGATTTTTAGTGGTACTGCGATATTTCAGTGGACATGTCGGAACATTTTGACACTTTTTTGGGACCATTGGCATTTATACAGCGATCAGTGCTATAAAAATGCAGTGATTACTGTATAAATGCCATTGGCAGTGAAGGGGTTAACCTGCAGGGGGCGCTCTAAGGGTTAACTGTGTTCCCTGGGCGTGTTCTAACTGTGTGGGGACTGCCCTAGCTGGGGAAGGGAAGTGATCACAGCCTCCATGTAGTGGAAGGCTGTGATCACAGCCCTTCCCCCTCACAGAACGGAGGTCCGTGTTTACTTACACGGACCTCCGTTCTTTCACTCCGGGGGGGGGCATCGCAGGTGGCCGGCGGAGATCGAATCCGCCGCACCAGCTCCCTGGCCCTCCCCGGACACAGTGAGCGCGCGCGCGCCTCCGGCGGCGCACGCGCGCTCACTGGGCTCGATCTCGCAGCCGCCGTCATATGATATTTGATCACCTCTGCGTCATTTCTGATCACCGCTATAAACAAAACAAGAGAGACAATTTTGCAAAAAAAACAATATTTCTTACTTTTTGCTAAAATACAAATAAAAAAAAAAAAAACAAATTTATTCATCGGTTTTGGCCGATTTATATTCTTCCTCATATTTTGGTAAAAAAAATTACAATCTGCGTTTATTGATTGGTTTCCGCAAAAGTTTCCGCGTTTATAAACCATGAGAATTAATTTCTGGAGTTTTTACGATTTTTTTTTTACTGGTAATGGCGGCGATCTGCAATTTTTATCGGGACTATGATATTGGGGCGGACATGTCGGACTTTTTTGGGATCAATGACATTTATACAGAAATGTAAATGTCCAGTGATTACTTTATAAATGCCATTGGCAGTGAAGGGGTTAACTGGGGGGCGCTCTAGGGGTTAACTGTGTTCCCTAGGCGTGTTCTAACTGTGAGGGGGCTGGGCTGTCAGGAGCATGAGAGATCTAACTGATCCCAGTGACAGGGATCAGTAGATCTCTGTCATGCTGCCTGACAGCGTGGGGAACCCCCCCCCAAAAAAAATTAATAAATAAAAAAGTTCCCTTTAAAAAAAAAAGTTTGTTTAAATTAACATCTGTTCGGGCACCGGACACAGTGCACTATGGGAAGCGTGACGTTGTTGCAATCACATGATTGCAGGCAACACGCTTCAATGGCAGGGTTCAATCCTGCCTTGAGGCGCTTTGCTGTGCGCCTCAAGCCACCTATTGGTTCCTGGTACTGTCAATCATTCACGGCCGTCCGATATACCCCTATCTGGTGACTGTATACCCTATCTGGGACCCTGTATACCCGATCTGGGGCTCTGTATACCCTATCTGGGACCCTATATACCCTATCTGTGGCTCTGTATACACTATCTAGTGACTGTATACCCTATCTGGGACCCTGTATACCCCTATCTGGTGACTGTATACCCTATCTGGGGCTCTGTATACCCTATCTGGGGCTCTGTATACCCTATCTGGGACCCTGTATACCCTATCTGGGGCTCTGTATACCCTATCTGGTGACTGTATACCCTATCTGGGACCCTGTATACCCTATCTGGGGCTCTGTATGCCCTATCTGGGACCCTGTATGCCCTATCTGGGGGTGTGTATACCCTATCTGGTGACTGTATACCCTATATGGGACCCTGTATACCCTATCTGGGGCTCTGTGTGCCCTATCTGGGACCCTGTATACCCTGTCTGGGGCTCTGTATACCCTATCTGGTGACTGTATACCCTATCTGGGACCCTGTATACCCTATCTGGGGCTCTGTATACCCCTATCTGGGACCCTGTATACTCTATCTGGGGCTCTGTATACCCTATCTGGGACCCTGTATATCCTATCTGTTAACTGTATACCCTATCTGGGACTTTGTATACTGCTATCTGGGGTTCTGTATACTGCTATCTGGTGACTGTATACTCCTATCTGGTGATGCTTTATACCACTATCTGGTAATGCTGTATACTTTTATATGCTGTATATTTTGTCTGGAGTTGGGCAGTGGGGGAATCACACCAGGATACCAGTGTTGGGCTAGAGTTGGTAGTGATTCATAATCCTGCAGAGAGCCAATAAAAATGTAGAAAAATTAGGGCTGGCCATTAAATGCATAATGAAAAGGTCAGTCTGTAAAAGAAGCCACGTGATCTCCATGCATGCATCCTCTTTGTCAGTCTCCCAATACGGACCCTTTCCACTGCATTTTTTGGTTGGTTTAACTGCCCAATTTAAGCAAAAGAGACAATGTTGCATTTTCCCTGCACTGAACTGTACTGGAATGCGGTAAAACACATCAACAATGCACCAGAATGCCCTGGAATGCATCAAAATGCATTGGACTCCAGTACAGTGAAAGAAAAAAACAGGATAAAAGAAGAAAAAAAGCACCTGGAATGCATCCGGAAACACTTTAAAAATGCACTGGAACTCATTAAAAACGTGCATGCAGAAGCACATCTGGAACGGATGTGGAGTGCGTATTTGTGGTGTGAATCAGCCCTCAGTGCTGTCACACTTTGAATTACAATTGCGCGGCCATGCAATACTGTACCCGAACGATTAATCCTAATGTACTGATCTCATTATTTAAAGCGATACTAAAGTATACTGCAGTGGTTTTGCAGAGTAGATTCTACTCTTCTCGAGTCCCTCTTTGGTGCTCCTGGCCCCTCCTTCCTGTTGAGTGCCCCCACAACAAGCAGCTTGCTATGAGGGCACCCGAGTGTATGAATTTACACTTAGGGGTGTACTCACTTTTGTCACCAGCGGTTTAGACATGAATGGCTGTGTGTTGAGTTATTTTGAGGGGACAGCAAATTTACACTGCTATACAAGCTGTACACTCACTACTTTACATTGTAGCAAAGTGTAATTTCTTCAGTGTTGTCACATGGAAAGATATAATCAAATAATTACAAAAATGTGAGGGGTGTACTCACTTTTGTGAGATACTGTATATGAGTATTATCAAAACCATATATATATATATATATATATATATAGGGCTCATTTCAAGTCCTGAGCTACTAGCCAGGCCTTAAGGGTTACTCGCCACCAGTTGCCCACCCAACCCCTACCCTGCCCTGCCCGTAATTCCGCCCCTAAACACGCCCTCATAAATTATCTCATGAAATGACACGTAAATGTTTTATGCAGAATTAAGTTACATACGTAAATATTAGCAACAACTTTATCAGTGCCCATCATGCAGCCTCACCTGTGCCCAACAATGCAGCCTCACCTGTCTCCATCAATGCAGTCTCACCTGTGCCCAGTAATGCAGCCTCACCTGTGCCCAACAATGTAGCCTCCCCTGTGTCCAACAATGCAACCTCACTGCTCATCAACGCAGCCTCACCTGTGCCCAACAATGCAGCCTCACCTGTCTCCATCAATGCAGCCTCACTGTGCCCAGCAATGCAGCCTCACTTGTGCCCAACAATGCAGCCTCACCTGTGTCCAACGATGCAACCTCACTGCCAATCAATGCAGTCTCACCTGTGTCCATCAATGCAGCCTCACCTGTGCCACCTGTGCCCATCAATGCAGCCTCATCTGTGCCCAACAATGCAGCCTCACCTGTGTCTAACAATGCAGCCTCACTGCTCATCAATCCAGCTTCACCTGTCTCCACCAATGCAGCCTCACCTGTCTCCATCAATGCAGCCTCACCTGCCCAACAATGCAGCCTCACCTGTGCCCAACAATGCAGCCTCACCTGTTTCCAACAATGCAACCTCACTGCTCATCAATTCAGCTTCACCTGTGTCCATCAATGCAGCTTCACCTGTCTCCATCAATGCAGGCTCACTTGTCTCCATCAATGCAGGCTCACCTGTGCAGGGTAAGAGAGGAGAGGAAGAGTATCACTGGCCGGATCATCAGAGAGTGAGGAACATCGCTGTAACAGCTTTCATTTGAATTACTGAGTGTTCCCCGCTCTCATCGTCAGATGCAGTCCTGCTTCCTGGCCCGGGTACTTTACATACGTCACACGTCCTGGCATTGGACCGGTGTTCTGTCTATCAAAGTACCCGGGCCAGGATGCGGGGCTGTAGGTGATGGCGAGCACGGGGAACACTCGGCAATTTGAATGAAAGCTGTTACATCGGTGTTCCCCGCTCTGTGATGATCCGGCTGGCTCTCTCTTCCACGGGGCGATCGCTGGGAGAAGGGCTTCTATTCAACCCCCGCCTGCCGGCGGTCCCATCCCCCCCGTGGCAGCCCACGTTCGCCTTAAATCAATTTCCACTCGCAAAATGCGGGTAGGCGAGTGGAAAATTTGAGGGCTATATATATAAATATATACACAGCATATACAGTATCTCACAAAAGTAAGTACACCCGTCACATTTTTGTAAATATTTTATTATATCTTTTCATGTAACAACACTGAAGAAATTATACTTTGCTACAATGTAAAGTAGTGAGTGTACAACTTGTATAATAGTGTAAATATGCTGTCCCCTCAAAATTACTCAACACACAGCCATTAATGTCTAAACCGCTGGCAACAAAAATGAGTACACCCCTAAATGAAAATGTCCAAATTGGGCAAAGTTAGCCCTTTTCCCTCCCCACTGTCATGTGACTCGTTAGTATTTCAAGGTCTCAGGTATGAATGGGGAGCAGGTGTATTAAATTTGGTGTTATCGCTCTACTCTCTCATACTGATCACTGGAAGTTCAACATGGCACCTCATGGCAAAGAACTCTCTGAGGATCTGACAAAAATAATTGTTGCTCTACATAAAGATGGCCTAGGCTATAAGAAGATTGCCAAGACCGTGACCAAGACCATACAGCTGTTTAACAGGATAGGTTTCACTCAGAACAGGCGTTTCCATGGTCAACCAAAGATGTTGAGTGTCTTTAGGAAATAGATGTATGAGTGCTACCAACATTGCTGCAGAGGTTGAAGGGGTGGGGGGGTAAACCTGTCAGTGCTCAGACCATATGCCGCACACTGCATCAAATTGGTCTGCATGGCTGTCGTCCCTGAAGGAAGCCTCTTCTAAAGATGATTCACAAGAAAGCCAGAAAACAGTTTGCTGAAGATAAGCAGACTAAGGACATGGATTACTGGAACCATGTCCTGTGGTCAGGTGAGACCAAGATAAATGTATTTGGTTCAGATGGTGTCAAGCATGTGTGGCAGCAACCAGGTAAGGAGTACAAAGACAAGTGTGTCTTGCCTACAATGAAGCATGGTGGTGGAAGTGTCATGGTCTGGGGCTGCATGAGTGCTGCTGGCACTGGGGAGCTACAGTTCATTGAGGGAACCATGAATGCCAACATGTACTGTGACATACTGAAGCAGAGCATGATCCCCTCCTTTCGGCAACTGGACCACAAGGCAGTATTCCAACATAATAATGACCCCAAACACACCTCTAAGATGACCACTACCTTGCTAAAGAAGCTGAGGGTAAAGGTGATGGACTGGACAAGCATGTCTCCAGACCTAAATCCTATTGAGCATCTGTGGGGCATCCTCAAAGGAAAGGTGGAGGAGCGCAAGGTCTCTAACATCCACCAACTCTGTGATGTTGCCATGGAGGAGTGGAAGTGGCAACTTGTGAAGCTCTGGTAAACTCCATGCCCAAAAGGGTTAAGGCAGTGCTGGAAAATAATGGTGGCCATACAAAATATTGACACTTTTGGGCCAATTTGGACATTTTCACTTAGGTGTGTACTCACTTTTGTTGCCAGTGGTTTAGACATTAATGGCTGTGTGTTGAGTATTTTTGAGGGGACAGCAACTTTACACTGTTATACAAGCTGTACACTCACTACTTTACATTGTAGCAAAGTGTATTTTCTTCAGTGTTGTCACATGAAAAGATATAATAAAATATTTACAAACATGTGAGGGGTGTACTCAATAAAATCCGTTAACAGTTACCAGTTGCTTTTGAGTTATATAATATTGGTAACTTAGGGCCTCATACACACGGACATTTCTTAAAAAATAAACAAAACATTGGGCCCAATGTCAAGGAAAAAAAATTGGTGTTTTTTCGGCGTTATGCATCGGCGTTAGTGAGCATTAGTGAGTGTCTGCGTCAACAGGCGTTTTTTTTAAAAAAATCATCCCTCTGCTATTTTTCAACCTAAAAACGTCGGCGTCAAAAAGCGCAGGTTAACGCCGGTACGGCGTTAGTGAGCGTTTTGCAGCGGCAGCGTCATAAAATGCCAAAATGTTACAGCCTCAGAATGCACTGGCCGTGGGTTCTAGTTTCAGCTCACTAACGCCGACGCCATCTACAGCTCAAAAACGTCAGCGTTTTTATGGGGCCATTGACTAACATGGAGAGCTGCAAAAAAATGCCAGAAAACGCTGGCATCAAAAAACGTCCGTGTGTATGAGGCCTTAAAGTCAATTTTTTGCTATAGGGGGTTGATTTGTTAAAGCTGGAGAATGCTGAATCTGATGCAGCTTTGCATGGAAATCAATCAGCTTCCAGGGTTTTTGTCAAAGCTGAAGTTAGAAGCTGATTGGCTATCATGCCCAGCTGTACCAGATTTTGCACTCTCCAGTTTTAGTAAATCAACCCCATAGTGTTTACTTTTTATATCTTGCTGGTGTTCAGCTTTAAGTAGTGTTACAACTCACATTCCATGATATACAGCAAACCACAAACCTGTATATGCAAAAAAAAACAATCAAAAGGGAGCAGCAAGCAAGTCAAAATCTGATAATTCCATCATATATTACTTTCACATGATTGTTACAGTAATAATTGCAAGTGTGTACTTTCTGAAAATACACTACCATTTCTCTTAAATTAATGTTATTTACATCAACATAGCAAACTTTGTGCTGGGAAGTCACATAATCGTTCAAGGCCCTTTTTTGTATGCAACAATAAATAACCCAAACAGTGGCTCCAGCATTGGCGCTCAGGCCAAAAGTGCAACAACAAAAGTTTTATGTATTCAACAAAAGGAACTTTCTAAATAGAGAACTACTGAAAAATGTGACCAAGAACAAAAACTTCAAGTAAAGGCAATTTGTACAGAAGCGTTAGAGGTATTGCTGAGTGGCACTGGGAAGGAAGCCAGGCTTCAGCTTAGATAACGAAAGGCCTCAAACACAAAGCTGTTTTGCCTCAATGAGAACATTTTGTTAAACAACCAGCAAGAATGAAGGTCATGACAACTAAATGGCAGCTTAGTTTAAAAGAACTGTTCTATTACTTTAGTTAAAAAATTGATGTTGTTTTGTTTAATTTGTTTGGATTGTCTTTAGGTTTGGGGAGCTTATTTATTTGGAATTAATCTGATGTAGAACCCTTGGAAAACTAGAATTGTTGTTGGGTATGTGTATGAGATCTTTCCTGGAACTGCTCCATCTTATTCAATATGTAAACAACCCAGCCAAAGTAAATCTAATGAGGTGATTTGTCTAGACTTCACAGATGCCTTCAATGGTAAATTGTGCCTGAATCCCTCTGCCCATAATAATCAGGAGGTTTGGCACAATCCACACAGTGATCTCCAATATTATATGTGTTTTCAAGAAACATAAAATGTTTTAGCTGTTCTGGGCATAGGAGATCCCCTTTCTGCACCCCTCTGCCTTGTTTGGCCCTGGAAAAAAGAAATTCAGAATTCTTGAGTGTCACCACCTGCTGGAGAGCTTACAACTCATCCACTTGCCTAATGAAATGCATTAGTCCTCTAATAGTCCTCTAATAAACTTTAAGTAACAGTAAAGCAATGATCTTGCAGCTTTTTAATGCAGGTACATGGCAGAAGGGACACAATTGTATTATTGTACATAAAAACAAAGGAGAAGATACATTTACAAACATGAAGAATACTTGAAAAAACTTCTTCGCAGATTCTCTCAATACTTATCAATATTAGGAAACTAACCGCTTAAAGTGTATTTTCTAATTTTGGAGTCTGAAAGGCTTATTGCCCTGTCTTGTTTTTACAGTTATCCATGGTTTTGTTAGAGAAATTACACTTCACTTCCTGTCTTGCTGATAATGGTTTTACCAGACAGGAAGTGAGAGAATTTTTGTAGCAAGGATACTAACAGCAATACAAATCTGACAGAGATTCTAGCCTTCCCCTACTCTATTAAAAATGTATTTTTGATGGCTGTTGAAAACATCCCCTCACATCCTGATTGGTAAAAAGTTGTCAGTAGGACAGAAAGTACTAATCTGCCTATGCTGTAGCAATATGACCAAGCCAAGCACTAAAGCAGATTTATGCTGATATGGACTGTTTGCATCCCTTGAATGGATACTAGGAGTTGCAGGATGCTGTGCTGATGACATGCACAGGTTGCCTTTGTCCTCTGTAATCAGTTTTGAACCCTCCACCCAGCCCTGTTTTGATGACAGCACTTAACCACTGCATCTGGTGTAATTATTGTAGGTAGCCCACTCTGTGGCAAGAAAAAAATCCCCTGCACTCATAAGAGACATGGGAGGCTAGGGTGTGAGGTCATCGTCTAGTGGAAGGAGAGCTATGTCTGGGTGACATGTGATGTGACCTGGCTCTATTCGTGCATCCCTCATGGATTGGGTTTGGACACTGTTTCCTTTTATTTAGCTAGGTATCGTGGTTTTACATGCATACTACTGCCAGCGATGTGGAGCATCTATGGATGCCATATTTTCCCTTTCTCACCAACCTGTACTTGGGTTGGTGGAAGAGGGTCCACATATATGGAGATAGGAACTCATTTCTGCCTAAGATTAAGATATTCAGTCGGTACACAGACTTATTTGTATTTTTATTTATTTATTACAGGTACTTATACAGCGCCGTTAATTTACACAGCTCTTCACATACAGTACATTGCATATTCACATCAGTCCCTGCCCTCAAGGATGATTTGATATTTATTTTTGTAATATTAGCCTGGATTTTAAAATTTACAGGATATATGAACATCCAAATTGTGCCCTTTTTGAACATAAACTGACACACTGTGAAGGAAAAGTGAAAACAAGTTTGCATAGAAAATGCTGTCCTTAGGGCAAATTTAGGACACCCTTGACACACCATTAGGGGTATCCCAGTTAGACAACTATTAAGAGTCTGCCGGATCTGTTCTGATCAGATGAGTGTAGCACAGCATTTCAATAAGGTCAATGAAGGGAACACTATGGATATTCGGATTCAAGCAATAGAAAAGGTAGTTACTCCCAGGAGAGGACGAGATGTGTTCAGAATTCTGTGCAAACACGAGGTGCACTGGATATTCCATTTTGAATAGCACCTTATGTATTATTATGAATAAAAATCAGATAAGCAACATCTTGCTTCTCCTGGTAGAAAATTATTAGGACTAATAGATATATGTGTCATCTTATTATATCATGGGAGAAGTGGGATGCTAGCATTTATAAATTTGAGATAAGTGTTTTACACCTATAAATTCTAGTACAACTGCAGTGCAATGCGCATAAAGTTTGGTTGATTGTTCACAGTCAGTGCTGCTGGCGGGCTGTATGTCGGCCGTGGGTGGTGAAAGCAGCGGTTCTGCTGTTTCTTGTAGTTTTCCTCTGCCACATTTCTCTGCTCACCTGAACATTGTTATTTAAATGTTTACATGTATGTTGGTTTATTTTGGCATAGATATGAGAAATGTGTGTTTGTATGGGGTGGGCTGCAGGATAAAAAATATTGATTGGAAGTCGACAATTGTATGGTATATGACTCAGGGTGATGAAGGTTGTGAGCCAGCGCTGTCTATAGCGTGAAAGGGGTTTACCATTTGGTGTTCTCGCACTATCCGAGATCTTTTTATGATTCTATGACGTTTGAATAAAGGATTCAAGGAAGTGCAGCAGATTCTAGATATATTCCTTTCACTTATGAGGTCACTAGACCAGGATTTAGACTACTATGCTGTACTTTTGTTACGATGGCTTCAAAAATACTTTAATTTTATGGTGAAATTTTGAAGTGACTGTATCAAGAACCGTGAAGGAAAGAAGTGAAACATTTTGTTGTACAGCAAAGAAAACTGACAGAAGATTGACATTACATGGCAGGCTTATTTTTCTGACTGCACAGTGCCTGTCCGGCAAACTTGCCTTGTGCTCAGTGTCCATACTAATATGTACAATAAACCACTGCATTTCTTTATACAATCCAAATATAAAGGAACAGCTTACATGCTCAGTACTATTTCTTTAGGGATTTGTGAGGGCGTTCATTGAACCTATCGTAAAGTTTGAAAATCGTCTATGGGGGTGAATGTTGAAAAAATAATTTCTTGTCATTAGCAAGGTTGATAGGCAAGGAATTGACAGACAAAGGGAATGGTAAGCCGGACACCAATATGGGGAATATGTCCTTTTTTTATGTAACTTCAAAGGCCACATAGGAAAAAAAATATTATAAATATGCATAGTAGTGTTAAGCTGAAAGACAGTTCATAGTAAAGCAGGGCATCATGGGGCAGATCAGACCTGGGAGTAGGATCAGGAATTGCAGAAGTAGGCAAATGGTCACAGAAGACAGCAGGTAACATGAAATTCCCCAGGGCGTAAAGTTTAAGGATCAGCCAGTATCAACTGGAGATCCTAATGGTGGAGATTGATTTTTCTGTGTGTTGATCCCAGGTAGCAAAACCCAGGTTGACCCTACTCAAGACCAGAACAAAAAGGTACTCAGCAGTAGGTCTGAAGCAGGAAGGTACACTGCTGTTTGCGAACACAGTAGCGAAGATACAGGTCAGAGTTCAAGTCTTTGCAGACTTGGATAGCCAAGGGTCAAGGTAGGTATCGGACCTAGTTAACAAAGAAAAAAGCCAAAGATCAGGGCAGGTAGCAGACTCAGATAGCCAGTTTAGAAACCCAAGGTTTAGGCAGGTAGTGGATTCACATAGCCAGGAAACAAAGTCAGAGGTCCATATACAGGTACCAGTGAAGGATAGCAGGCAGGTACAGGGCTCTGCAGGTAGTACTTGCAAAAGTATTTCTCAAGCAGTAGATTGAGTGCTGCACTGAGTTTTTAGCATGGGACATAGAAATAGATGATAGGCAAGAAGAAGAAGCCTTTCTTATTGGCTTCAACTTAACAGGGGGGAAGGGTGCCACGCTGACTGGCTACAACATGACTAAAGGTGACCAAAGGTGGATCAACGTTCAGCCAGTTCAACAGGGATTGGGTGAATTTCGATCCATATATGGCCACTGCATTTGAACTGAAGTCAATCTGTGGATCAAGATCTGTTTGACTGCCCTGTCGGATGAAAGTCACTTGATCAGCAGCTGCAGTCAATGGCTTCAGCACTGACATTTGTGTAGCACTCCCCAGCTGTGTTGCTAGAGTGCTAGTATTTTTGTTAGTGTAGGTAAATTGTCAGGTTTGGCTGGCTGGCTGGCTACCAAGCCTGATTGTTTTGTTAATCTGGGTCAGGTGAGTGACTCAGGAAGGGCTGGATAACTCACAGGCTGCACCTCTACTTCTAGAAACCTGTAGAAGATTCTGGAAGAATGGGGTTGGGGGATAGGAGGAGTTGCCTGTAAGATTCCGAGGGCCCTGACCAATTCCCAACAGATGGGATAGCAGAGGGTAGGCCTCTTAAATACTCAGGGTAAGCCCAGCTGGGGGCAGTGGAGTTCGGGTGAAAGAAGGAGATGGAGTGTTAGTCTGTAGGTGGCCCTTGAGGGAGCCCCTAGTCTGGGGGTGTGGCCTGTGGCCCGGGCTTGGGTGCAGGAGGGAACTTTTTTATGACACACAGAAGTGTCCTGACCAGGAGGGATGGAAGCAAAGTGGAGGACATCAGGAAAACACTGCTGGGCAAGACTCTATCGAGGAAGACAGCCAGGAGGGCTGGTGAGTGTTGCAGTCAGAGGACAGAGAGGCATGCCTGAGAGGACTGGGATGGATGCAGAGTCAGTCTGGATGGACAGGCCATATGTGTATTCCAGAAAGTTTAACAATCAGCAGATAAAGATATTCTAAACACCCGGTGTTAGCGCTTCAATCATCCCAGCACCATGGTTGGCATGGTGTCAGGATGATTGAAGCACATTATTTCTATTATTACATTGTAATATATGTTGAAATAGTTCAACTCGCCATAATGCAGAATTAGTGGGAGCCCCGAATGTGTCACTTGCCACTGTCACCTGCTACAAGATGCTATCAGGTGTTTCCAGCGAGGTCCCTCCTTCCATCAGGTGCTCCCAGCGGAGTCCCTCCTTCCATCATGTGCCCCCAGCATAGTTCCTCCTTACATCACAGGTGCCCCCAGCGGTGTGTGTCCCTCCTTACAGAGGTGTCCCCCCCAGCGGTGTGTGTCCCTCCATACACACGTGTCCCCCCAGTGGTGTGTGTCCCTCCTTACACAGGTGTCCCCCAGCGGTGTGTGTCCCTCCTTACACAGGTGTCCCCTAGCAGTGTGTGTCCCTCCTTACACAGGTGTCCCCCCATAGGTGTGTCCCTCTTTACACAGGTGTCCCCCAGCAGTGTGTCCCTCCTTACACAGGTGTCCCCCAGCGGTGTGTGTCGGACTACCTTCCTCCCTGGAGCGACCTTTGTGGACTATCGTAGAA
>BLSH010079736.1:190301-210052 GCA_018402905.1 Glandirana rugosa | reverse complement strand
ATTTATTGTGTTATGACATCAGGAAAGTTATGTCACATGGCAACTAAGGACTAGTGTTATTTTGTTAAAGTTAACAACAGAGCAAGCAATGATAAATTATTTTGCCAGGAAAACGTTGTCTTTTTGAAACATGACATTGGAGTTCTTACACAAACAGCATGATAGGAAAATACAAGCCATTGTAATATATTTATGCAAGTTGGACCCAATAATGAAGGATTCACCCCAATATAACAGAGTAGTGGTAGCAAAGTGCTGCTACATGAAGTTTACAAAGTTACAGACATTATTTTGGTCAAATATTTAATTTTTAATGGTCCCACATTTCTGCGCAGCAAATATTGCAAACAGCTAAACTAAATATTTGTCTAATGAAAGGTTTAAAATATGAATTTGTATTGTTGTTTATGTACAAATCTAACAATGAAAAATGTGTACATTTGAATCCAGCCACTTTATTTGCCTCTATGGGATGGGAGGAGGCTGGAGACAAAGAAAACCACATGTGTTAAATTGATGACGTAGGAATCAGCTGCTGTGGGCCCAGTGAGGACACACTCCCTGAAGACCCAGATATTTGTTTTTTTTGTAGATTTGATCCTGGTTTTATACTGAGGATGGCAATACCCATACTGCGTATGCAGTTTATCCCCCAGAAGGATACTCTGTATTTAGAGTCATTGGATCCTTCTTTCCCAGCTCAACAAGCAGAGCTCCAAAAGTGAGCTATCAAAAGTGTATATATTTATATAGATAGTAGGAAATTTAGAGAGCTTTTGGTTCCATTAGAAGGGCTAGAAGTTGTCCTTACTTCGGCAGGTAAACCAATCAAGTATGCTAAGTTAATTGATGGGCTGTCTTCAGCCTTCCAGCTTCTTGCTGAGGTAGCCATACTAACAGTAAAACTCACACATGGAAGCAGAACAGGCAACTAAGGATGCTGCATTATGGCCCCGGACACTTGCTGGGTCTGTGCAACTCACAGATTCCAGACTAGTTCTGGCCCAGTATAGCTGGGATTAATAATTCAACATTAAGGACGAGAAGAACAAGTGGTCCACTGGGGGCAACTACTTATGAAACACGACTTTGGAAAAAGGTGATCTTTTATGTCCGCCAGCCACTCTTTTCCCTTCAGCTTGACACATGGACCATGTCGTCAGTCACAAACAGTTATGGCTGCCTTAGTAAATGAGTGTGGGATAGAGCCAGGGTTCACCACAGTTGTTTTTATAACATACCACTTCATGTTTTACCTGTTACCAAAGGTGTTACCAAAAGCTGAACTTCCTTCCAGAGATTACAAAAAGATATATCCAGATGCCCAAGTCAGGATCTTACGAGTATGCATTTTGTTTGTATGGACATGTTTTCTGGATGTCCAGTGGCAAATACTACTGCAAAGGCCACAGTAAAAAGTGTTATCAGAAATAGTTTTTACTTTCAAAAATGTTTATTTCCATTTTAGATATAACAAAGAAAGGCACAGTACATCAGTGCATAGAAAAACCAATGGTAATACATTTTACAGGTAAGGTAAACATAGTGGTTACTGAACTCACGGGCTCTCTTCCCTTTAGCTTATAGTTGATCCAAGGCAGGAGGGGCTACATGACCAACGATCTGCCTAGGCAGAGGAAGTGGACTCCCACACTCCAGACACCCCATGAAGGGAACAAGCTGTGCCCTGAGGGGGAGGTTTTGCCTCATCGAGTGAGAATAGGACGGTAACCTACCTCCTACCTCAACAAAAACCTAGTGGAGGGAAAAGGAAGAGAGAACCATGAGTCAAATATGTTACATTCCTACTGAAATTTCAACTACTAAAAATTAGCCAGAACTTAGGATAAAAAGGGCTAAAGTACCGGAAAAGTAGAGAAAAGAAGAAAAAAGAGCGGGATAGAAGATAGTAGCACCTAGTCAGCTCGAGTCAGCCGTATTTGCGGACAAGTTCTGTCCCGGTATGAAGGAGACACCTATGTAAGCCGCCCAAGGTTCCCAAATGTTCTCGAAGCTCTTAGTTGTATCCAAGAAGATGCTGGATAGTTTCTCCTGGGACATGATTCAGGAGATTTTCCGTGTGGTAGCTGCAAAGGAGACCTTTGTTTTTTTCCATGATTTTGCTATTGTGGGTTTGCCTCCGAGCAAGATAAACTTTACTAATTTCCTATTAGGTTTGGACAGGTTTGGAATGTGTGCATTGAGTAGGGTGCTCTCGGGAGACCTGGGGACCCGGGTGTGGGTCAGTCTCTCGATAAGGTTGAATATTTTCCTCCAAAATGGTCTTATCCTAGGTCATACCCACCAGATATGTGGCATAGAAACCAAAAGCCCACATCCTCTGAAACATTGTGGGTCTGCCGAAGGATAAATATGGGCCAGCCTGGCCGGGGTGAGGTACCACCTAGTGATGACCTTAATACTCGCCTCCATAAGAACAGTGTTTAAAATGCCCCGAAAAGAGTTAGATAGGGCTCCATGCCAGGTCTCCAAGTACCATGAGAACTGGAAATCCTCCTCCCATTGGTTCATATAGGATGCTTTTGCCGCTGGCGAGGTGAGAGCCGTATAAACTACCAAGATGCCTCCCCTTTGCTCCACGGCTTGACCGCCCCAAGCTTCATATGCCGTGAATGTGGGCAGAAGGGGTTTGTCTTTCCAAATGTGCGAAAGAAAATAGGAGATTTGTTGAAATCTGAACCTTTCAGAATCCGGGAGGTCCAGTTTGCTTATGCATTGGGCCAGAGACATGGGACCCACTGAAGTGAAGAAATGCCCTATACGGTATAGCCCCTTATTCAGCCACCACCTGAAAGCTTTAATATCTAGTCCAGGAGGGAAATCCGGGTTGTGAAAGATATGCGCTAGAGGTTTTAGGGACGAGATTAGTTCAGGTCAGTTCCGTAGAGAATCCCAGAGGGCAAAAGAGTGGGATAAAGTTGGTGATAAAATAGGAGGTCTTTTTTTATCGGATCTGTCCACAGGAGATAGTCGATTGTGAAAATCCGGAACTGCCTGCCTCTCTATCTGGATCCAGTCTGGTTTCTCATACCTCATGTAAACCAGGGAGAGTTGTGCTAATCTGGCTGCTTGGTGATATTTAAGGAGAAATGGAAGACCCAATTCCCCCCTTTTCCTATGGCTGTATAAAGTGGTTTGAGGAAATCTGTATCCTGTACTTCCCCAGACAAATTTCAGTATCTTGCTCTGGAGAGACTTCAAATGATCTTTCCTAATAGCTATCGGTAAAGCCCGGAACAGGTAAAGTATCTGTGGCAGGAGGGTCATTTTAATGGCATTGATTCTGCCCAACCAAGAGAGATTGCTATTCGACCAGGATTTTAGATCGTCCTCAAGTTTTCTGTATATGGGGGGAAAATTGTTAGAGTATAGGTCTTCTGTCTTAGCCGTCAGGTTAATGCCTAAGTATATGAAGTCAAGCTCCATTTGAAGGGGAAAGATTGCTGCAGGGAAGGAACTAATTCAGGTGCTAGGGAAATGTGCAATGCGTAAGATTTGGAGTAGTTCTCTTTGAGCCCTGACGTTTCTGCAAATAAGTCTAGAGTGCGGATTAAGTTGGGGAGTGAGGTGTGGGGAGATGTGATGAATAAGAGAACGTCATCCGCAAAGAGACCAAATTTATGACACTGGGAGCCGCAAGAAACCCCTTTGATATCTGGGTTTTGACAAATCGAAATGGCCAAAGTTTCGATAGCTATAGCGAAAATGAGCAGAGAAAGGGGACAGCCCTGTCTCGTTCCCTTGGCTATGTCTATTGGTTGTGCCCCTGTAGCCTTATTCGGGCCTTAGGGGAGGAGTAAATATCCCTAATGATGCCCATGAATTGCTGGCCAAAACCCCATTTCTCTAGAATCGTGAAAATATAGGTCCAAGATATTGAATCGAAGTCCTTCTGCAAGTCAAACAATAAGATCATACCTCGTTGTTTAGGGCCCCCTTCCCAGTTAGATTGTAAGATGGAAATCAGGTTGATTGCTCTACGTATCTGGTCTGGTCCCTACCTACCGGTGATGCAGCCCACCTGATCTTTGTGTATGTACAGATTAATAAATGTAGCTAGCCTGTTGGCCAAGATTTTCATTAAGATTTTAATGTCGTTATTGATCAGTGATATAGGTCTGTAGTTACCTACCTCTTCCGGGTTTTTATCTGGTTTCGGTATCACTGTGATGAAAGCGGAGTTAAGCTGTGAATCCAGAGGAGTGCCCTGAGTTTTGGAATTAAAGAATTTTGTCAAGTTGGGGGCTAGTGTCCCAGCAAAGGCCTTATAGTAGGGGATGGACAGTCCACCTGGACCTGGGGCGGACCTTTTTCTTAAGTCCTTGATGACTCCCAAAACCTCCTCCTCCATGATATTTGCTTCCAAAATTTGTTTATGCTCTACTGTCAGGGAGGGGAGGGGGATGTCATCAAGGAACATTGGAGGGGAGTCTTTATGGCTCTGGTCTGGAGAGCTGTATAGGTCCATGTAAAACCTATGGAAGGTGTCTAGGATTTTCGTTGGGTTGGTGGAGAGGCCTTGCCCTGGAATTCTAATTTTGGGTAGAGCGTAGTGGTGAGGTCGGGGAGATAGCCTTGCTGCTAACATTGTGCTAGTTTATCGTTCTGTGTGTAAAATTTTTGTCCGCTCCAACGGATACATTTTTCTGCTCTGGCCGTTAAAGCCATATTAAGATCTACTCCTGCTTTATCAAGTTGGGCAGCGAGAGTTCTGGAAGGGTGAGACTTATGCAGCGCCTGGAGAGAACTATAGGATTTCTCTATACAAAAGGAAAAACAAAGTGAAAAAATCCCGCGCTGATAGGTCCTCTTGTGCGGTAGACTACTGACTGGGCGGAGGTAAATGCATCGGAGTGTGCAGCCTTTCGGATTATAGGATTTTTCTAGTCTGATGTGATCCAAAGATCCCTCTTTCTTTATTTGGGAAGACATCTGAATGAATTTGCCTCTGATATAGGCTTCATGAGCTGCCCAGAGGGTTTCTGCCGAGGTCCCTTCTGTGTTGTTAAGAAGGAAGTATTCCTTAAGGGATTTATTAATCTTCGTGACTCTAATGGGATCAGTGAGCAATGATTCATTCACTCTCCACTGAGGTTGTCTCGCAAAATTTGGGTCGGATCGGATTTGCAGAAGAAATATGGAGTGGCCTGAGAGGGCTGTGTCAACTATTCTTGAGTTCAGTACTAGGGGTGTTGTGTTTGTCTGTACTAGCAGATGGTCAATACGTGCGTAGGAGTTATGAGGGGAGGAATAGTGTGTGAAGTCTCTCTTGGTTGGGTTGAATTCCCTCCAGATATATTGAGTGAATGAAGCAATTTGGCTAGTTTCAGACTCGCTCTGGAAGGGCGGGTCAATTGGTCCCCGTGGGGTCTAGATTTGTCAAGTCCTTGATCAAAGGCTATATTAGAATCGCCACCCAGAATGACTCGTCCTTCTAAATGCTGTTGGATAGTGTCAAACAATGATTTAAAGAAGCTAGGTTGACCTTTATTTGGGGCATAATAAGAAACTAGTGTGTATAAGTTCCCCTCCAATGTTCCTTTGAGTAAGATATATCTCCCTTCTGGATCTTTGATTTCCATGAGGGGGGAGAAACCGCAAGCTTTGGAGAACAGGATCGCTACCCCTTTGGTTTTAGACTCTGCTTTGGCCAAGAAGAAAGTGGGGAAGTGTGAGTGGAGGAATTTGGGGCTGTATCGCATCGGGAAATGGGTTTCCTGAATCAAAACTACATCCAATTTAAGAGATTTGTAATGATTAAAAACTTTCTTCCTTTTCACAAGGGAACTGAGGCCCTGTGTGTTGTGGGTAGCAATTTTGAGGTGTCTTAAGGAAGTATTAGCCAAGGAGCCTGTGGAGAATAAACCAAGTGTACACAGCAGCACTCACCCCAGTCCCAGCAGTCCCCGAAGAGTGGGAGAGGTGTTCGAGGACAACCAGAAACCCTGACTTGAAACCGGCTGATCTGGCCGCATCTATAACAGAGGAAAATGTTAGGTGCATTATCAAAGAGAAAGAGAGAAAGAAATGGAGGGAAAAGAAGAGAATAACATGACTCAGATACTTCCTCATATATAAAGTTATAGGTGGTGGTGCCTGAGGGGTTAAGAACCCCCTCCGACCCACAATCCCTGCTCTCTTGCGAGGGAACAAACCAGAAAGAGGAAACCGGCAATGAGATAGTATCTTACCCATGTAGGGCAGACAACTTATCCCTAGGAATTCCGAATAGGTCCAGGGGGTAAGTGGAGGCGCATGGGGACCCACCCTGGCCAGGGCGCCCCTCGGCTGAACTCTATCTTAGAAAAAGGAAAAACAACAACCAGTACATGCGAAAGAAATAAAAACTTCAAAGGACTCTATCCTCATATTAGATGAGAGGTCTCCCCAAGCTCCGGGCCGGGAGAAAGGAGCTCACATCTTGAACTTAGGAGCAAAATAGAAGGCAGTGGCCATAAACTTATCAGAACACTGGACAATAATGTTCACTTAATAGTTCACAAGGACTGAGAAAAAGAAGCAACCTGAAAATAACGAAAAAAAAAAAACATGCTCACGTGTGGAAGAACCCCACATGACAGGAAACAAGTGGACTTTAAGGGCACACACGAGACCAAAACAAGATAAAATTTAATAAAACATGTATTTTATTGATATATCGCTAAAATAATAGCAACAGAATGCTGCCATATCAAAAGAGTATGTTGTTGAAAACATTAAAATACAGTATATCAGATCATCAATATAGTACAATTAAGTACAAAATGATACAGAATACCCAGAGAATATTAATGCAGTATAGTCATATAGGGTCGGTGTGACGCGTTTCGCTGGACCCTTTCCCGAACTGTGGATGAACAAAATGACATTGCAATTTATGTCTCAGATACATAACAATAAACAAAAAGAAAAAAAACAATCGATATAGGTAGCAATCATAGTGATGTGTGTAGAGCTTACATGACTGCCAAATATTCCCGAAGGTCCAAGATGGTAAGGGGGGTGGACACAGGGGATAAAAAAGCTGGCAAGGTTATATTATATCCTAAATGCAAAGAAAAAAGGAGATTCTATGAGGGTGACTTTAATGTTGAATGGACAAGAGTCCATCGTAAATCAAAAAATGAAATCACATATATAACCATGTAGAAAGAAAAGAAAAAACGTATACACTATATATACATTCATTGTGCCGCCACAAAGACAGTACTAGTTTGCATTTATTTAAATAACAGAGAGAAACATACTGGACTCAGTAACCAATGTAGGAAAATTCCTCTATATACCTTAATATTACATCCTGAAGAGGAAGCGGAGGCAAACCGATCAATCCAATCCAGATAGAAGATGTAAATAGATCACTGCCAATATGTATAGAAAAATATAAATAGCAAAAATACCCTATAACATCCATATATCTGAGGTATAAGATGTAAATATATATTTACCTATTAAAGATAGATTGGGATTGATAAGCCCAATAAGCTGGAACTGGGTAGAACAATGCCCAGATATCCGGCAGATATTTTTTGAAGGAGTCTAGATATAACCAAAATATATATAATTACTATGAAGCATATAGCTACATAATTATAGGGATTTACATGAATGGACCAATACCTGTATGGGAAGATGGACTGAATGGGCCCAAAAGGATGAAAAAAAGATCAAGTGATAGCCACAATGTCACCGTTGACACAGGGAAAGATGGTGTCCCCGTAACTAAAAAGAAGGTTTTATATATATCACTAGTGCAATATATGAGAAACTTGTCCAGTATGTTGATGCACGTGTGACCGCCAACATGAGATGCCTGGATGGGGTCTGAGCTTTATCCCCCGCTGCGGCGTGTACACACCCCCGACAAGGAATGTAGGGGCCGCGTGAGAATGACGTCGCTGGACCGCGGCGTCATCCAACGTCGCGACGTGCGGTCCAAGCGTACGGAGCGTGCTCAGGATTAAGACAGTGCTCCGGGCGCGACGCCGCCAAAAAGGGCCAGCGTGCGACACGCCTCCGTGAATGCAAAAGGTCTACCTCATAGGAGGTATGGACAGCATATGCCCGCCCACCTGTATTGAACCCGGAAGACACAGCAGAGATATAGAAAAATACACACATCACTTGTACCAATCACATATATCAGTTTAACGTGGACAATATAAAAATATCTCAAGCAAAATGAAGATGTATAGTGAAAAGGCACAAAGTTGGCTAATCTATTGGGTTAAGCAAAGACAGACCAATGGGCAATAGCCAAAAATAATTAAATAAAAAATAATAATAAAGAGGAGACCAATCTGAACAGCACTAGAGCCATTTGATGGCATTACCTAGTGGTGTGTATGGCACAAAAAAAAAAAATCTGTTCTACAGATGAGGCATTCCATCAGGAAGCCAATAATCATCGAGATAAACTCACGTTCACGTTCCTTGCTACGTAAAGCCTACAACAAGGCCTACCGACGTTCCAGAGAGGAGGTTATGTTCCACAGACAAAGGCCTGCGGCAGACAACATAGTTCGACTTATTACTCCATATACTAGACAACACAATCAAATTCAAAAAATACTTCAGGAACACTGGTACCTGCTAACTAATGATCACATTTTGAAAAAATACATCAAGGATTATCTGGTCATCACGCACAAACAAGCTCGATCAGTTAGGGATTGGGTCACATAATTACATAGTAACATAGTAAACGAGGCTGAAAAAAGACACCATCAAGACCAACCTATGTGTGTGTTTTTAATATCAGTATTAAATTGCATACCCCATGTTGTGGTCCCTTAGGTGTGCATCTAATAGTTTTTTGAAATTTTCTAGACTCCCAGCAGAGACTACTGCTTCCATTTTCTTCCATTTTTAGTGAATGGCCGCGTGTCTTTGTGTGCTCCCTTGCCCGGAATAGTTTTGTACCTACTGTGGGGTCATCTGTACAGTATTTGTACATTGAGATCATATCCCCTCTCAAGCGTCTCTTCTCCAGAGTGAATAAGTTCAGTGCTTGTAATCTTTCTTCATAACTTAGGTCCTCCAATCCCTTAATAAGCTTTGTGGCCCTTCTCTGTACCTTTTCCAATACCTGGACATCCTTCCTGAGGACTGGTGCCCAGAACTGGACGGCATACTCCAGGTGCGGCCTCACCAGAGATTTGTATAGTGGGAGAATTACTGTTTTATCCCTGGAGTTTATCCCTTTCCTGATGCATGCCAACACTTTGTTAGCTTTGCTTGCAGCAGCTTGGCATTGCATGCCACTGCTGAGCCTATTCTCCACCAGGACCCCTAGGTCTTTTTCCATTCTAGATTCCCCCAGAGGATCTCCCCCTAGTGTGTAGTTTGCTTTTTTGTTCTTGGCACCCAAATGCATTATCTTACATTTTTCTACGTTAAATCTCATCTGCCACTTGTCTGCCCACCCCATTAATTTATTCAGATCTTCTTGCAGGGTTTCCACATCCTGTGGAGAGTTTATTGCTCTGCTTAGCTTGGTATCATCCGCAAATATTGAGATTGAGCTCTTCACCCCGTCCTCCAAGTCGTTTATGAATATATTGAATAGGATTGGTCCCAGGACAGAACCTTGGGGAACTCCACTTTCTACACCAGACCATTCTGAGTATTTCCCGTTTATCACCACCCTCTGGACTCGCCCTTGTAGCCAATTTTCAATCCAGGTGCTCACCCCTTGATCCATGTTGAGGGACCTTAGTTTGTACAGTAAACATTTATGGGGAACTGTATCAAATGCTTTCGCAAAACCCAGGTACACCACGTCTACAGGCCTTCCCTTATCTAGGTGGCAGCTCACCTCCTCATAGAAGGTTAATAGATTGGTTTAGCAAGAACGATCCTTCATGAACCCATGCTGATTACCACTAATGATACCGTTCTCGTTACAATAATCGTGTATGTAATCCCTTATTATTCCTTCCAAGAGCTTGCCAATTATTGATGTTAAGCTAACTGGTCTGTAATTCCCAGGGATATATCTTGGTCCTTTTTTATATATTGGTATTACATTGGCTTTCTTCCAATCAGCTGGTATCATACCAGTCAGAAAACTGCTCTTAAAGATTAGGTACAAGGGTCTGGAAATAACTTGGCTAAATTCCTTAAGGGCCCTCGGGTGTAAGCCATCTGGTCCCGGTGACTTATTAGTGTTAGTTTTTCAAGCCTATTTCTGATTTTATCCTCTGTCAACCATGAGGGTGTTTCCTGTGATGTGCCGTGAGGATCAGCATTGTAGTTCTGAATAATTGAGCCCCCGTTTTCCTTCGTGAATATTGAGGAGAAAAATGAGTTTAACACCTTTGCCATTTCTCCATCCTTTGCAACCAGATTACCTTCATCATTCTTTATGGGGCCAGCATGATCTGACCTCCGTCTCTTACTGTTTATATACTTAAAGAATTTCTTGGGATTCCTTTTACTCTCCTCTGCTATGTGTCTTTCATGTTCTATCTTAGCTGCTCTGATTGCCCTTTTGCATTCCTTATTGCGTGTTTTATAGATTTGAAAATCTGATATGGTCCCCTCAGTCTTGTATTTTTTGAAGGCCTTCTCCGTTGCTTTTATGTGTGCCCTTACGTCAGCGTTAAGCCATCCTTGTCTTTGGTTAGCCCTTTTAAATGTATTTCCCATTGGGATACACTGGCTACTACCTTTGTTTAGTGTGTTCTTGAAGCATTCCCATTTTTCCTCCGCATTCATTGTTCCTAGAATTTTATCCCAGCTAATATCTTCCAGCATGGAGCGTAATTTATGGAAATTGGCTCTCTTAAAATTCAGCGTCTTTGTATTCCCCTTTTGCTTCTTATTTGTGTCATTTATACTGAAACTAATTGTCCTGTGATCGCTATTTCCTAGATTGCCCCTTACTTCCATGTCTGTGATCAGGTCTGTGTTGTTAGTGATCAGAAGGTCTAATAATGCTTTTTCTCTTGTTGGTGCATTTACTATTTCACCCATGAAATTGTCCTGCAGGACATTTAGGAAATGGCGAGCCTTAGCTGAATGTGCAGTACCTTCCTCCCAGTCAATATCTGGGTAATTAAAATCCCCATTACAATAACACTTCCCATTCTAGCCGCTATTCCAAATTGTGATAGGAGGTATGCCTCTCCCTCCTCCCTCTGATTTGGGGGCCTATAGCATATTCCCAGTATTACTTTCCCCCTGCTATCCTCCCTTTGTAGCTCTAGCCATAAGGCTTCAACTTCCTCCCCTTATCCACTACTAATGTTATCCCTCAAATTTATTCTTATGGCATTTTTTATATACAGGCATACCCCTCCCCCTTTTTTGCCCACCCTGTCCCTGCGATATAGGGAATACTCCTGAATGATAGCCAGCCAATCATGAGAGCTGTTGAACCAAGTCTCCGAAATTCCCACAAAGTCTAATTCCTCCTCGTACAGTAGTAACTCTAGTTCTCCCATCTTGTCTGCCAGACTCCTAGCATTAGTGAACAAGCCACGTAGTTTTGTCTGGACACCTACTATTCCCCTGTTGGGTAATCCTCTTTTGCATATAGGAGCCATTTCCACGTGCCCGAAGGTAACTCTTCTGAGCGTCCGAAGGGCACATGGCAATGTGGTGACTGTAATTTTTGCCATTGGATCTATGAAAAACAATCTTTCTATCTACAAAACGGCCATCTACACACAATACAACATTATGTGGACTGCCAAACCATTGGCATAGTATACATAATATTTTGTGAATGTGGGTCATTTTACGTAGGAAAGACCAAACGACAATTTTGGCGAAGTATCAAAGCTCACATATATTATGGCAATAAAAATATTCTTTCAACTCCGAAAGGGCGACATTTAGGTCTATATCATAACAACAACAACACTGAAGTAGTTCATTTTGCGGCTTTGGAGAGAGTATTGGAAAATCCAAGGGGTGGTGAATTTGATAAAATCATTTTACAACGAGAAACACAATGTATATATACACTCAATGCCACTCAGAAACCAGGCCTGAACGAGTTATAAACCATTTCTTTAGTGTATTTTTAACATTTTAACATGATTTCATTTTTTTTTTTTGTGCCGTACACACCACTAGGTAATACCATCAAATGGCTCTAGTGCTGTCTCCTCTTTATTATTATTTTTTATTTAATTATTTTTGGCTATTGCCCATTGGTCTGTCTTTGCATAACCCAACAGATTAGCCAACTTTGTGGCTTTTCACTATACATCTTCATTTTGCTTGAGATATTTTTATATTGTCTACGTTATACTGATATATGTGATTGCTACAAGTGATGTGTGTATTTTTCTATATCGCTGCCGTGTCTTCCGGGTTCAATACAGGTGGGCGGGCATATGCTGTCCATACCTCCTATGAGGTAGACCTTTTGTATTCACGGAGGTGTGTCGCACGCTGGCCCCTTGTGGCGGCATTGCGCCTCGCTTCTTTGGGTCCACGTCGCGCCCGGAGCACTGTCTGAATCCGTACGCTTGGACCGCACGTCGCGACAAAGGATGACGACGCCATTCTCACGCGCCCCCTACACTCCTTGATGGGGGTGTGTACACGCTGCAGCGGGGGATAAAGCTCAGACGCTATCCAGGCGTCTCATGTTGGCGGACACAGGTGCAACAACATACTGGACAAGGTAACAGGCATCCTGCTATTCTACTGAATTGGACCTTTACCTAATTCTTTACTCATATATTGTACTGGTGATATATATAAAACCTTCTTTTTAGTTACGGGGACACCATCTTTCCCTGTGTCAACGGTGACATTGTGGCTATCACTTGATCTTTTTTTTATCCGTTTGGGCCCATTCAGTCCATCTTCCCATACAGGTATTGGTCAATTCATGTATATCCCTAAAATTATGTAGCTATATGCTTCATAGTAATTATATATATTTTGGTTATATCTAGACTCTAGACTAGATTCAAAAAATATCTGCCGGATATCTGGGCATTGTTCTACCCAGTTCCAGCTAATTGGGCTTATCAATCCCAATCTATCTTTAATAGGTAAATATATATTTACATCTTATACCTCATATATATGGATGTTATAGGGTATTTTTGCTATTTATATTTTTCTATACATATTGGCAGTGATCTATTTACATCTTCTATCTGGATTGGATTGATCGGTTTGCCTCCGCTTCCTCTTCAGGATGTAATATTAAGGTATATAGAGGAATTTCCCTACCTTGGTTACTGAGTCCAGTATGTTTCTCTCTGTTTTTTAAATATATGCAAACTAGTACTGTCGTTGTGACAGCACGATGAATGTATATATAGTGTATACGTTTTTTCTTTTCTTTCTACATGGTTATATATGTGATTTCATTTTTTGATTTACGATGGACACTTGTCCATTCAACTTTAAAGTCACCCTCATAGAATCTCCTTTTTTCTTTGCATTTAGGATATAATATAACCTTGCCACATGTAGCTTTTTTATCCCCTGTGTCCGCCCCCCTTACCATCTTGGACCTTCGGGAATATTTGGCAGTAATGTAAGCTCTACACACATCACTATGATTGCTACCTATATCGATTGTTTTTTTTTCTTTTTGTTTATTGTTATGTATCTGAGACATAAATTGCAATGTAATTTTGTTCATCCACAGTCTGGGAAAGGGTCCAGACGAAGCCTCTCAGCGAAACGCGTCGAACCGACCCTATATGACTATACTGCACTAATATTCTCTGGAACTGTAAAGTTCGGGTTCATACCGAACTTTAGGGTGTCTGTGACCCGGACCCAAACCCGGACATTTGAAAAAAGTTTGGGTTTGAGTTCTGGGTTTGGGTATTTGATCATGCATGTTGAATAGCTGCAGGGCAGCCAATCAACAAGCGTTTCACTGGTTTGCCCTTAGAAGCCATCACAGCCATGCCTACTAATGGCATGGCTGTGATTGGCCAGTGCATCATGTGACCCAGCCTCTTTATAAGCTGGAGTCACTTAGTGCTGCATGTCACATGCTCTCTGGGTAGTGTAGGGAGAGGATGTTGCCGGTGCTGTGAGGGTCAGATTGCAGATAGATAGATAGGTAGAGATTACTACTACTACTGCCTTTAGGGACAGATTGCAGATAGATAGATAGGTAGAGATTACTACTACTACTGCTTTTAGGGACAGATTGCAGATCTCATCCTGCATTACAGAAAGATCTGACTAGACTAGATAGAGTCTACTGCTAGAGGGACAGATTATTGTTCTAAAATCATCTTCTAGTTCTATAGGGTCAGGTTCCTGCTGTTGCTGTAAGGGACAGATTATTGTTCTAAAATCATTTTGCAGCCCTCTAGCACTTTCCAGGACTCTTTTACAGTCATTTTTGTGCCGAATTCAATGGGGTTCGGGGTAAAGTTCGGGTCAAGTTCGGTACCTTTTTCCGAAGTTCGGCCGAACCCTCAGAACCCGAACATCCACGGGTTCGCTCAACTCTACTTGCCACATGTAGCTTTTTTATCCCCTCTGTCCGCCCCCCTGACTATCTTGGACCTTCGGGAATATTTGGCAGTCATGTAAGCTCTACACACATCACTATGATTGCTACCTATATCGATTGTTTTTTTCTTTTTGTTTATTGTTATGTATCTGAGACATAAATTGCAATGTAATTTGTTCATCCACAGTCCGGGAAAGGGTCCAGATGAAGCCTCTCAGCGAAACGCGTCGACCCGACCCTATATGACTATACTGCATTAATATTCTCTGGGTATTCTGTATCATTTTGTACTTAATTGTACTATATTGATGATCTGATATACTGTATTTTAATGTTTTCAACAACATACTCTTTTGATATGGCAGCATTCTGTTGCTATTAGTTTAGCGAAATATTAATAAAATACATGTTTTATTAAATTTTATCTTGTTTTGGTCTCGTGCGTGCCCTTAAAGTCCACTTTATTTCCTGTCATGTGGAGTTCTTCCACACATGAGCAGGTTTTCTTTTTCTGATATACAAGGACTTGGCACGCCATGGAAGGCTATTTTTTCTTAAAATAACAAAGTTATGATGATCAAAGGAGAGGAGTAGAGTGACACCAATTACTCGGCTTTCATGTAATAACATGAAAAGGCTTATCCAGTTCTCAAGGAGAAGCACGAACCAAGCAGAAAAATGATTTGTTCCAAGCGACCTAATGAAGGCTTTATGGTGGTCTGTTGTCTTTATATTTCTTGCTCTTCGACTTGGTCCAGAGAGGAGAAACCGGGCTAGAAGGGAGTGGTCTTTTCGTATGAGTACCAGCGGGGTCAGTAATGTCCATTGGAGCTTCCTGGGAGATTAGCTTTAGATGCAGAAGGAGTTTTTCCCCTTCCGTTATAGTTGAGAAGGAACAGATAATCAAAATAGAGGGAGAGGGGAACTGTTCAGCCAATCCTCACCAGTGTGGGACTGGGGATGGCTATTATAGTAGAAGCATGCCACATCCTAAATAGCACAGAATGAAATGAAGATGAGAAAATATGGACTTTGCAAGCATGCGTTACAATAAAAACAGTACTTTATTGGTTACAAAAGAAGCCCTAAGGTTTTTTACATAATTGAGATACAATATAAAAACATAGATGACCCAAAAAGAGGGCACATGACAAATAGAGTTGCACTAATTTCCTCTAAATGTCTAACAACCCTCAAGGGGTGGAATCGAAGAGAAGAGAGAGTGCAATTACAAAATATATGTACTCATAGACAAACTGGGGGTGGATCCCAGTGAAAAATAGATTTTAAATGCATCTCTGGGATCTGCCACAGGTGGATAATTACATAACAACAGTAATAATTATATATATGTAAAGGGATTCAAACCACCAGGATAAAGGAGCTTGGGGGGCTCTACTAGTTTTGCGCCGTTTTGAGCCTTTCGTAGTAATCTATCAAGATAAATATTGTCATGTCAGTGCACCAATACATTATATGGTTTAAAAACTTGAAGTTGTTCATCTTATAAATTTTGTAACAATTCTGTAAGGGATAATGATAATCACTTACATAATAAAGTAGGAGTAATATCACATCAATTGCAGCATGTCACCATTACACCTGCATGATCCAGATGGAACTCTGGAATGGACTTGAAGGTTGAGGGCGCCCTGGGTACACCACACAGCAAGAGCCATGCACAGGCAAAGCATGGGGATCTGCACATAGTACAGGTGTGAATATAGTCAGAGTTGGATATAAGTAGTATTGCAAATGTATGTAACAAAAAAAATATATAAAAAAATATATAAAAAAGTATGTATACATCTAGGGTATATAGTGAACAACTTAGCCAAGCCATATGATACAAAAATTCTATCACACTAAAACTTGCTCTTGGGAACCCAAAAATCGGGCATCCCAGATGTAAAGCTCAAAAGCGTGTTTACTTGAATCAGCATTCAACACCACATAGATATAACAAATGAAGCAGTGGGAGTATATGATATAGTATCCCCAGGCACAAGCAATAAATAGCATCCACATCTATTTATGAGTTGAAAAGACTCTCCAATGTCCTTCAGTAAGGGATGTAGCAAAAGTCCGATATCTATGAAATTAAAATTAAAATAAATATATTTGTTACTCTAGGCCAAGGATATCTGTGGTAAATAGGTGGATGGTCTAAAAAAGACAAAGTTCTTACCCAAAGGGTGGGTGCACCTCGTGCCGAGTCAGACGACAACAGTGGCCGAGAACCAGTGGCTGCATCTAGTGCCTAGGGCAAAACTGCCCACATATATAACGGGAAACGACATTCGGCGTGTGATGCCACCGATCCAGCGTGATGTTCCCGCGCCTGCGTCGTGCTGGCCACCGCAATGTGCATAGCCCGGCCGCCGGGGAAGTGTGGACCAATCACCGCACAGACCCGGCGGACATCCGGCGCACTAGAGGGAACACGGAGGACACCAAGAGATCCTGGAAGTACCTCCACGCCATAGCCCCTCCCATCCCTAGCAACCAGTGCGAAGGGGGCGGCAACTACGGTGCTGGAAGCCGCATGCCTGCCCAATTGCGCACCGGATGACCGTGAGTGAATAACCAGGGTACCCCCACACATGCGGAAGACCACCAAGAGTGAAAGGATTAGTGAAGGGTGGTAGCCACCGGTGATATGGATCATGCTGCAATTGAACAGTAAAGTTTAAAATATTTTCATGGTCAAATAATGAGTCCCCAAATATGGAGTGAAACACCGGGGAATCAGCGACCATGGAGATAATATCTATTGTGAACTTCTTAGAAATATATACTATAAATTGGAGTCTAATTTACAAAGCGCACGTAGACATGAATCTTTCAGTCATCTAGGAAGAAATAGATAGAGGTGTAAGTGTGATTATAATAATGTCATTCAATTTCCAGATCTTCAATATGGGACAATGGAATCCAAAAAAATAGGATCAAATGGTGGAGCAGATGGGTGCAAACAAACCCCAGTGAACCGGGGTATGTACCTGAGACCAGTAGGCCCGCCCATGCAGAGCAACCCATAGGCTCAGGCCCAATTGGTCTAAACAGGGTAAATTACAGGAATGGCTTATAGGTGAGGATTTAATTTAGGCCCAGAGCTTAAGTAGCTTCCAGGCGTTCAATCCAAAGAGTCTCCTTTTGGAGGATAATTTTGTCCCATGGGCCTCCCCCCTTGGGTTGGCAGGAATAGTTTCCAATACCAGAAACCTAACTCCTCGTGTATTGAATTTGTGATACAAATCCAAGTGTCGGCTAACAGGTATAATCATTTTACCATTCCTCGAATAATAAGTATGGTCGCCAATGCGTTGGCGAAGTTGACGTATCGTTTTGCCGATATAAAAAGCTCCGCAATCACAGACCATTAGGTAGACCAATCCGCGGGTGTCACAGTTGGCAAAAAATCTGGGACAAAAGATTTCCCCATTGGGGAGTGTAAATTTGGCACCCTCCATGACCCAGAGGCACACATCACACGAGCCACATTGGAAGATGCCCCATGAAGGGGCATCCCCATAGTGTCTCGGATTGTAGTGACTCTGTGTGAGTTGGTCACGCAAAGATGTACTTGGACGAAACACCATTTCTGGGTAAGGTTTTATGTATTTCACCAGGGTAGGGTCCTCTGTCAGAAGGTGCCAATGTCTATTTAGAAGTTCACGCATCTGAAAACTATGAGAGGAGAATCTAATGATAAATTTGACCGTGGGCATAGGATTAGAGTTTTTAGATTGTTTAGCATTGAATATCAGATCATGTCTATCCTGGGATAAGGCTCTGTGAAATGCTCTTTTGAGCAGGGCTTTGCTGTAGCCACGTTTGATGAGTCTCCCACGCAAGGAGGCGGCCTGGGTCAGAAAATCCTCCAACCTGGTGCAGTTGCCTCGTATGCGGAGATATTGAGCATATGGATACTCCGCCTAAGGTGTATGGGGTGTGCACTGTGGGCATGCAATATTGTATTGCCAGCCGTCTCCTTACGGTAGAGGCTGCTGGCCAGGCAATGCTCTTGGTCAACAAAGATGGAGAGATCCAAAAATGTAATATGATGTGCATGAAAATTTAAGGTTAACTTCAAATTGTATGAGTTTTGGTTTAAACAATCAATGAACTGGACAGGGTCTCTGTGGTCCCGGTCCATACGATAAATATATGATCAATGAACCGGAACCAGCAGAGAGCCTGGTCTGTTCCTGAGTTCCATCTGAGAGAGCCTGGTCCATTCCTGAGTTCCATCTGCATCATGCAGGTGTAATGGTGACGTGCTGCAATTGATGTGATATTACTCCTACTTTATTATGTAAGTGATTATCATTATCCCTTACAGAATTGTTACAAAAATTATTATGAACAACTTCAAGTTTTTAACCACTTCCGTACCGCCTGACGTCATATGACGTCCTTGGGTTTGAGTGGTGATATCTGAATGCTGCAGGCACCATTCAGATACCATTTTTTTCAGCAGGCGATTCCCTGCAAGATAAGTGGTCTTAGCGGCAGATTCGCTGCGAGATCACTTTTATTAGCGGCGGGAGAGGTGCCCCCCCTCCCGCCGCTTTCCGGTCATCTCCGCCGCTTACCGGACCCGCCGGCAGCGGCGGAGATGATCCGATCCTCTCCCCCCAGTGTGGGATCCGACTGAGCGGCTGAAGCTGCTCACTCGGCTCCATAGTACGGCCAGGCGGAAATGACGTCAGAAGTGACGTCCGCCCAACGGTCTTAAAGGGCCTAAGCTAAGCTTTAACCACTTAACAACCGCCCCATAGACAATTGACGTCTACAGGGCGGTTGCTTAATTCTGGGAGGACGTCTATTGACGTCCTCCCAGAATCGCGGTTCCCGCGCGCCCCCTGGGGCGCGCACACGGGAACATCCATGACCGTCGGGTCCGGGGGACCCGACTGATCACGGATCGGGATGAATGGCCGCTGTGCGCCGGCTTGTCTCTCCTCTCCGCACCGATCGGTGCAGTGTGAGAGGAGAGAGGGGGGAGAGAAGACGTGCAGCAGCGCTGTGGGCGATGTGCAATGCCCACAGCGCTGCTAGGGCTAGGCACTAGTCAGCCCAGGGGGCCTGGGCTGCCAGTACCTACAAGGGCACACGCGCGGGGTCCCCCGCGCGCCCTTGGCGCTAAGACCCTCCTGCAGTTATCTGCAGGAGGGTCTTAATTCGTTGGCGGGACATCTGCAGTTAACAGATACCCCGCCAACAATTCACCAATTTCGAATCGAATCCGGGAAATTCTGGCAACCCGCCTGCA
>BLSH010079736.1:161286-174111 GCA_018402905.1 Glandirana rugosa | reverse complement strand
TCTCTCACTTTGGGAAATGTGAAAGATCTGAGTTTCGGGGACAATCTGGCTGCTAAATTAGGGCCTATATGGTCTTTTCGTAGGTAAAACTGAGCATTCGCCCATTGTGCCTGCTTCTCCGCCTGAGTGATCAGAGCCAGATTGAGGGCAGCCCTCCCTGCCTCCAGCCCTGCCCGAGACTGGGGGGAGGGGTTTTTCTTGTGCGCCTTTGCAAGTTTCTGAAAGTCTTGCTCTAACTTAATTAAATGACTCCACCTTTCTTTTTTAAGTTTAGCAGCAAGTTGAATAATCCTACCCCTGATGACTGCTTTGTGGGCTGCCCAGTGAGTCATAAAGGAAACCCCCGATCCCAAATTAAGATTAAAGTATTCCTCAAGGTCCTTCCCAAGCAAAGTGCAGTGAACCGGATTGTTCAATAAAGTCTCCTTCAGTCTCCATTGGGGTCTACTCCCTGTATCCGCCTGGGACCTTAAGTGTAGAACTACCATAAAGGGATCAGAGAGCGGGAAATCCCTAATGAAAGATTTAGAGACCAGAGGGATAGAGGAGGCTCCCAGAAATATATGGTCGATTGTGGCCAGGGATTTATGAGGGGCTGAATAATGAGTAAAGTCTCTTGTATTAGGGTTGCACTCCCTCCAAACATTGACTAGACCTAATGAATTAATGAGCTTAGCAAGCTACAGGCTCCTTTTTGGAGACTGTAGGAGGAGCGAGCGAACTGGCCCTGATTTGTCCAACATGAGATCAAGAACGGTATTGGAGTCCCCTCCCAGGATCACAGTCCCCTCAAAGTGGGGGGACAGGGAGTCTAACATAGTTTGAAAAAATTGTACCTGGCCGTTATTTAGGGCATAATAGGAGAAAAATGAATAAGGGTCACCCCCAAGATCCCCTAACAAGAGAATATATCTACCCTCTGGGTCCCTGATTGCCTGACGTATATGAAATCCGACGCCTTTAGCAAAAAAGACTCCTACCCCTCTTGTCTTGTCCGGCGCATTAGCCAGGAAGAATTGTGGGAAGCCCGCGTGAAGAAAACTAGGTGTAAATTGAGATGGAAAGTGGGTTTCCTGGATAAGTAGGACCTCCAGGTGCTGCGAATGTGCTGCCTGGAAGAACTTCCTATGTTTTAAGGGGGAGTTGAGGCCCTGTACATTGTGGGAGGCTATTTTCAGAACTCCTGACGGGTTAAAGGAGGATAACATGGTGTAATTGAAGGGAAACACTTACGTCACTGATGAACCACTCACCGGACCCCAACAACCTTAAGACGAGAGCTTTGCCTCTGTCGATGGGGAAAAACTGGATCTCCTCATCACTTTCGGAGGAATACCACCCTGGTGCCTGGGAAGAATCGAAGGGAAAGGGAAGAAAAACAGGAAAAAGGAGGAAAAAACGAACAGAAGATAAGAGAAGAAAGGAGGAGGGCGAATGGCCAAATACTGCCATACCCCTCCAAAGTCGGGGGATGAGAGCCAGAAAACCAGCTCCCATGACCCGAGTCTGACCGAGTAACATCTGCCTAACCGGCAGCATCACATCTGCTTCCGTGCAAAACCTGGTGGTAAAGCTCAAAAGCAGAGTGAGGAGCATGCCTACCACCCCGCCCCCTTTGCAGCCCAACATGAATAATACAACCGGGGTGTACCCCTTAATAAAACCGGAACAAATCGCATTCCTAACTAAAATTGCTGAAAAAGACACAAAAATAAAAGGGTAACCATAGGTGCCTCTAAAAAGGAAAAACGCAAGGTCACTCCAGATCCCTCCCCCCTCCCAGTGACCCTCCAGGACAAAAAGGCTGGGAGAGGCTGAGGCCAATCTAGAGCGAGCAGGG
The DNA here is from genome assembly GCA_018402905.1 of Glandirana rugosa. Classification (NCBI taxonomy): domain Eukaryota; kingdom Metazoa; phylum Chordata; class Amphibia; order Anura; family Ranidae; genus Glandirana; species Glandirana rugosa. The sequence goes on along the minus strand of BLSH010079736.1, from coordinate 172,271 downwards.
ACTAGATACCCCCCGGGGAGACCCAAAGCACACCCATTGGACAGGGCGACCAAATATAACAATGCTAGCAAAAAGAATAAACAAAATAAACCGCCCCCGAGGGAGCTAACAGGTGTATGACCAATATCTCAGGAGAAGTCAGATATAGGTCTTATCGGAAAACGTAAAGCCTTTCCAAACATGGGCAAAACCCTCAAAAGAGTCGAAGAATGATCAGGGGGGGTTAGAGTCCTTGGGCCTCTTGGATTGCTAGCTTCTCCACACAGGGGGAATTGGGCTTTGGGGTGAGGGGCGCTTGGTGGAGCCAGCAGATTTGGCTAGAAGGGAGGATCCAGGTTCCAAGGAGATAAGGTTCAATTTAACCATCAGATGTTCCCCTTCATTAAAAGCGGAAAAGCCGTAATTCTTGCCCTTGTAAGAGAAGGTAAGGCGGAAAGGAAAGGACCACCAGTATTTGATGGATTTTTGTGTTAAGACCTCAAGCAGGGGTTTCAGCGCCCTCCTCTTTTGAATGGTGGCCGGAGAGATGTCCGCGAAAACCTGAATGGAATGGCCTTGAAAGGATAGCTGGGGCAACTTCCTGGTAAGCTTCATTATCTCCTCCTTCACCGCAAAAAAATGTGGTTAAACTACAATGTCTCTCGGGAGTCCATCCGTGCGGAGTGCTTGGAGGGCTCTGTGAGCCCTGTCCAGTTCCAATCTGTGATCCTGAATGTATGGGATAATTTCTTTGAAAAGGAGCGAACTGTCTCCTGAACGTCCGTGATGGATTCTGGCACCCCCCGTATACGGAAATTATATCTACGGGAGCGATTTTCGAGGTCATCAATCTTGGAGTGGGCAGTTTCCAACTGATCCTGGAGGTCCTGGATGCGGAAAGTGTTCTGATTAGCTCTCACAATAGTTTGATCAGTTTTTTGTTCAACGACATCAATCCTGGACCCTAAGTTCTGAAGATCTGCCTGGATAGTAGAAGTAATTTGGGATGCAGTTTGGGCCAAGCCTTTAGCTAACATCTTAGAGAAGGTTTCCATCATGAATCTCAGGTCTGGGTGCGGAGTTGGAGAAGGGGACCCCAGGAATCCTGGGGTGTCAGGGTCTGGGGCCCGAGCCCCATTCGGAGAGGCAAACATTTCTTCAAGGGTCCTTTCCAGAAGGGACACTGTGGATGCCAGGGACATGCTTTGGGGATTATTGAAGTCAGCAGCTGGTGGATCTTGGCATGGGAGGATTTGAGAACCCCCTTCTGCCCCTGCCTCCATGTCCTCAGGTTTGTCTTAAGCTTTGGGGTCCGGCTGGGTCGCAGGGGGCAAGGGAGGCTGATCAGGGGGGTGGTTAGTGAACCCTGGATGTTTAGAAATGTCCCTTCTGACAGATCTGAACTTTCCCTGCAACAAAGTCTCCACAAGTACAGTCCTGGGAGCGGTGACCTGGGCCAGGGGAATCACAGGCCCAGGGACTAGTTGATGCCATCTAGGGTGTCCGGGGGTGAGGAGATGGCAGCAGTGAGCAAAGAGGGACCCTCTGAGTCAGTCCAGCACCTCTGGAGGGTGACCTCTAGAGCTCGGCCTTGGCACTGTGCGACCACTGCGGCCTAAGGGCTCAATAGAAATCCGGCTGCTGCCTTTGCTGCTGGACCCGGCTCCCCAGGACCTTGAGGGAGATCCCAAAGGGGGGTCGCCGCTAGCCTCAAATTGTGGATGAGGGGGCTGTCTCCTTCTCCTTATCTCATTTACCTGACCGCGCGGCTCTGCTCCGTGACTAGGCCGCAGCCGGGCAATTCGCCTGAGGGCCGCGCTCGACGAGCGCTGTGGTGGGGTGGTAGGGCTCCAACCGACCCCCGTAGGCTGTCCCAGCTTCAGCGGCTGCCGAGTGAGGGGGTGGAAATCCCGGATGGCTGCATAGGATGGGCTGCGAGGACGGATCGGTCCGGAGCTTCGGGACTAAGCAGCCATCACGGAGAACCAGCGCATGCGCACTCCATGCCTCCAACTTTTTAAGGGACCAAAAGTAATGGGACAGATTAACAATCATAAATCAAACTTTCACTTTTTAATACTTGGTTGCAAATCCTTTCAAGTCAATACCCTCAAATTAAAGCTGGAAGTGTGCAGTTGAAGCACATCTTGTTCGTTTCATTTCAAATCCATTGTGGTGGTGTATAGAGCCAAAAAGATTAGAATTGTGTCGATGTCCCAATATTTATGGACCTGACTGTATAAGGAGATGTTGTGATTAAATTAAAAATGGCATCTCTTCTGTGTCAAGATATTGAAGAATCATCCCTACTACTGCTCCAAGGAAATTCATGGACACCGAGCTGGAATTAAAGACCTGTTATCACTAATCAACCATACCTGAGCCTGCAGGAAAATGTAGCCAACAGAATAATGTGGGTCATATGAGGTGGGGGCATCTATGTTCTTTCTGATAGAACACGGAGTGGCTGCAAGCAGAACAATTCCACATCCACAGAAGTTCTGACTTGATTTTTTTAACTGACCTGAAGGCCCCTGTTGCTTATAAAATATTTATATTTCATAAAATTGTTTCTCCAGTTTAATTTTTATGTTATTTTACAGACAAGAAAGAAAATTATAAAAAGGAAAAGAAGGAATGAATCTAGGCTAAATTCAAGAAAGCATGTAAAGAAAGTATATTAAATGCTTAAATAAATAGCATCTCTGCAAACACATGCAAGGTATGCAAAACATGCCTTCCTTTTTGCAACCCCAGTGAGCAAGCAAACGTATATTAGCTGAGCAATATGCTCATGGACAGATTTTAAAGCTTACAAAAATCATTATGATTACAGTACATAAACTCAGTGAGCAGGTAATCTTTAAATAAATAATATCTCTGCTCGGGTGGTGGCTATTTGTTTTGTTTATGGAACTACGTATAATTTGGGTTTTAATTGGAAGTAAAAAAGACTTGTCATGTATGGTATTTTCTATCTAACCAAGTTCAGCATACTGACTTTTATACTGTATGTATATAACATTTTGTTCATGCTGAACATTTAAGCGCTTTAACCTTTTGCTGCCCTCGTAACACATATGTGCAGTGGCAAAGAGGGTGGTCTTTAACGCCTTCACACTGCACATATGCATCCATGGACTGCCAAGGTTTCTCTGCTGAGAGTACGCATACTGCGCCCTCCCAGCACAGTGACTTAGCTATCATAGGCAGCTTTTGGTCTCTTTTGGACTTACTAAAAGGGAATGCCAGGCCTGGGGGGAAGGGGTTAAAATGTAATATACTTTTTGTATACTAACTCACCCTCTCTAGCCCTCCTGAGCTAAAATACAGCTGACTGTGTGTAGTGAGCGTTCACAGAATTATTATATATGGCTATTACTGAAGATAGGAGATGCTCAATATTCAGCCCTTTACAGGCCTCAGAATAGATATTGGGGATCTAAACGGACCTATAGCTTAACCACTTCAGCCCCGGAAGGATTTGCCCACTTCCTGACCAGGCCATTTTTTTGCAATACGGCACTGTGTCACTTTAACTGACAATTGTGCGGTCGTACGACCTTGTACCCAAACAAAATCGATGTCCTTTTTTTCCCACAAATAGAGCTTTATTTTGGTGGTATTTGATCACCTCTGCATTTTTCATTTTTTGCGCTATAAAAAAAAAGACGGACAATTTTGAAAAAATAAACAATTTTTTTTACTTTCTGTTATAATACATATCCAAAAAAATATATATAAAAAAAAACTAATTTATTCATCAGTTTAGGCCAATATGTTTTCTACATATTTTTGGTAAAAAAAAAATCGCAATAGGGCGTATATTGATTGGTTTGGGCAAAAGTTATCACGTCTACAAAGTACGGGATAGATTTATGGACTTATTTATGTTTTTTTTTTTTTACTGTTAATGGTGGGGATCTGCATTTTTTAGCGGGACTGCGAAATTGCGGCAGACAAATCTAACCCCAAATTGCACTTTTTGGGGACCAGTGACATTATTTCATTGATAAGTGCTAGAAAAATGCATTGATCAATGTAAAAATGACACTGGCAGAGAAGGGGTTAAACACTAGGGGGCGAGCAAGGGGTTAACTGTGTTCCCTCAGTGTGTTCTAACTGTAGGGGGGATGGGCTGCCAGGGACATGACAGAGATCACTGTTCCCAATGACTGGGAACAGTAGACCTCTGTCGTGTCCCCTGTCAGAATGGGGATCTGCCGTGTTTGCATTGGCAGATCCTTGTTCTGCCTCTGCACCGAGTGACTGAGGGTCACCGACAGACATCGAGTCCATGGGAACCACTGGCGCGCTCCCGCGTCGCGGGCCAGGCGAGCACGCGCCCGCAATCCCACATGCACGGACCGACGTACAGGTACGTCAGTTTACGCAGGAGAGCCAACCTGCCACAGTATATCTGTGTGAGCAGGTCAGCAAGTGGTTAAAGTAGGCTATGGCTGTCTACTGAGGTAAGTAAGCCACTGGTTAGAAAGGTTTAATTAATTTAGCTCAGGAGCAGTGGCGTACATTGTACTTGGAAGGTAGCTACTGTCCACTGGGGACATGCTAGGGGGAATTATAGGGGAATTCGTGTGTAACATGTTACTAGACAGCATCTGCCTGCACCCCCTGATCCCCCCATGACAGTGGGCAGGGGTTCTTCTCCCCGCACCAGCTGTCACAATTTAAAAAACGTACAGATAAGTGAGGCTCCGCCCAAACAGCCATGTCATTCATTCATTGGAATCGGGGTGCTGGTGAGCTCACTGGTAGTTCTTCGACACTTCCTACAGCTTTCTAACAGAAAGCCTATACACAGGTATGGGCAGAAAGCTGTGGACAGTGTCTGCAAGAGCCTGACATTACACTTGTGACCTGCTGATCATGAGTACAATGCTCTTCAGGCTCCTGAGAAAAAATAAAACATACACATTTTTTACTCTCAAAATAGGAGCATTTATTATTTTTTTTTTTTAAAGGTGAACTTAGCCTTTGAAATTTTCATTTTCTAAGCTGTGTAAGAAAAAAATGAAAGATAGAAGCTGGGCAATGGCACCAGTTGAGATAAAAAGTTCTCAGATACTTTTTAATGGTTCTCCCCAGTGGCTGCCTCAATTTTTTTCTCCCATTAATAAGGATGTGACTCTCTCTACACAAAAGATTACATCTAATCTTATATTTCTTGGAGAAATCTGCCTGGTCTCTCCCTCAAAATAGTAGTCTGTCCAAACAGGCCTTTTTTCATTATGGATAGAGTAAGGGAGGATTATAACCACTGTTGGGTTTTTTTTGCCATCTGTGTCCAATTTAGTATAGAAGGTCTCCCAGAGAAGCACTGTCCATCTGTCACCACCACCAATCCCAGTTACAGTATAATGAGAAAAACCCCTATTGGTGGGACTTTAAAGGTAGTGGCACAGAATACACTCTAGATTTTACTTAGTTTGAAAATATACTTTTATTTGCACATGAATTCATCCATAATTTTACATACAACAACGAGAAGAATGTGTGTGTAGGGATCTGTTATTTGTTAAAAGCCAAGAAAGATTACAGCAAATATTGTACAAACCAACGGTTGAGTGTATATACAGGAGTAAATTACATTCCGCATTCCTATGCAAAAGGAGAAGAGGCCAACGCATTTCAGGTTCAAGCCTTTCGTCAGGGGCTTATTTGCAGAAAGTATTTAATTTAACTCATCTGCTCATGTCTCAATATGTCCTTCAGTAGGATCATGTGCAGGGAAAAATAGTTTTTAGATAGAAAGAGGTCAAGTAAATGCTCCTATACTGGTGTGACGGGGGAATCCAGGTCAAAACCGCCTTATATTTACCTCCTTCCAAGGGAAGAGGCACATTTTCTCCCAGTTTTTTGTAAGGGGAGAGGGGTTTATTGCACTCCCAGGTCACCCCTAAAAAAATGATTTGTAGAGCTAGGTCATTCCCAATAAGGGGTATGTCGGTCCAACAAGACAGTGGAGGCTCAGTTAGGCTTCAAATGTGGCAGGATCGACTGCACATGCCCCCATGTAGGTAATGCCTGGACATAAAAGGCATATCACCCGCAAACGTGACTGCTCCGGCATTGTGTGTGTCCAATTTAGATTTCCTTACACTTCTCATGCCATAGCCAAAACAGGAAGTGAGAAGAAGTCCCTCCAAAGTGAGGAAATCCTAATCCTGGGGTGTCATCAGGGTCACCAGAACAAGTGTCCCCATTGGATAATTTCCCTTCTATTACTATTCTGGCATCAACCCACTTTTGCTTTAACTTTTAATGATAACAGTAAACTGAACAAATAGGGAGCGTGAATCTCCCTAATAAGGGCACAGACAGCAATGAAAACTGACAGGTGTTCTAATCTCTCTGCAATCTTTCCAAAACTGAAAAGTTTTGCATTTAGGTACACTTTCAATCATGTAAGTTAAATCACTAACATTTTTCTGTTTTACATTTCAAATGACAATAGAAAACATTCTTTATTTTTTCAGATGTAATCTGCCTCAACACTGTTGACCTGTTTAAAAGTATATAAAAGCTGTGCTGCAATTCCTTATATTGTTTTTCTTTTTTGATTGTGTTTCCTGATTAGGGATGGGCCCATGGTTCCAGTCAAACATAAGTCAGTCGAATTTCGAACATTATGGGGCATTCGCAGCGACTTCGCTGCCGTGGAGCACCCCATAATGCATTGCGCGCAGACGGCGCACACAGCTCCTCCCCCTTGGGAGGGCTCCCGCCATCTGCACACTTTTTGCTCTGACAGTTTATTTATATGGTAGGTCAGGGCCACCTGGCGACGTATGCGAGTGCCCCTTCTGACTTCATGTGACGCTGTTGCGGCTTTTTTTTTCTCGGGGCCATCGGGTGCCGTGATTGATGATGGATTACAATGGGGACACTTATTTTTTTTTTTTTCTTTTTAATGAAGCATTTGTCCCTAATTGTCTCCTGTGGCTTTTTTTTTGGCACTTTTTGGTGAATTAGTAGGGGTACGGTGTACCCGATACTAATTCACATGGGGAGGCCAGGATCCGGGGGCCCCTTTATTAAAGAGGGCTTCCAGATTCCAATAAGCCCCCCCTCCCGCAGACCCCCACAACCACAGCCCAGGGTTGTGGGGAAGAGGCTCTTGTACCCATCAACATGAAGACAAGGTACTTTGGGGAGGTAGGAGCTGAGCCCCCCTGCCCCAAAGCATCCATACTCCCCATGTTGCCTTATATGGTTCAGGAGGGGGGGCGCTCACCCATCCCCCCCCCCCCTATCCTGGCCGGCCAGGTTGCATGCTCGGATAAGGGTCTGGTTTGGATTTTAGGGGGAACCCCACATTAATTTTATTTTTTAATTTTGGCACAGGGTTCCCCGTAAAATCCAAACCAGACCCGAAGGGCCTGGTATGGACTGTGTGGGGGGGCCCTACGCAATTTTTTCAGTGAGTTTTATCTATATTGCTGGGAGCCGGAAATACATTACAGCCGCAAGTGTGGTTTTAAATGACATTTTTTCCTTTACAAATGTCATTTTGCTCTGACACTGTTCTAAATATCACAGAGGTGTGCCCTTTTACAGGCAGACTAAGGGGACCCTCCAGGCACATTATTTAAAGGAATATTTCATTTTTATTGTTTCACTGCTCCTGAAAAAACGATACATTTAAAAACTTTTTTTTGGCATTGATACACGTCCCCTATGGCAGGACCCGGGTCCCATACACTTTTTAGGGCAATAACTTGCATATAAGCCTTCAAAATAAGCACTTTTGATTTTTCATGTTCAGGTCCTATGGACTGTAACGGTGTTCAAATGTTCGCACAAATTTTTGCCTGTTCGCATGTTTTGGTGGGTTTTTTTTATATATTTTTTTCCTTTTATCAATTTGTTTGATATGTAGTGTTAATTTTTTTGTTTCCCTCTATGTATATCAATCAATGATTTTAAACAATTTGTGTCCAAATTGTCAGCAACACTTAAGCAGACACAGGTGTATAATCACTAGGTTGTATATTTAAACAGCTGTGTTTTTGATACCCTCTTGGTTATGCTTAAGCACGTGATTTGAGTTTGAAACGCGTCAATAGTTGTCCTGTTTTGCTCTTCTGACCGTGAAGATAATAAAGGAAGTATTTTGCAAGTCCCATTGTGGTGTGTGTCCAGTTTTTTTTTTTTCTCCTTCCTTGTTGGCTGTAACACTGTTAGCAGAAAAACACCCCCGAAGCATAATGTTTCCACTTCCATGTTCGATGTGGGGATGGTATTATTGGGGTCATAGGCAGCATTCCTCCTCCAAACACAGCGAGTTGAGTTGATGCCAAAGAGCTCGATTTTGGTTTCATCTGCCCATATCACTTTCACCCAGTTCTCCTCTGAATAATTCAGATGTTCATTAGCAAACTTTAAACAGGCCTGTACATGTGCTTTCTTGAGCAGGGGGACCTTGCGGGTGCTGCAGGATTTCAGTCCTTCACGGTGTAGTGTGTTACTAATTGTTTTCTTGGTGACTATGGTCCAAACTGCGTTGAGATTATTGACTCCTGTGTGTCTCTGGGCTGATTCCTCAACATTCTCATGTTCATGAAACTCCACAAGATGAGATCTTGCATAGAGCCCCAGATCAAGGGAGAATGGCAGTTATTTGTGTTTCTTCCATTTGCAAATAATCGCACCAACTCTTGCAACCCTCTCACCAAGCTGCTTGCCGATGGTCTTGTAGCCCATTCCAGCCTTGTGTAGGTCTACCACCTTTTTCCTGACATCCTTGGACAGCTATTTGGTCTTGGCCATGGTGGAGAGATTGGAATCTGATTGATTGCTACTGTGAACAGGTGCCTTTTATACAGGCCACAAGCTGAGATGAGGAGCACTCCCTTTAACAGAGTGCTCCTAATCTCAACTCCTTACCTGTATAGAAAACACCTGGGAGCCAGAAATCTTGCTGATTGATAGGGGATCAAATATTTATTTCACTCATTAAAATGCAAATCAATTTATAACTTTTTTGAAATGTGTTTTGCTGGATATTTTTGTTGTTATTCTGTCTCTCACTGTTAAAATAAACCTACCATTAAAAATATAGACTGATCATCCCTTTGTCAGTGGGCAAACATACAAAATCAGCAGGGGATTAAATACTTTTTTTTCTCACTGTACACAGGGCGGTTGAAAACCTTTTCTGAATGCTGGAAACTTGACAGCTGGAAACCGACAGTGAAAAACATCCCCTTTACAGCTGTTACATACCGTGTTTATGTGAAGTTAGCAACAGTTATAAGCATTTGAGGTCAGAAGCATTTTTTAAAGAGACCCTCCCAAATGCCCACAAACGCTTATAAACGCAAATGCCCATAAACACAGTTTACTGCGGTTACACGTGGTTACGTGCTTTTGGCTTTTGAAATGCCAGTAAACTACAGTCTTGAATGTGATTTTTATGCTTTAAAAAAATGCCTGTAACCTCGACTGCCTCTAAACTACTATAAATGACTGAGTGTACATGTACCCATAAGATAACATAGAGGAGAGTTCAGGGGCTGCTGAAATAAATGCCCAACTGCTCCTAAACTTCAGTTTATTATTATTATACAGGATTTATATAGCACCAACAGTTTACGCAGCACTTTACAACTTGAGGGTAGACAATACAAATACAATAAACTTAAATACAGTAGAAATCAGAGGGCCCTGCTCATTAGAGCTTACAAAATCTAAGAGAGAAGGTCAAGAGATACAAGAGATAATAACTGTGGGGAATGTGCTGATGGAGAAGATAAATGTACAGTTGTTAGGTGGGAGCCAGATAGGCTTCTCTGAAGAGAGGAGTTATCAGGGATTGTCTGAAAGTGGACAAAGTAGGAGAAGGTCAGACAGATTGGACTAGAGCATTCCAGAGAATGGGAGAGGCTCTGGAGAAGTCCTGAAGGCGAGCATGGGATGAGGTGACAATGGAGCTAGAGAGCAGGAGGTCTTGGGAGGAGCGAAGAGAATGATTTGGTTGGTATTTTGAGACCAGGTTAGTGATGTAGCTGGGGGCCAGTTTGTGGGTGGCTTTATAAGTTATTGTTAGTATCTTTAATTTAATTTGTTGGTTGAGTGGCAGCCAATGGAGGGATTAACATAGGGGTGTAGCAGACGCTGAGCGTTTTTTAAGGTGGATGAGCCTGGCAGTAGCATTCATGATGGACTGAAGTGGGGATAGCCTATTTAGAGGTAAGCCAGTGAGGAGGGGGTTGCAGTAGTCGAGGCGAGAGATGACCAGGGAGTGGATTAGAAGTTTTGTGGTGTCATTGGTTAGGAAGGGGCATATCTCAGAGAGGTTGCGGCGGTTGAGGTAGCAAATTTTGGATATCGATTGGATGTGGGGCCGAAAAGTTAGTTTGGAGTCCAGGATTACACCTAGGACTTTGGCGTGGGGGGATAGGTTGATAGTTGAGCCATTGATTTTGACAGAGAAATCTAGGGAAGTGGCACGTGGGGGAGGAAATATCATAAGCTTGGTTTTGGATAGGTTGAGTTTGAGGAAGTGATGTGACATCCAGGCTAAGTCTGTTAGTAAGTTGGTGATGCGTGAGGAGACAGAGATAATATTGAAAGCCATGGGATGCAATCAACTGACCCAGGGAGGTGGTGTAGATTGACAAAAAGGAGAGGTCCAAGAACAGAATCGTGGGGGACACTGACAGAGAAATACTGGATGATTGAAGATTTTGATTGCGATAAGACACGATGAAGAGGACCTGGAGTGACGACGGAAACTGTGTCACCTGATGGGGGAGGAGGATTTTTTGAGGTGAGGAAAACAGAGACACTGACGTGAGAAGTGACCAAGAGTAGGATGGATAGGGTGCCGAGGAAGTCACAGTGAATGTTGAGACGAATGAGGAGAGGAGAAGGAAAGAGACAGTCACAGGGGGTGCTAAGACAAGAACCTGGAGAGGAAAAACAGTTAGATGTGGTGGAGGGACCCAGTCAACTAACGTAGGGTACCGAAAGTTATAATAGAG
>BLSH010079736.1:135120-146552 GCA_018402905.1 Glandirana rugosa | reverse complement strand
TACCCTTACCCCCATTTTACTTCCTTTTGCAGCCCTCTGGGGCTTTCCAGGACTTTGCTACAGCCATTTTTATGCCTAAAAGTTCGGGTCCCCATTGATTTCAATGGGGTTCGTTGTCCGTGCGATCGTTCGGGTTCCGGACTTTGTCCCGAAGTTCGGACGGACCAGCAGAACCCGAATGTCCAGGTGTTCGCTCAACTCTACCCCTGGCCGCAAAGGGTCCAACAATCTGCCACTGCAGACGATGCTTAAAGACCAAAACAGGTCAAGAGATAGAAAGAGATATAACGCTGGGGGCGCTGGTGAGCAACCACTTAGATTCCTCAGTTAGAGTCGGTGCCAAGGTCAGGACACTAGTCTTTAGGTAAACACAGTTATATTCACACCCAGAGTAAGGTCAAGGATCTCAGGAAAATGTGTGTGCGCCCCCAGTCTCCAGCCTTTTTTTTTTTTTTTTTATATATCACAAATTTTTAATACAGAAAATGATATAAGCATTTTATACTAACAATATATATTCCAAAAATTATATAAAATTACAAATATATACAGAACTTTCTTAATCCCACCTCAACCCAATATTGACACCCACTATCAAGGAAAGAAGAAGAAGAAAAAAAAAGGGGGAAGGGGGAAGAAGGAGAGGGCATAGGTTCATAGAGAGGAGGATTATAGAGTTGTAGAACAGTGCAGACATTCGCTATTACAAAAAAGGTTTAAAACCTAAGGTTTCATTGAAACCTGGATAAAGAGTGGCTTTTAGGTCATAAATCCACCGTGATTCTAATTGTAATAGTGATTTGTCCACACTGCCCCCCCTTGGATGCGCCGGTAGGTGTTCAAGGGCCGCAAATCTGATGTAACTAGGGTCAAAATCATGATGACATCATGATGACTTCCAATATGTCTAGCAACGGCTGTAGGCATACGTCGCTTCAATATAGGCTTTATATGATCACCAGTTCTGACCTTAAAGGCCCTCTTGGTATTTCCGACATAAAAGCCCCCACATAGGCAGGTGGCTAGATAAACGACCCCAACGGTGTCACAAGTGACCCTATGTTGGGGACAGTGTATTGAGCCATTAGGTAGTGAAATGGTAGAGTTATTTGCTAGAAAAGGACACATGTCACAATGTCCACATGAATAAGTACCCGTTTCTAGAGCCCTAGAGTACGGTGTAGATTCAAAGTGACTCCGTACTAACTTATCCCTAAGGGACGGAGCCCGTCTATACGTAATTTGAGGATGTTGGCCAATATGTTTATTGACCAAAGGGTCTGCCGTGAGTAACGGCCAATATTTCTTCACAATATTCTTAATTTTGGCATGTTGTGTGGAATACCGCGTTATTAACCTATAGGTTGACTAGTTGCCTTAGCTTTTTTTGGGAAGATCAGAGATCTTCTATCCCTGTCTTTCACTTTGTTATATAGCTATTTGCTATTTCAGCAACAATATGGCCAAAGGAACAATTTAATCTTTAATAAATTAAATCAATTCTGGAGAAGGTTCTATAGGAGTGGCATGTGTAGGTTCTTGTGCTAGTGTATTTCCAGTGCCAATCATCTGTCAGTTGATACGTTTCAGCCAATTTAGATAGGTCTGATTCACTACAGCATTGTGATGCAGTCCAAGCCAGAGTTAGGGGTCATGTTAAAATTTCCCACAAGGTGGGATAAGTAGGAAGGATATGAATCAATTTGGTCAGAGAGCCAGGGGGAGGTATATACAGGCCTACTAGAACCAGTTCAAAACATTCTATCATAGCATGAATAACAACATATTTGCCATCAGGATTCAGCTTGAGATGGAGAACTGTGAAAGGCATGGACTCCTAAACCAGAATACTAGCTCCCCGGTCGTAGATAGAGTAGGCAGCATTGTAATAATGCCCCATTGGGGACAAGGGTCTCATCTCCAAATCTCTGACCCTGTGGATGTGGGGTATAATAACAACAGAATAACATGCCTTGCCAGGGGTGCTTTCCTGCTAAGGCACCCTTCCCATTGAGATCATATGGCCTGATATGATTTACTAGGCGGGGTGCATGCTCCTTACTCCTCCTTTGCCTGATCAGCCGGGCTGCATGCCTGCATAAGGTATTGTGTGGGGTCCCCATTTAAAATCCATACCAAACCCCTATCTAAGATAAGGTCTGGTATGAATTTAGGAGGAACTCTATACATTTTTATGCTTTGATTTTTTTTCAAGGGGTTCAAGTTAAAAATCTATACCAGATTCTTATCTTGGATGGGTATCGGGGGGACCCCCATGTCATTTTTTAGTTTTTTTTTGCATGGAGTCCTCCTTACAAAAGCCACACAAAACCCTTAATATTCATCTTTAACCTTTAGTACATCAGCATTGTTCCAAAAGCATTATCTTTATTTTAAACCATTCTTTTTTTTTAAATCATAATAACCCTTCTTTGCTAGAATATTGCATTGGCTCTGACCAAGGATACAGCACCTTTGAAATTGCTTGCTCCTTATTATGATCATCCTCAGACCTCAGAAAATCAAAAATGTCATTCATTTGCTTTTGTTAGTTAATTGGCAGTGATAGTTGTATCTAAGTTAGCACTGCTACTGGTAATGTCTTCATTTTGTAGTGGGTAATATGGTCATTGTCACATCCAGAGGTAATGGATTATAGGCAGAGTCAAATTTAAAGTCTGAGTTTTGGAATGGGAGGTAAATTGGGAGTGATTTGAGAAGATGTAGAAGATACAGGATAGTTTTCTTCTTAATTTTCATGTATTTCACAAAACCTGAGCTCTGAAAATGATACAGAATGACCATGGATCAGCTTCAATGTCCATAATTTTACTTTTGATTTGCTGCTGCTGACTGATGAATATCAACCACCATATTACATCCTGACATGCTATTCTATACACACAAGAATGGGTATTCATCAAACCACAGATGCCCAATGTTTCTTGCCACATGGCTATATTCACCAGAACCACCCTAGAAGCAGTGCTGGCATTGATGGAGGATTTATGTGTAACTCGCAGGAGAACAGCGGGTAGGTGTTGACCCTTTTCATTGATTTGGTATAGGTGTCCACTGAAATGTTTAATCAATCATCAGTGCCACAACACTTTAGTCATAGTGGCTGTTTGACAACCATTTATTAAACTATTAAGAGCGTTTCCCTTTATATCTATAATTTAACTAAAATAAATGCATAAGTGGTATAATGGTTCCTCTGTATACACTTTAAATGTGTAATTTCCCTGTTGGGTAAATTAAATAGTTAGTGAGGGATGTTTCTTATTTTATTTGTAAAGAAAAAAATACAAAAAATAAACATCAAGTCCTGTAACAATAAATCTTCAGCACTATAGACAGCACACCACTTCATTTAAAACCCAGTATAGATATCACCATATATTCCCAGTTCATGCAAAATGCATCAATATATTAGAAAAGCATTGATAACAGAATACAGGGAATATGAATTATAACACACGTCTTTCTTCATCTGCACACTATTTACATAATGTCCTAGTTATGCACATTAGTCGTGCATTCAAAAGCTGTTTACATGTACAACAACTATACATACAGCTGTACATTTCAAACTTCTAAAATGCATTGCACAAAATGCTGATATTGTTCCCTCTAATGTGTTTATTAACTAAGTTTATAATATTAATAAATACTATCCCCTTCAACAAAATCTTACCGTGTGGAAATTTGCATTTGCAGAATTCATAGCCAGTATGAAAAGAATGTTACATGTAGAATTATATTTATAACATTTGGATAAATAATTTTAATTTCATTAGACTTCACTCTATTTTGCATCAAAAATAATTTTCTAAAGGTTTACCATGGGGTACACAAAAGTCAAATTAAGAAATGGGGAAAATTAAACAGATTTGTAAAAGAGAAATAAAAATAAAAAAGGAAAATCAAATCATATTCAGAATATACTCCACTAGAAAATGTTTGTCATTTTGGGAACTATTACTTGAACTACATCTGTGCAAAAAAAACAGAAAATATACAGTAAGTTTGAGGGATTGCATTTATGAAATTATATAAAAACTACCTGCAATTTTATATTCATTTAATATGACAGCTTTTTATATTTTTTATTTTTTTATTTCATTCTTGTCATTTGTTATATACGTGAGAGAAAGATTTCCAAAATAAACCATGAATAATCATTAACAAAAAATGTACTGTCTTTTTATTATTCAGGCTCAATTTTGCAGCTCTGACTTGGAAGCAAAAAGAAAGTCCTGTGTAAGCTATAAGTCATTGAAGTCATAGCTCACACAGAGCTATAGATTCCTCTATGTGACATCAATGATTGTTCCAAAACATGTACAAACACAGCAAACACCAGATCAATGGTTATATGAGTCCAAAAGTTCTTTAATTGTTCATAAAATAATAACTTAAAATGGCGCGGTGAAGGATAAAGTAGTGGCATGAAGGAAAGATAAGTACATACTGCTGAGGAAGTAGGGGTAAAGCAAAACTTGTTAGGAGTAAAGAAGAAAGTCCTGAGCCACTCCAGGTGAACTGTCAAAGTTACCTTCACTGCAAGTATATCCTGGGGGAGCTAGCATAGCCCGTGTGTAGGTATATGTAAGAAAAAGAACAAACAACAAAAGATTCCTCTTACTCCAGCGCTGGGGGGTGATGGCTACAAACCATTTGAAGCATACCTTAGAAAAGTCATAAAAATGTCTATGCCACGGTTTGTGATTAAAAGATTTATTGTGAAATCAAAGTTAAAGGATTCCATGAATGGAAAGGGTTAAAATATGGCTAGCAGACAATCAATGTTAAACATCATGCTTGGTTATAAACCTCAATCTCACCCAAACTCCGGAAAGCTGACTCTGGCATATCAGGGCCGGTGCTGGGGACACCCAAAAGGTGTGTAGGCAACAGATGTCGAATGGGCATCCACCCAATGGAAGGGATGACAGACCACTGGTTGAAATCCTAAGGGTCAGTGATGTGGAGAGGGCTCCAAACCACAGCTAGTGTAGTCAGGCAGTGCACTGGATGTGACATCACCAGCACAGTGCGAGGTCGGACCGACTCACCACAACAAGGCTTGGGATGGAACACAGATGCGGTGATAAAGCAGATGGAAGGCTGTCAGCAGGCTGTGGATCATAACTTACGAGTTCATCCAGTGTTTTTTATTGATTTCACAATAAATCTTTTAATCACAAACTGTGGCATAGACATTTTTATGACTTTTCCGAGGTATGCCTCAAGTGGTTTGTAGCCATCACCCCCCAACACTGGATTAAGAGGAATCTTTTGTTGTTTGTTTGTTTGCACAACACCATCCCTGGTGTTTTAGTTCCCCTCTAGCTGTAGAGGGCTAACATTTATTACACAGACTGCCATATGTTTGTTCTACAAACAGCGCCTGAATTTTTTAGGAGTACATATGTAAGAAAAAGAATCCGTAACTCGCTGCACTCCTCAATTTCTTTATTAAATATTTCATATGCACATCACAGCGTTTAAGTAAGAGCTGATTAAAGCAAAACACGTTAACTTTTATTTGAATTCCTAATTGCATGTGAAGGGCAGTGAACTGGCTGGGGACTGTGCACAGGAATCAACCCAGAGGGACTATCTTGCATACTGGCATGATCTTCCTGACAGCCTTTCTATACCTGCCTGGTCTTTTGGGCAATGTACAATGTAGCAGCCTGTGAAGTAAGCACTGTTTACTTGACAGTCATAGAGTTTGTAAGCAGACAGCAAGGTGCTGCACAGACTGAGACAGCTGTAGCTGTCGAACAATAGCTCAGCAGGGGGAAAGCAATCCCCACTGGCTCTTCACACTGTCAAGCTGTGACTTAACACTGGCAAGCAGTCAGTGCTGGGACAAGGGGATGCAGAAAGTCAGGAGAGACAAACTGCCACACAGGGAATGGGGAAGGAGTGGAAAGATGCTAAGTGACATGCCCTCCATGCTTGGTTGTGACCTGGGTCCACCAATGACAACTAGTGTAAGGGGGCACACTGACCACCAGGATGAAGGGGAGGGAAACACTGACCAGACTTATTGACTGACCAGGTTTGCAAATCCTTTCAGATAATAAACTTGCTGTGTTCTGCAGGTACATGTTAAATAAGTCTATACACTGGGTTTGAGTATTTTTTTAGTTTAAAATATCTTACTGTATAAACTGGGAAATTCTGCTTCTTCTGAGAGCCCTATCCGGAATTAGAAACAATACAACATTATAGTTCTATTCAGTTTCAGAGGAAACTATTTTAACATTATCTTGATTACATTCACCTTAAACACCACTGCAATCAGAGGTTTCAGACATTCACAAAGACCTCATTATAAGGAGCATTATCGGCTTAAAATGAGTTACAGTATATGGGGCTGTATGTTATTTTTAAAAAGAAATCTGTACTAGAAGTCCTCCTGTGTATGCTTACTAATGTTCACTTACATAGAGGGAAATGTTACCTATGGATTCCCAAACAACTTTGCTGTAAATACCAGAAATAGTGCATCTATTGTCTTGACAAAGTGGGACAGATGTACGAAAGTGCCGGGTTTTAACATTTACGATTACAATTTAGAAGGCCTACTTCAATCAATGACAGATTCAAGGGAGTGTATAGTGATTTTATTTTCCTTTTTTATATTGGTTAGAGTTAAAAAATACAATTGTTAAGAATATTTGTTTATTAGTTATATAAATTTAACCCCTTTACGCCAGCGCCTCCCAGCCCTTTAAGAGGTTTCAGATGCCGGGAGGCAGGGTTTATGATCATGTGACTGCCGTAATTGGCTGTCATGGTAATCGCATGATTGGAAAGCTCCTGATGCAAAGAAGCGATCGGGAGCTTTCCGTTAGCCGCCAGTAACTGCTCTGGCAGTGAACAGCTGTGTTTGCTAATTTGTACCTAAATGTGCTCCCGCCCAGCACCAAGGCCCAGGTATCAAGAGGTTGCATATTTGCGTAATGTCGGTGCTTAGAGGTTAAAATACTACATACGAATAATATTTCTTCTTTTACACAGCCAACAGATGATACTCTCAGCTTATGTAACCATGTCTTCTGGCTTCTTTCTACCATTTGTAAAAAGCCTGTTGTTTACTGCTGAGTAGCTCAAGCAGAATTTACACACACAAGTAAATGGGGCAGCAAACTGTCCTTTCCTCCCTCCAAAAGGTTCCGTTAAACAATTTAGGGATACGCAGTGAAGATGGTTTACTAAATGCAATAAACAAGAACAATAAGCTGCAAGGTTATGGCTGTATCCCATGCCCACTTACCTGAACAAAAAGCTTATAGGTGCAATTGTGATGCATGAATTCATTTAACTGATCATACACTGATGTTAAATATATATCTTGCAGTCCCATTTTACCATGAATGTTAAAATTCCTAATTATGTTACATGTGTGTGCCTCCTGTTTTCCTAAGGTGCACCTCCGCATTCACACAGCAAACATTTAATGAATAAAACACACAAAGCTAAAAGACTTATTCTAGATCCTCCTACCCATACACTACACAGATTTATGAAAAAGTCAGATTATATATATATATGAGTGTTTACCACTGGAATCTGTATTCCAAGCTCCAATATATGTTTTGCGGTTTGCTGACAGGTGCTTGGACTTCTAGAAATGTCGTCAAAGATTAGTACATGCACATTACTATAACTTCAAAGTCTTCACTGTTGCTTTTCATAAATTACAGGCATTCAGGACAGCGATGGGCTCCAATGTAGCTCCATCATTTTCCAATCTGTTCATGTACCAGTATGAATTATCAACTCTCCTCCTTGTCTTGGTCTTAGGGATGCTTTTGTATTAGTGCTACATGATTTTCTACTGATCTGGACCAACACAGCCTTAGGACTGGCCTCCAGAGAAAATCAGGTAATGTTCCTAACACACCAATTAAGTTTACTTTAACTTGCTCTGACATGAAAATGAGCTTCTTAGCCTTAAACTTCCAAATAGACCATACAACAGAGAATATGCATATTTCCAAGGATGCCCTATTGGCTCCAGGTACCTGCTAGCTTCTAATTCTTTGCATCTACCTGCAATAGCTAATATACAGTATCTCACAAAAGTGAGTACACCCCTCACATTTTTGTAAATATTTTATTTTATCTTTTCATGTGACAAGTTAGTCAGTGTACAGCTTGTATAACAGTGTAAATTTGCTGTTCCCTCAAAATAACTCAACACGCAGCCCTTAATGTCTGCTGGCAACAAAAGTGAGTACACCCCTAAGTGAAAATGTCCAAATTGGGCCCAAAGTGTCAATATTTTGTGTGGCCACCATTATTTTCAGCACTTCATTAACCCTATTGGGCATGGAGTTCACCAGAGCTTCACAGGTTGCCACTGGAGTCCTCTTCCACTCCTCCATGATGACATCATGGAGCTGGTGGATGTTAGAGACTTTGCGCTCCTCCGCCTTCCATTTGAAGATGCCCCACAGATGCTCAATAGGGTTTAGGTCTGGAGACATGCGTTGGCCAGTACATCACCTTTACCCTCAGCTTCTTTAGCAAGGCAGTGGTCATCTTGGAGGTGTGTTTGGGGTCGTTATCATGTTGGAATACTGCCCTGCAGCCCAGTTTCTGAAGGGAGGGGATCATGCTCTGCTTCAGTATGTCACAGTACATGTTGGCATCCATGGTTCCCTCAATGAACTGTAGCTCCCCAGTGCCGGCAGCACTCATGAAGCCCCAGACCATGACACTCCCACCATCATGGTTGACTGTAGACAAGATCCACTTGTCTTTGTACCCCTCACCTGGTTGCTACCACACACGCTTGACACCAACTGAACCAAATAAGTTTATCTTGGTCTCATCAGACCACAGGACATGGTTCCAGTAATCCATGTCCTTAGTCTGCTTGTATTCAGCAAAATGTTTGCAGGCTTTCTTGTGCATCATCTTTAGAAGAGGCTTCCTTCTGGGATGACAGCCATGCAGACCAACTTTATGCAGTGTGCGGCGTACGATCTGAGCACTGACAGGCTGACCCCCCCCCCACCCCTTCAACCTCTGCAGCAATGCTGGCAACACTCATAAGTCTATTTCCCAAAGACAACCTCTGGATAGGACGCTGAGCACATGCATTCAACTTCTTTGGTTGACCATGGCGAGGCCTGTTCTGAGTGGAACCTGTCCTATTAAACCACTGTATGGTCTTGGCCACCGTGTTGCAGCTCAGTTTATGGATCTTGGTCTTTTCAGATCCTCAGAGAGTTCTTTGCCATGAAGTGCAATGTTGAACTTCCACTGACCAGTATAAGAGAGTGAGAGTGATAACACCAAATTTAACACACCTGCTCCCCATTCACCCCCATAACACGAATGAGTCACATGACAACGGTGAGGGTAAATAGCTAATTGGGCCCAATTTTGGACATTTTCACATAGGGGTGTACTCACTTATGTTGCCAGTGGTTTAGATATGAATGGCTGTGTGTTGAGTTATTTTGAGGGGACAGCAAATTTATGCTGCTATACAAGCTGTACGCTCACTACTTTACATTGTAGCAAAGTGTCATTTCTTCAGTGTTGTCACATGAAAATATTTAATATAATATTTACAAAAATGTGAAGGGTGTATTCATTTTTATGAGATACTGTAAATAGATATCAAAGCAGGGCATACAATAGCTAGCACCAAACTCTCTGCAAAGTCTAGACAGAGGTACAAATTGGCAGAATTGCTATGACACAAACATTTAATTAACTGCAAAATATTTTCCAAGCAACAAAAATGCTATTGTAAACATTTTCTAATTATGTGTGTGCACCTGGCTGGGCAATTATTGTGGCCATAGACAGGACATGCTCATTGTCCAGCCTAGGCCACTAGGAGACCATGTTAGGCACCACACCGCTGCTCAAGTTTAGAGAAAATGGTGATTGGCAATGTTTCACATTCTTGGACAATCGCTATTGTTTTTCCCTAAGTAAGCCAGAGATGTCTGACTGCACTACCCCATTCAAGTTCCTTAGACACAAGGGGTGTATATTTATGCAACGATTTTATAAATCTTGTCATAATGTTCAACCTGTAAATGTCTATCGCGCACCTGATAGGAGGCTGATATGACGAGGTCGGCCTCTCTTATATCTCCAGCCCTGATCCCACTAGTGAGTGGAACAGAGGGTTCCGAGGGACAGGAGGAACACAACTGCCAGCAGGTGTTGATAGGAGAACTTGCAGCTGGAATAGGAGATCCCGGGAAGCAGGTGGATCATCAGGACAGGAACAGTAGCTGTGCTCAGGAAACCAGCGGACACTCCACATGTGCTGCAGACATAGGATGCATGGCTTGTCAGAACCCTCAGTGAAGTGCAGAGCAGGTGCAGTGGACAGCCAGGTGAGCAATTGAGCAGGAAGGCCAGCCAGGATAGGAGGTAGAAGCATGGTTACAGGAATAGCCAGAGCTATCAACAGACAGACCGCATCATAAGCAGAGCCAAAGTCAGGAACAGAGCTGGGGTCAGATATAAGCGACAAATCAGAAGCAGGATCCAAGGTCAGCTCAGGGTAAAGCATGGTCATCAATGAATGAAACACACAGGAAGAACACACAATTCATGGAACAGCTGAAAGGCCAGTCAGCTGTTAAGCATGAGCAGAGGCATCCTTTAATGAGCCGTCTGCCACCAACATGCACTGCGCTTGTGCCCATGCACGTGCGTGCATGCTCGTGTGCATTCCTGTGCACATGCAAGCGCCTGGTCACTAATCTGTTAATAATTCTGCGTGCATTTCTGTGAGCCAAACGCTTGGTAGGCATAAGGTATTGTATTGTTGGATGCATTAACCTGAGTTTTTATTACCACCATTGTGCTTTACTTTTAAAAGAACACAGCAATGTCTTCATTCAAAAGGTATACTGTAACAGCAAAAGCGCTCCTAATCAGTGAAAACAGTAAGTAGCTAAAACATAATTTGCTGTGTCTTATTATATCAGCAAAAGGACGAATTGAAAGATACTGTGTGCCTGATTTCACACAAGTTTGTTCATGTTTTTTTTTGGAAAACGACTATATTATTCTGTGTCGTTTAATACAAAATCGATGAATGACAAAAGTGACTAATCCTCGCGAAAACGACAATGTCATATGGAAAACTTACTTCTGTAACGACACAAGAAAATTTTCATTTCGTGTTACCACCATTATTTTTGAGTCCAATTACGTAGGTTGTTATGTTATGGAATACGGATGGTTCGCAAACCGAGTGTCTTTACGTGCGTCTTAATAATTGTCTAATCACTGGTCCGCGAACGTACACGTGTCCTTACGTGTGCTCGTACGTGCGTGCACGTACCCGTGTTCGCGTCACGTACAACCACCGTCTGCCGAGTAATTTCCTACGGAGACGAGTACGAATTGTCGACTGACCGGAAAGTCGA
>BLSH010079736.1:103129-121714 GCA_018402905.1 Glandirana rugosa | reverse complement strand
AATCTGTCCCTTACAGCAACAGCAGGAACCTGACCCTATAGGAGTAGGCGATGATTTTAGAACAATAATCTTTCCCTTACAGCAACAGCAGGAACCTGACCCTATAGGAGTAGGTGATGATTTTAGAGCAATAATCTGTCCCTTACAGCAACAGCAGGAACCTGACCCTATAGGAGTAGGCGATGATTTTAGAACAATAATCTGTCCCTTACAGCAACAGCAGGAACCTGACCCCATAGGAGTAGGCGATGATTTTAGAACAATAATCTGTCCCTTACAGCAACAGCAGGAACCTGATCCTATAGGAGTAGGCAATGATTTTAGAACAATAATCTGTCCCTTACAGCAACAGCAGGAACCTGACCCTATAGGAGTAGGCAATGATTTTAGAACAATAATCTGTCCCTTACAGCAACAGCAGCAACCTGACCCTATAGGGGTAGGTGATGATTTTAGAACAATTTATGTTGGTTGCTGGTTGCAGCCCAGATGGTTTTTGTCTCCCCTTTGTGAGTTCTAACAGATTCACCAATCCCTGGATGTCGGCTTAACTGCTGTTCCAGACTTCTACTCTTTTGTTTAAACGCTACAAGTGTGGCCACCCTCTGCCTACTCCACCCCCCCTTAGCTGTCCCGGACCCTGCCTAGGATTGGCAACCAGGCCCGGGTTCGGGCTCAGGCTGGGCTGCTTCTGCTGCTTTCTGTGACCATTTTAAGTGGACCCATCTGACCATTGTTGATTGTCTCCACCCTCTATCCCCTGAGGAAGACCTTGCTATAGGGGTTGAAACATGTCGGGACAAGGATGGTGGACTTACAATCCAATTCCAACTGTTTGTATGGACTTTAACTCATATGTGGTGCATGGTAATAAGGATGGTCTAATTAGGACCAATGTTCTCAAAGTGGTCCTCTTTCTTTTAAAAATATTTTTCTAAAGATATAATAAAATACATTTTATTCAAATGCATATTCAGTCTAAAATGTGTGATTTCTATTGCTGTTAACATAGTCCCATGGAAGATATCTTTGTACTCATGTAATTAGGGATGGAGCAGCTATTGTGATCCATTTGTGTTTTGCCAACAAACTTTTATAGTTTGTAGACACTATAACTTTTGTGCAAACCAATCAATATACGGATTTTACCAAAAATAAGTAGCAGAACATATATTGGCCTAAATTTATGAAGAAATTCGATTTTTCAATTTTTTATAGGTTTTATAGCAATAATAAACAAATATTGTTTTTTTTTTTTAAATTGTCGGTCTTCTTTTGTTTGTAGTGCAAAAAAAAAAAAAAATGCAGAGGTGATTAAATACCACAAAAAGAAAGCTCTATTTGTGGGAAAAAAAGGACATACCTTTTATTTGGGTACAGCGTCACAAGACAATTGTCAGTTAAACGAATGCAGTGCCATATCGCAAAAAATGGCCTGGTCATGAAGAGGGGGGAATCATCTGGAGGTCAAGTAGGTAAAGTATATTGTACACTGTAACAGGGTTCTGTGATATACAAGCACGCCTCTGTATTAAAATCATGCCACCAGCCATGAGGAAGATTTTCTAAAAGATACCTTCATGCCAGACATGTAATACTCTAGGCAGGGCTGGCCCACCATGTATCCCGCTAGATCCATTGGACCCAGGTGGCACTTTGAGGGGGGTGGCAAATTGACGCCCAAGATTTTTTTCCAGCAGTTTTGTGTGTCATCCAGGGGCGGACTGTGTTGGGGGCAGGGTAACAACCAGGGTAACAACCAGCAGCCGATGTTCAGCACAGCTTTCAAGGCTTGCATTTCTATTGGGTGGAACTGGAGGAGGGGGTGTGGCCGGCCTCGCACTCGGCCTACCTTCTTCTGCTCTGGTGTATGCGTAAGGCTAGGCACTGAAGACTGTCTTGTGAGCTAAAAAAAGTACACTCTCAAATGTCAAAATTGGACAAATCACAGGATGAATGAGAAATGTAAAAAAAAGTCAGCATTTGACCTAAAGTTGAATGCTATATTAACCGCTTACAGCGCACTTTCACCCCCGTCCTGCCCAGGCCAGTTTTCAGCTTTCAGTGCTGTCGCACTTTGAATGACAATTGCACAATCATGCAATGCTGTACCCAAACAAGGTTTTTACCATTTTTGAGACAGATAGAGCTTTCTTTTGGTGGTATTTAATCACCACTGGTTTTTTTTTCTAAACAGACGAAAAAAAGACTGAAAAGTTTGGGGAAAAAACGTTTTTCTTAGTTTCTGTTATAAAATTTTGGAAATGAGTAATTTCACTGATGTACACCAATGAGGCTACACTGATGGGCACTGATGGGCACTGATAGGCAGCACATATGGACACTGATAGGTGGCATGAATAGGTGGCAATGATAGACACTGATAGGCAGCACTGATGGGCACTGATAGGTAGCACTGATGGGCAGCACTGATGGACACTGATAGAGGCCACTGAAAGTTGGCACTGATGGCCACTGAAAGTCATCACTGATGGGCACTGACAGGCAGCACTGGTGGCAATGATTGGCAGCACTGGTTGGCAATGTTGGGGCTGCACTGATCATCAGAACACCGATGATCAGTGCCCTGAATGTTAGTGCAGATGTCCCTGCTGAGGAATGCCACTTACCAGCTCTCCTCTCCTCACATGCTGTGAGCGTAAGGAGAGGAACCCTGATAACTGGCATTTCCTATTTACACTGTGATCAGCTGTGATTGGAGACAGCTGATCACATGGCAAGGAGCCTACTCACCACTGATCGCCACGCAAGAATGGCAGTGCTCCCATGCAACGTTTTACTATACAGAGGGATGCAGTTAATAGATGGGTAAGTAAACTTTAAGCTAAATAAGAACAACAATTACCAACTGAAAATAGTTGTTTAATAGTTTAGCTCTTATTTAGCTGCATCTCTGCAAAATACTGGTGGAACAATTGTTTTGCTCATGGGTCAATTGTATTTTCATTTTTTCCATTTGCAATGTTTTAGATTAATGCCTTATATTTTTTACTATTTATACACTTTTTTTTTTACAAATAAACATTTAATAAAGATTTCATCTGAAGGGGTCTGCTTGTCCATGCTGCTAAACCCCAAACCAGAAAGGGATTATTATGCAAGTATTCCCATGATTTTAAAGTTTAACTGCAGCTGCTGAGTGTCTAAATCCTTGTGACACACAGAGTTCCGGTTGCATGTCAGATACAAATATTAAAGAGGGACTAAAGCACAGAGCAGATAGGCTGACTCTGAGTTCCAGTGCCACAGTCCTACCGGTGATATGTTCCATTCCAGGCTAGAGAATACAGAAGCTTTGCTCCAAAAGAAGGCTATATCCATGACATTTTTTTTATATAACATTCATTTTTCTAGTTTTGAATACAATGGGAAGGAATTAGAACACTTGTCTGTGTTCCTATTAGGGAGATTCAATTCACATATCTGTTTGGCATGCTTACCACCATTATCATGATAAATTAAAATAAAAGAAAATCACACATTCTGGGCTATTACTAGTACAGCAACAGAAGAGAAACCTTCCAATGGGGACGCTAATTCTGGTGATCTTGGTGACAACCACAGATTTACTCACTTTGGATGGATTTCCTCTCCCTCCCTCTTTTGGCTATGGGACAAGAAGTGAAGGGAAATCTACAAATTGGGCACCGTTAGCAAAAAAAAAAAAAAAAAATCAAAGGGGTTGTAACCCTCCCTTACTCTATCCAAAATGAAAAAAAAATATTTTTGTCTTTAGTTCAACTTTAAACATAGCAACTGCATATGTTTTTTAGGCTAATTTCATTTATTTTCACCTGTTGATTTGCCAAACAATTCAGTTATTTTATTTAACTTTCTTTAAAGCTGAGTTCCAGCATTTTTAAAAAAAAAATAAAAGTCAGCAGCTACAAATAATGTAGCTGCTGACTCTTAATTTAAGGGCACTTACCTGTCCAGGGATTCTGCTGTGCTGTGCAGGTGCCGGCATTGCAACTAAGGGAAACCAACAGTGAAGCCTTCAGGCTTCACAGCTGGTTTCCTATTGCACATGGGCAAGTCACACTGTGCTTTCTGAATGGCCCCGTCATCTTCTGGGACACACAGAGGTCCCAGAAGGCAGCGGGAGGCAGGAGGAGGGGTTGATGCAAATCCGGAGATGATGTACCTCGCTGTGGCGGTGTAGGACAGGAGCCCTGCTGGAAAGACAAAAAAAGGTGCAAAAGGCCCCCAAAAAGGATAACCAAATATGAGGGGGAGTGGGGTGCTCGATTGGATTACACCTACTTTTATTTTAGCCTAGAACTCCGCTTTAACAGACTAAGTTGTTTAGCAAAAGTGTCAGTCAGAGTGTGGAGACAAACCATTTACAACTGAAAAGAATGCTTACAATGGTCATCTTTTATCTATTTATTTGATTCATGTATATAAAACTTTTATCTCAAATGGAAAACAAAACTGTGGTTGTTAGCTGGAGTAAAAATGCACATTTGACTACACAAAATGAAAAAAATACATAGTAAATAAAGACTGAATGAAAATATATAAGAAACACCACAAATAATTAAAGAAGATGTACATTCTAAGTGGGTGACATTTAGTTTCCTAAAACACAGTGCATCATGAACAACTATGTTTTCTTTTTCCCTTAAGAAGATATTGTTTGAAAGTTTTTTTTTATCGTTTTGGAGCTGACGATCTCTTCCAGCCTTCTTCAGCCAGGATGTAAAAAAGAGCACCAAACTCTCACGCCAGGGGTAAACTTCTAAAAAAAAAGCTGCTATCTCAACCTCAAATGGGTGTATGTTGTATGAATGAAACCATGGGGTACATCCCAGGTGTTTAAATTCATTGTTCGGGATGGGCTTCCTCATGGGTACAACATCGAGCCATGCCTGTGCAATAAGAGTCAGTGCAGCTGCTTACATTCTCCACTGGAAGCATATGTGACAGTTAAAGTGCAGGAGAGCAATTGGGTGCCAGTGACAGAGTGTTGTCACTGTTGGAAGAGGAACAGCAATGCTAACTTGTACTGTGAACTGTATGTACAGTATACATTATACCTATCTATGCAGCAGGTGGCACTGTAGTATTATTGTGTATAGTTATATTGTGTATCTATGATATGATGTAATGGGAGGAAGTTCTGTTTTTCCTCTGTGTACACTTGTATCCTCCTTGTTCCTGTGTTTCTGTTCCATGATAAAGCCATGCTGTAAGATGTGTTCTGACACTGTCCATGAAAGTATAGCTTATTCTCTGCAACCAAGGAGCTTCTAGCACTTAAAGCGGAGTTCCACCCAAAAGTGGAACTTCCGTTGGTTGGATTCCTCCCCCCTCAGGTGTCACATTTGGCACCTTTTGGGGGGAGGGGGAAGAGGACACCTGTCCTCGGCTGCCTCCTCCCTCTTGGCTCTGCTACTGGCCGCCTGGCCAGAGTGCAGCGAAGCCTCGCACATGCGCAGTAAGGTGCCCGGCGTGAAGCTGTAATGCTACACGTCCGGGTTCCCTTACCCGCAATGGATGCGGCTGCACCCGACCCCCGATCCAAAGATCTGCGGGCCCACATCGCTGGACTCCAGGACTGGTAAGTGTCCTATTATTAAAAGTCAGCAGCTACTGTATGTGTAGCTGCTGACTTTTAATTTTTTTTCCAGGCGGACCTCCGCTTTAATTGCAATACTCTGCATAACAGTCACCCTGTACCAATAAATGGCCAAAACAGGGTTCTGAAAAAATCACCGGGTATTGTCTTAACACAATCTTCAGAATTAGAAGAAAATGAAAAGATGTTTGGATTCAAATGTTAAACATTTTATAAGACTGACTGGCATACACTATATTGACTCTTATCTAAGAGTGACTGGCATATATTGATTCTTACAGAACGTTGGTTACCAGAATTTAACCACTTGCCGATCACGTACTGTATTTATACGGCGGCAGTGTGGCTCTATTCCGTGAGTCGCCATATATAAGCGGCAATCCGTGTGATCAGTGCCCGCAGGAGTGTGCTCGATGACCTGCCAGAGACAAAAAATGGGGAACCGCCAATGTAAACACAGCGGTTCCCCGCTCTGTCAGTGGGCATCTAAGAGATCTACTGATCCTTGTCACTGGGATCAGTTAGATCGCTTATGCCCATGGTAGCCCAGCCCCCTCACAGTTAGAACATGCCTAGGGAACACAGTTAACCCCTAGCTCTCCCCCTGCAGGTTAACCCCTCCACTGCCAATGACATTTATACAGTAATCAGTGGATATTAAAATTTCTGATTGCTGTATAAATGTCATTGGTTCCAAAAAAGTGTAAAAAATGTCCGACATGTCCGCCCCAATATCAAAGTCCCAATAAAAATTGCAGAAATTAATTCTCATGGTTTGTAAACGCGGCAACCTTTGCGCAAACCAATCAATACACGCCGATTGCGGGGTTTTTTTACCAAAAATATGAGGAAGAATATAAATCAGCCAAAACCAATGAATACATTTGTTTTTTTATTTTTTATTTTTTTATTTGTGTTTTAGCAAAATTCGGGTTTTTTTTGCAAAATTGTCGCTCTTTTTTTGTTTATAGTGGTGATCAGAAATGACGCAGATGTGATGAAATACCACCAAAAGAAAGCTCTATTTGTGGGGAAAAAAGGACGCAAATTTCGTTTGGCTACAAAGTCGCACGACCGCGCAATTGTCAGTTAAAGTGACGCAGTGCTGAATCGCAAAAAGTGCTCTGGTCCTACAGTGGGAAATCCTTCCGGGGTTGAAGCGGTTAAAGAAGCTACAGAAAGTAAGCTAAAATAATGCAAGCCACCAATGCTATTTCCTGTAATTGCAGAAAGTAAGATTGACATTCTCTGAGATTTTACACATACTAACTATACAAAGGTTTTTTAAACATTGGAGGAAGTCATATATGAAACAAGAATTCTCAAAAAATTGACTACATTGATATTTTGATTGTATACACTATACCCTAATGGTCTTAGTATAGAACTAGATTTAAACTTTTTTCTTTCTGTCTACTGATTGAGCTAAGTAGGCTTAAAGTGATTGTAAAGGCTTTTTTGTTAGTTTTTTTTTTTTTCATAACAAACATGTTATACTTACCTCCTCTGTGCAGTTGGATTTGCACAGAGCAGCGTGAGTGCCCCCTCAGCCAGCAGCTTGGTACAGGGGGGCACCCGAGCTGAGTCAGAGTTCTGTGTATCCATTTAGACACGGAGCCCTGACCCGGCCCCACCCCCTCTCTCCCTTGATTGGCTGACTGATTTTTATTGACAGCCTTGGGAGCCAATGGCACCGCTGCTGTGTCTCAGCCAATCAAGAGGAGTGTTGGGGACAGCTAAGACACACGTGGACAACGCTGGAGAGAGAAGGGGCTCACGTAAGTGATTAGGGGGGCTGCTACACACAGAAGGTTTTTTATCTAAATGCATAGAATGCATTATGATAAAAAAAACCCTCTGCCTTTACAACTCCTTTAAGAGAGGAGAGCATTAAATGCTGGGGGCATTATAGAATAAAGGTATGGGAGATACATATATTATAAAAAAAAAAAAGACAGCTTTAGAAAAAAAAATGAAAAGATATTTAATTTATGTGTTAACATTTATATAAGATTTTAGTGACTGGCTTGACATATATTCACTCTTTCAGAATTCTGGTTACCAGAGTTTTAAGCAACTGCAGAAAGTAAGATAATAATGCAACCTATGCTATTTCCTGCAATTGCAGCATGTAAGATTGCCAGTTCCTGAGAGTTTACGCACACTGACTATACAAAAAAGCATAATGGACTCACACTCTTTATTTTACTATAGAAAAGAAAGTGCCTTCTTTTATTAAAGAAAAGCAAGCACTAATGCATTATTAGTAACGATGGTCACAGCATATAAAGAGAACATTGTGACATTCAGAAGCAACGTATGAACATTAATTCTGACAGGTCCAAAACTATTACATCAGCCCCCCGTAAAGAAGCATACAAAATCCAACATACGCACACAATATAAGATTGGTTTTAATGGGTGGAAACATTCCTACTTTTGGATTGCGGTAGGAAACAGGAGCACCCAGAGGGAAAACAAGCCTTGGTGCTAACCACTTAAGCTGGCCATACACTAGAAGAATTTTGTTTAATTTATTTTGTGTTGAGAACATTTGTTAGATTTTCTAATCATTTGACCCAAGTGACAAGAATATTTGAAGGTGCCGAATGAAGAACTTTCCCTTCAACAAACTAATTTCTAACAGTATGTAGTTTTCATTTAGGCTACTTTCACACTGGGGCAGTGTGGGCGGTAGCGGTAATGTGCCGCTAGTTTTAGCAACGCTCTACCACTGTTATAGCTGTGCTTTGGCGCCACTACCAGGGTGCTTTCAACTCCGCAGAAGGGGTTAAAAAGGGGTTAAAAGCACCTGTGTTGTCTTCATAAGCGCTGGCCATTCATTCCAATGGCAGGGGCAGTTTAGGAGCACTGTATACACCACTCCCGCACCTCCCCAAAGATGCTGCATGCAGGACTTTTTTTCCCATCCTGCAAGCGCACTGCCCCAGTGTGAAAGCACTCAGCTCAGGCTTTCACACTGGAGCTGCAGAGGAGGGGGTTTCCATGCGCTTTGCAGGCACTATTTTTAGTGCTACAGTGCCTGAAAACTGCCCCGGTGTGAAAGGGGTAAGTCCATTCATTCCAGAATCAATGGTTAACAGAGACATAACATTTTGAAGTTCTTTGGAATGACATTCATCAAGCTTTCAAATGGTTGCATTCATTCGAAAATCTACTAGCGTATGGTCAGCTTTAACTTTAGCCTAGTTCTCCACATGGTTGCCTGTGCAAATATACTTTGTAATACATTGTTTATTGAGCTAATACCTATCCAACTACCTGAGTTTGTACTGTGCCTTCGACACCCCCCTCCCCCCTTAGTTTTATTACTATTCTATATTCTATATTTTATATTTCTTTACTTCATTTTACCTCTGTATTACATCTTCATGCACTAGCATACGTTCCTCTTTTTAGCTTTAAGGATGGCCATACATGGTTTACATCTCAGCCGGTTCAGCAGGAACCAGCCAAGATTTGAACCGTTAATGGGCAGGCCGAATGTGCCAAGTTGATCGATCAATCAACTTGGGTACAACCAGCCTGCTGGATTCTCTTACAATTATTGCTAATTGCTGCCAATCTACTTATATGATCATTGTTGCTGTTATCAGTATACCCCCCTCCCCCCACAGAGTGTATATTACATTAGCCTAAGTGCATTTTTCATATGCTTCCTCCTAGGTACATCGGATCATTCCTAAACCTCTATTCTTACTACATTTTACTGTTCTAACATTGGATCTGGATTATAGTATTATGACTTTATTGTTGTACCTCTGGACTTTGATTCCACTATATATGATAACTCTAGAGTCTTTGTTTATGATCTATCTATCTGTATGTCTCAATTATCAACACATTTGATGGTTGTTTACTTCTTTTGTATTATTCTACGATACTGAATACATTTTAATGTGAAAAAAAAAATACCTTACAACACTTACTATTCATATAAATAGCAAAATATATGTTTTCAAAGTATACAGCACCAAAGAACATCATAGATGTATCACCTTCCCACATCTCAAGCTGTCAGCTATTCTATATGTTATTATAAATAGCTGTATTGTATAACTTAATTGAGGCTCATCTTTTAGGTACTCTAAAATCAGCACATGAAGTAAAAAAAAAGACTGCTTGTATAAGGTACAAAATGTACAGAATAAGAAAACAAAGGTATGATTGTATGATATGTGGCAGGTTTGGAGAAGGAAAACCTTATCTGAAATGTTGGTGGTCTCTGCTTCATTTGCCTGAGATCTTGACAGCTTTAGCTGGTGATGATGATAAAATGAACTGGGACTAGGCAGGTTAAGGGTCTGTTATACATAATCCATCATTCTGTAAATGTGTGGCTACACACTTCAAAATATATAGCAATTCTCTCACCACTTGTTTCCATCTGAATGAGTTGAACTACCTCTAGGCTGTTTTGGACAGTCATATCTTTTCTTACTGGGATTTGATGCGTAGCATAGTGTCTATCAGCCATTATCTGTTCATCATTTCATATGGCTTTTTTCCATTTTCCATTTAATTCTGATACTTACTGAACATATACCAGTATAAAATGGTGCTGTTATTGCTTGTAATAAATTCTAGTACCTTATCTAACTACTTAAGGACTGGAAAGATTTCCCACTTAATGACCAGGCCATTTTTCGCGATACGGGACTGCGTTGCTTTAACTTACAATTGCGCAGTCGTGCAACGTTGTACCCAAACAAAGTTTGTACCCTTTTTTCCCACAAATAGAGCTTTATTTTGGTGGTATTTGATCACCTCTGTGGTTTTTATTTTTTGCGCTATAAACAAAAAAAGTGCAAACATTTTGAAAAAAAAACAATATTTTTTACTTTTTGCTATAATAAATATGAAAAAAAAATGTAACAAAACAAATTTCTTCATCAGTTTAGGCCAATATGTATTCTTCTACTTATGTTGGTAAAAAAAAAAAAATCGCAATAAGCATGTATTGATTGGTTTACGCAAAAGTTATAGCTTCTACAAAATCGGGGATAGATTTATGACAGTTTTGTTACTACTATTTTTTTTACTAGTAATGGCGGCGATCAGTGATTTTTAGTGGGACTGCGACATTGCCGCGGACAGATCGGACACCTAACTGACATTTTTGATACATTTTTGGGAACCAGTGACATTATTACAGTAATCAGTGCTAAAAATATGCACTGTTATTGTACTAATGACACTGGCAGGGAAGGGGTTAACACGAGGGATGATCAAGGGGCTAAGTGTGTTCCCTCACTGTGTATTCTAGCTGTATGGGGGATGGGCTGCCTGGGCAAACACACAGATCCCTCTCCCTGAATAGCAGAAAGACAGAATGAGTGTGATCGCCCCTATCAGAACGGAGATCTGCCTCGTTTACACAGGCAGATCCCCATTTTGCCACTGCGGGGAATGATGATCGCGGGTGGTTGGCGGGCATCGAGTGCACCCGACCCGCTGATTGGCTCCCCCGCTGGCCAGTGGGAGCACGCGCCGCCGGAGGCGGCCCACAAAACCCGTTCCTGCAACCGACGTACAGCTATGGCGATTCGCAGGAATGAGCCGACTTGCCGCAGTATATTGACAGCGGCTGGTCGGCAAGTGGCTAAACAAAACAGTATAGTTGCATTTCTAGAAATAAACTTCTTGGGTATTTACATTTTTTTTCTGTTGCATACATGGGCAGAGCTTGAGGGGGTCACGGGAGTCACAATGGCAACCCTGTCCATGCCCAAGGTGGCCCGTGCAGCCTCCCTGTCACCTTAGGTTTTACACTGTGTCACTGGAAAAAAGGGCTTGCTACGTCATCCTGCTGTAGGTAATTCAGTAATCTCAGGGGACCCAGGCTGGTTTCACCTACCAAGATGACGGGGCAAGCCCTTTAGCACAGTGGCACACTCTCTGCTCAGCAAACACCCCTCCCCCCTGCACATCCCAGTACATCCCATCCCTCCCTGTCCTGCTCAGCCCTGCTCAACTGTGCATGTGCACACAACGTTGAGGTAGGCAGGCCTCATTCTGAGCTGCCGGATAAAAGCGGTGGGCTTGTAAGTGGTTGGGCCCTCTAGGTTTCCTTTTTTACAAGCCCACCACTTTCACCTGACAGTTCAGAGTGGGGTGGGGCGGGCCATTGCATTGGGCTTGCAAGCTTCAAGCTACACCTCTGGTCATGTACCAGTATCAGGAGCTTGAGATGATGAGAGCAGCCTCTCATATGATTTCCATCCAAGAACCCCTGAGTGTTGGGACAGTGACTACAAGGGCAATGGACATGTGCAGGAGCCAGGAAGCTGAAACTGAACACTTGAATTTGGGAGTGCTGGTGTCAAGAAAGCAGAAGGACAGTGGTAAAGCCACTCAGAATACACCAAGTCCAGCAGAGATCAGAGACAGGTTACAAGCCGAGTTCAGTAACAGTGGACTAGGAAGGCACCAAATCAAGAGCAGAATCAAGATCAGGGAGAACATAGGTTGGCAACATACAGGTGGTAAGGTACAGGGTCGATAGGCAAAATCTTGAGTCTATGCCAAGATCAGTAACAGAGGTAGACAGCAAACATAGACAGGCAAGGATTATCCAAAAACTGGTCAGATGAAAGCTGGGTCAATAACGGCATCAAACAGGTCCAGGATCAGGGATAACAGTAATTCAAGATGAAAGACCATTCAACAATGATCTCATTCAGGTCTTAAGTTTAAATACTCCACTAAGTTCCAGTATCTGAGTTGGACGTGCCTGTTCATCCATGTGCATGCTGTTGGGCGTGTGTTCATGTACTTACACAAGCGCATAGTTGCATGCTTATTTAGGCTGTCATTCCCAAAAATATGTGAAGGTTTATATGCATGAGCCTTACAGCTGGCATGACATTTCACATGAAGTTCCTGACAATTTAAGGATAGGGATTTTTCCAAGTCTAATCTGGGCAAGGCAAGTGGATTTCAGATTTCAGCTATAGCTTCAGGAAGAGATTAAAGAATATGTTAATGGGAAAACAAGACAAAAGGAAGGTGCACACACCTAGTGCATTACCAAAAATAATTTAATGGAAATAAAAAAGTTAAAAGAGGATACTCACAAAATAGGCATCACAGAGTCACATGAAGACAAGACGTGATAAAATCAAAGCACAAGGCAGGATAAAAGCTGACACGTTTCAGGGGCGCACCTCCTTCCTCAGAGCTACGCTACTCTGGACTGCCAGACCAACAGTATATATGAGTGACCAATGTGGAATAAACAGGTGATTCAATCAATCAATCAATAGACCAATCAATTAATTAATTAATTAACCAATTAGTCACGGGACCACAAAGAAATTGGAAAAAAACCTGTATATATATATATATAATATAATATGATATAATATACTTAGTTGCAAAAGATCCACATATCTATGCAAATAATACATCTAGTGGATGCAAAGGTGCACAAAATAAGTGAAAAGTAATCCAGAGTCACTCACCCAGATGGTGTCCCAATCCCCACCTCTGGGGTTATAGTGTGCATGGGGACACAGGAAGTGCGGGGTCCGGAAATGTCAAGGGCCATGTCATGAGTGACTCTGGATTACTTTTCACTTATTTTGTGTACCTTTGCATCCACTAGATGTATTATTTGCATAGATATGTGGATCTTTTGCAACAAAGTATATGATATCATATTATATTATATATACGGGGTTTTTTCCACTTCCTGGGGGGTCCAGTGACTAATTGGTTAGTTAATGAATTAATTGATTGGTTGATTGAATCACCTGTTTATTCCACATTGGTCACCTATATATACTGTTCGGTCTGGCAGTCCAGAGTAGCGTAGCTCTGAGGAAGGGGGTACACCCCCGAAACACGTCAGCTTTTATCCTGCCTTGTGCTTTGATTTTATCATGTTTTGTCTTCATGTGGCTCTGTGATGCCTATTTTGTGAATATCATCTTTTAATTGTTTTATTTCCATTAAATTATTTTTGGAAATGCACTAGGTATGAGCGCGTTCCTTTTGTCTTGTTTTCCCAGTTTCTTTCGGATTTCCCTGTCCGAGGAGGGCAGCATACATCTGGTTTTCCATCCATTTTCATTTTCAGTTATTGTCTGTGCTGGGAGCACAGCCTGCCTGTCCTCCAATGATGAGACTTGTGCATTCATTGGGAAGATCAGTGTACTGCTGTTTTTATATGTTTTTATATGCAGTATATACACAAATGTTTTGCCTTGGGTTGTTTTACAAGGTAAGGGTTCACATCACATAACTCTGATATCTCATTGCAGTCATTAAGATATAATGAAGTTCTATAGTTACAACATGCGCTTTCATTCTTTAACAAAAACATTGTAATAGCATGGCAGGGCACATGCTTTTATACTTGGGCTGTGGCTGCTTTAGCAAGAAAACAAGCCATGAATTATGCAATTTTCCTTTCTTCCACCATGGGCAGTGCTGATGGGGGAACCCCTCCTGCAGCAATATTGTGTTCTGCCGGCAGGAAGCCGTCCCTGAGATCACTGCTGACAGCTGATCGTTGGTCAATGGATTGACTTCAGTAAAACCAGCCTACCCATAAATAGATCAAAAGCAAGATTTGATGCATCTATGGCTGGCTTTAGACATTGAATGCTTTTACTTTTGATGGACCTGGAATGTATTTTGTTGATTTAAACTGATGGTTCAATTGGGCTTTAGCAATATTTGTCTTGGCAGCTACATTATTATAAATAAATTAAAATAGTTTCTGCTAAATCTGTATACTCCGGATTGATGTTACATTATAATACAGATTCACAGTATTTATAATGTGGTGAACATTAAAGAGGAGGTCCGCCAGGGAAAAAAAAAATTAAAAGCCAGCAGCTACACATACAGTAGCTGCTGACTTTTAATAATAGGACACTTACCTGTCCTGGAGTCCAGCGATATCGGCACCCGCCATGGATCTTCGGATCGGGGGACGGCTGCAGCCGCCTCCATTGCGGGTAAGGGAACCCGGACGTGTAGCATTACAGCTTCATGCCAGGCACCTTACTGCGCATGCGCGAGGCTCCGCCGCGCTCTGCTATTGGCCAGGCGGCCAGTAGCAGAGCGAGCAGGGAGGAGGGAGGCGGGCTGCTGACGTCAGCGGCCGCGGGGGCCGGCCAGAGCTCCCGAATGTGTGGAAAAGGACACCTGTCTAAAGGTGTCCCCCCCCCCCCCAAAAGGTGCCAAATGTGACACCTGAGGGGGGAGGAATCCAACCAGCGGAAGTTCCACTTTTGGGTGGAACTCCGCTTTAAGGGGCATTTTTAAGTGATTCTCATCACAATCATTTGCCAAACTGCTATCCACCTCAGGCCCACCTGCCATTACATTTGCCCAGTGTGCAGTTAGCGAGATATAGCGTCCCTGCCCGGGCAGTGCTGATGGGGGAAACCCTACTGCAGCGCTATTGTGTTCTGGTGGTAGGAAGCCTTCCCTGAGATCACTGCTGACAGCTATAGCCACCAGCAGTGATTACTGAAAAAAATCCCACAGGCTGTTTGTACTACCGTTGATCAACGGATTGACTTCAGTACAACCAGCCTACCCATAAATAAATCAAAAGCAAGATTTGATCCATCTATGGCTGGCTTTAGACATTTAATGCTTTTACTTTTGATGGACCTGGAATGTATTTTGTTGATTTAAACTGAAGGTTCAATTGGGCTTTAGCAATATTTGTCTTGGCAGCTACATTATTACAATTAATGGGAAACTATTGTAACAAAAAAAAGAGCCTGATCAAATAAATTAATTAAAATAGTTTCTGCTAAATCTGTATACTCCGGATTGATGTTACATTATAATACAGATTCACAGTATTTCTAATGTGGTGAACATTAAGGGGCATTTTAAGTGATTCTCATCACAATCATTTAGATATAATTATACTCTATGAGCTCCAATATATAATTATCAGAATGCATGCCAATGATCAATGAAGGCATGCTGCTACTGTATATGGAGGAGGTAACAACTTTTGAGAATTTTTCAATGTCAGAATACTATTTAAAGGTACACTCCTTGCTAAACCTCACTATTAGAGTTGAGAGGACACCTGGATGTTCGGGTTCGACGGGTTCGGCCGAACTTCGCGAAAAAGTTCGAGTTTGGCCCCGAACTTGACCCCAAACCCCGAACCCCATTGAAGTCAACGGTGGCCTGAACTTTTGGGCACTAAAATGGCTCTAAAAAAGTCCTGGAAAGGGTTAGAGGGCTGCAACACGGTCCCTCCTCCTCATCATCATCATCTTCCAGAACTGTGCCCTGGCTTGAAAATTTTTTACCTGGCCTATGCTGGTGCAGGAACCCACCCTCCGAGCCACTTGTGAATGACTGGCCTGATAACCGTGGAAATGACCCCTCTTCCTCCTCCTCTTCCTCCTGTGCCACATCCTCTTCCATCATCGCCTGAAGTGTTTTTTCAAGGAGACATAGAAGTGGGATAGTAACGCTGAGAACAGCGTCATTGGCACTGGCCATGTTGGTGGAGTACTCAAAACACCGCAATATGGTACACACTTCTCGAATGGAGGCCCACTCATTGGTGGTGAAGAGGCTATTTCGCAGAGCGACTGACCCGTGCGTGCTGCAGCTGGAACTCCACTATTGCCTGCTGCTGCTCGCACAGTCTCTCCAGCATGTGCAAGGTGGAGTTCCACCTTGTGGGCACGTCGCATAAGAGGCGGTGAGCGGGAAGGCCGAAGTTCCGCTGCAGCACAGACAGGTGAGCAGCAGCAGGGTGAGAACGCCGAAAGAGCGCACAGACGGCCCGCACTTTCTGCACCGGCCACTACATTTGCCCAGCATGCAGTTAGCGAGATATAGCATCCCTGCCCGTGCTTACTGGTCCACGTATCAGTGGTTATGTGGACTTTGCCCCAGATGGCGTTGCGTAGTGCACACTTGATCTTGTCCCTGACTTGTTTGTGTAGGGAAGGGATGGCTCGTCTGGAAAAGTAGTGGCGGCTGGGAACCATGTACTGTGGGACAGCCACCGCCATCATGTTTTTAAAACGGTCCATGTCCACCAGACGGAATGACAGCATTTCAAAGGCCAGGAATTTTCAAATGCTGGCATTCAGGGCCAAGGATCGCGAGTGGGTAGGGGGGTACTTCCTCTTTCTCTCCAGTGTTTGGGAGATGGACAGCTGTAAGCTTCCATGGGGCCATGTGGAAATGCTTGGGGACGGTGGCGGACATGGTGGCGTTGCTGTTATATCATCTGTTTGCTGGGTGGCAGGTGACACTGGCACTGTAGAGGTGGAGGAAGAGGCAGAGGCAGCAGCAGAAGAGGAAGCAGGAGGAGCCTGAGACCTTTCTTGGATTTTGAGGTGCTTATTCCAATGCAGCTCGTGCTTTGCATGTAGATGCCTGGTCATGCAGGTTGTGCTCAGGTTTAGAACATTTATGCCTTGCTTCAGGCTCTGATTGCACAGTGTGCAAACCACTCGCGTCTTGTCATCAGCACATTGTCTGAAGAACTGCCACGCCAGGGAACTCCTTTGAGCTGCCTTTGGTGTGCTAGGTCCCTGGGTGTGGTGGGCAGTAGCAGGCGTACTGTCTAGGAGACGGTCGCTCCGCTTTTGCAACCTGCTTCTTCTTTTGCTGTGCTCGTGCCTCTGTGCGACCACTACCTCTTCCTCCAAACTGCACACGTCACTCGCATGACCCTCATTCCATGTGGGGTCTAGGACCTCATCATCCTCCACATCATCTTCCACCCACCCTTCACCACTGCCCTCCTTGTCAGTCTGCACACTGTAGAAAAACGCAGCAGTTGGCACCTGTGTTTCGTCATCATCAGAGTCATGCTGCGGTGGTGTTTCCATGTCCTCTTCCTGAAACAGAAGTGGTTGGGCATCGGTGCGCTCAATGTCTTCCACTTCTGGGGCAGGGCTATGTGGATGGCCCACGGAAAGCACACCAGCAGAGTCATCAAAAAGCATAAGAGACTGCTGCATGACTTGGGGCTCAGACTGCTTGGCTGATTTTCAAGGGGCTGAGGTGAAAGACAGATGGCCATGGGGTTCAGGTGCCAACTCTGAGCTTTCAGCAACGGACCGGGTGGGAGACAATGTGAAGGAACTGGAGGCATTGTCAGCCACCCAATCTACTATCGCTTGTACTTGTTCTGACCTCACCATTCGTTGAGCGGCATTCGGACCTACCATATAACGTTGAAGGTTCTGTCGGCTACTCACACCTGAGAAAGGTCATTCACTTGTGCGTGTAGCTGGCACAGATCGACCACGTCCTCTCCTTGCAACAGGAGCTTCACCAACACCACCAACACCAGCAGCATCAGCAGCACCACAACCACGACCACGTCCCTTATTTGACGATCTCCTCATTCTGGACTCAAATGTACTATTTAGCACAAATTTATATTATTTTTTAAACCAGCAATGTAGACGCACTTTTTAATTTTGTGCAATAAATGCATAGCAATGTGCAAATGTACTATGTAGCACTATTTATTATTCTTTTTTTTAAACCAGTAATGTAGACGCACTTTTTAATTTTGTGCAAGAAATCCATAGCAAGGTGCAAATGTACTATGTAGCACTATTTTTTTTTTTTTAAACCAGCAATGTCGACGCACTTTTTAATTTTGTGCAAGAAATTCACAGCAAGGTGCAAATGTACTATGTAGCACTATTTTTTTTTTTTAAACCAGCAATGTCGACGCACTTTTTAATTTTGTGCAAGAAATGCACAGCAAGGTGCAAATGTACTATGTAGCACTATTTATTTATTTTTTTAAACCAGTAATGTAGACGCACTTTTTAATTTTGTGCAAGAAATCCACAGCAAGGTGCAAATGTACTATGCAGCACTATTTTTTTTTTTTTAAACCAGCAATGTCGACGCACTTTTTAATTTTGTGCAAGAAATGCACAGCAA
This sequence comes from Glandirana rugosa, assembly GCA_018402905.1. Taxonomy (NCBI): domain Eukaryota; kingdom Metazoa; phylum Chordata; class Amphibia; order Anura; family Ranidae; genus Glandirana; species Glandirana rugosa. The sequence continues at coordinate 103,179 of BLSH010079736.1, read as the reverse complement.
GGTGCAAATGTACTATGTAGCACTATTTTTTTTTTTTTTAAACCAGCAAT
>BLSH010079736.1:55255-93637 GCA_018402905.1 Glandirana rugosa | reverse complement strand
TAAAGAACCTTATTGGACTGCTATCCTACCAACGCCGGGAGGCGGATCCGGTTAGCCCTTTCCACTACCTCTGTGGTTCACCCAAGCCAACTCTGCTACATCAGGACCCCAAGATTGTCGTATTTATCCCCAGGGGGGACCCGGGCTGGGGTACAGCCAAAGCGCTTATGCGCTTACATCTGGTAAGCAGTTATTAGATGTGAGGTGGAGGTATCACTACTGAATTTGAACTATCACACGGTGGTCTATATCTGTGAAGATACATCTACATCTCTACTTTCATCTACACCATTTATGTTTATGTGGACTGTATGATTTACATGTATTTATGGGATGCATGCTGTATGTATCTACCTACCGTCATTTTAGCGCAACCTGTTGTTTATAAAATAGTGTGTTTGTAGTACATGGTTAGTACTGTTTGGTTGCAGCTGTGGTTGCTTAGTGCTTTTACATAGTCTAGCGCGGTGTTATCCTCCTTTATATTGCCAGGCTGCCATGATAACCCCATGGCTTCGGTACTTTCTGAGGCACTGACTTAAAATCAGTATGCGCATCAGGAATATTGCCTTGACTTTCAAATCTGCATGCTTCTTCGGGCACTCAGGCAATTAGTATTTTTTAGAAGTAGGTAAACAATAGCATTCCCTTGCATTCCCTTTGGTACAGCCAAAGCGCTTATGCGCTTACATCTGGTAAGCAGTTATTAGATGTGAGGTGGAGGTACCACTACTGAATTTGAACTATCACACGGTGGTCTATATCTGTGAAGATACATCTACATCTCTACTTTCATCTACACCATTTATGTTTATGTGGACTGTATGATTTACATGTATTTATGGGATGCATGCTGTATGTATCTACCTACCGTCATTTTAGCGCAACCTGTTGTTTATAAAATAGCCTGGCAATACCCTTTCCAATTCTACATGCTTGTAAAGTAGAAAGGCATTCCCTCCAGGAACAGCTGTTCTCTCACCAACCATTCTTGTGATGAAAATGATGGCACCACAGCATTATTTTAGAGAGCCACCATTTAAACAAATAAGAAACTAAAGCTTAAAATGTAAAGCTCAAACAATATTCTTGATTAAATATCTTCCTAGGATGGATAAATAGAATTGCTGAAATACTTTCCACAGATAGAATGCAGTTCCAATTTCTCTCAAGTGCTGCTCAAATAAACATAGCAATTCTTAGGTCACATAATCTCTGCTGAACAGGTGAATCAGCCAACCTGAACTCTGATTCCCTCTTTTAGCAGAAATAACATGACCAAATACCTAAGTTTTTGGATGTGTAACTGGCACTAAAATGGCCTTTGAACAGCATTTTCTCCAGGACAAATAAGTATTTAGCCATTCTTTTAGGCCCCTTACACACAGGGAGGGCTCAGTTGGGGTCCACATGCCCAACAGGAAATCTGTCTATTGATTGACACTGAGCAGGCAGATGTCTGGACCGTGTCCACTACTCTTATGCAGAGAAGACACAGAAACAGTCTGCTCTGGTCTATGGATGGTCAGATGTAAAAGGACTGCTTGTCCATTTACACCCAACTGCCATGCGATCCTCCAGATGGATGAGGAACAGATCCCCATCCATCTGTTTTTAGCGGACAGGATCAGATCAGATGTTGGCAGCTGTCAATGGGCACAGGTCAGTTGACATCCACCACTCCATTGAGGAGACCGGAGTGTCTGATCAGGTCCATCTAAAAAACCAAGAGGCAGACCCGATCGGCCCACCCATGTGAAAGGACCCTTATTTTTCATTTGTAAATCCCAAACATAGCTCTATCTTAACGTTTCAGTAAAACCTCCAAAAACCTTTTACTATTTTTGTCAAAAGAAGAAGAGGGGGAAGAAACATTGGGGTTGATTTACTAAAACTGAAGAGTGCAAATTCTGGTGAAGCTGTACATGATATCCATCAGCTTCTAACTTCAGCTTGTTCAATTAAGCTTTGCCAAAAAAAGCTGGAGGCTGATTAGTTGCTATGCAGAGCTGCAAAAATCTTGCCTCTTCAGTTTTAGTAAATCCACCCCACTGTCTGGTTTTTATACCAGGATAAAAAGTTTTGCCCAGAGTTTCACTTTAACAAATCTTAGCTTTGAAAGTCTTCACCAAATTACTCTCCATGTTTGCATCCTGGTTTTCACCAGAAAGAATGTTACTAGAGAAAAGCAAAGGCATTCAAAAAGAGAGCAGTAGTTATAGCTGTTTAATGAAACTAAAGCTAAACAACTAAAAACACTCAGACCATTATCAATAAATTGCTGCATTTGCCATTTCAGAGCAAAATATAGCAGAAACATGGAATCACCATGCTGTGCACATCTGTAATGAATGATCCTAGTAGTGAAATCAATCAAACAAACAGCTAAGCTAACAATGTTGAACAGAGAAAAAAATGCTATTGCTTTCACTTGTGGAAAATTATAAGAAGTAGTACTACTACTGGCAAACACGAATTTGCTATAATAATATAACATAAATATCTTAAAATGAATGTTCTGAACAGGTAAATTTCAGATTGCATAGATTGCAAAGGGGTTGGGAGGTCTGATCAGATTTATGGGGCCCTCAATGATATTTGCACTATAAAGAGGTGGTTTTGGGAACAAATATGTTATCTTCAATGGTGTGTGTCTATCTGGCTTTTGGATCATATTGCAGGAGACATAAAATGTGTCTAAGAAAGCGTGCACGCACCCGAGCTGGAATGGACAGAGCATGGAGTGGAATCGGTGCTGTGCACAAATAGGTCCTCCTGACATGTCCCTGGTAAGCTGAGTGAGGTGACATATATATTCATACATATGATCCTCTTACAAATATAATTTAACTCTACTTATAATCAAAATAAAATAGATGGGTTAAATTATCCATTGGTTCTTAATATCTCCCAGGGAATCTACTGACTAGATATTTCAGTTTTAGTCCATGTTCTGCCCTACAAAGCAATGACAAAGGTCAGGCTCTCAAAGCTGCATTACACCATGATGTGTTTATCTAACTGGGGGGAAGTTCAAAACTAATCTTAGAAAGTATTATTTTACTGAAAGGGTGGTTGATGATTGGAATAAACTACCAACAGAGGTTGGGAGACAGTCAACAGTAAATGGCTTCAAACATGCTTGGGATAAACATAAATCCATAGTCAGACAACATGGTTAATGTAAAAAAAAAAAAAAAATATATAAAAATAAAAAAAATAAAATAAAAAGGGGCAGACTCGATGGACTACTCAGTCTTTTTCTGCCGTCACTTTTCTATGTTTCTATGTTTCTATGTTTCTAACATTGGACTATAACAGGATCATTTGATTTTTAATGGCCATTTTTTAAAAAAAAGACATTTTATTGTATTTTTTATGTTTAACAATACATAGAAAAAAACAATATGTCTGGTCTAGGTTGACAACACATACTTTAGCACAAGCTGTTGATCGTGACTCTTGTCTCATAGCAATGGTTCTTCAATGTTCAGCATCTCCAACAATGAACTAATGGTGTACATGTTGTTCACATCTATCCCCTTCTACTCTACGGGTCAGCAATGGTAGCCTCAATAGTTTTCCCATAATAGGTTTCCTTTAAAAAGACTAGGTAAGCATGGAACTCGGAACTTGGATCCCAGGAAGCCTATGACTTTATCTTGAAAGGCTATAACACAACCTGCGCCCATGTGCTCAACTAATTCTGGAGAGAACAACAGTGTAAGATACTACTCCGGGCCTACGTACCACACTGGCGATCAAAAGACCATTCTAAAGGCCTAATATGCCCCTTTTGTAAGACTCCCAAACCATCGCTCATCCATAGACTGTGGCAATGCCCTACCATTCAACAGTTTTGGTCCAAGGTGGAGCTCTTTGTAGCTAAAGTCATTGGCCTCTCCCCACATGGGAATATTTATCTGATGCTCTTCGGATCTTTCGACCCATGGATGCAAACTGCGGACAAATTAAACCTTAATATAGCCCGTACTAATAAACCCTGGCTATCCTCTTGCTATATGGCTGTCAGGAGAGCGATTTTGAAAAATTGGATATCTACATCTCCCCCATCAACAGAGGATGTTTGCAAAGACTTGGAGAAACTGTACAGCTTGGAGAAACTAGACCTCTCCACCCCGACCCACTTAAACACGACCGTTTTGCAGCAAAGTGGGCCCACTGGACTCCCACTCAGAGTTAAGGACCGAACCTAGAAACCTTCACTATATCCTTTTCTCTATCAGAAGGTGGATGAACCTAAATATGATACTCAAACAAAGTTTGCCTCAATAGTAGTATCAACTGTAGTATCGAATGGTGTACTTTTAGATGAATGACCCCCCTCCCCCCCTTTTTTTTTCTTCCCCATTTCCCTCCCACCCGCACCTGGCGAGAAGATGGCTAAACCGCCTCTCGCTGGGATCTTGACAATTGTTGTAACCTCTACTTTACTAATCCTTGTAACTGTTGATATTCTTGACCCCATGATATATCTGAACCTATACATCTTGGAATCTTATAGAATGAATCTTTTTTAGATATTTTGTATCAAGGCTGACAAGACTCCAAGACAGCTTGTAACATCTGCAAATGACTGTTATGTTCTGAATATCTGAAAACAAATAAAATATAAAAAAAAAAAAAGGCTAGGTTTGGAAATTTCCTGTGTGTGGCCTACCTGACAAATAGACGACAGTAGCACTGGGAGAACAGGTGAAATGAGAGCATGAGAAGATCTGCCTTGATGTAAACTATTGTATATTGCCAGTTTGGATCTCAGAGCAAATTCTCTCTCATTTAGTTCAAGTAACAGTTATTTAAAGAAGCAACTCTCAACAGCTGTGATAATACAACATTATTATAGTTCAGTCATAGAACTGGTTATTTATATCATATTCTAATACAAAAAAAGCTGAAGATAAACAGCCATTATCTATGAAACCGATGGGTCTTGCAACCCACTCTTTCAGCACAGAGGGCTCACTCTGACACTACAAAGATAGTTAGTTATCCAAGCCATTTGCTATGATTTCACTTGAAACATTGCTTGAGGCAGAGAACATATTTGGATGATTTACTAAAAGAATATAGACTGCTTGTTTTTATCAAGGGGAGTTGCACTTTGCATAGGAATTTTCAACATGGCTTAGGGATCTGATTCTCCCTGCTGCCCAGGCACCCATCCTGGGCTAGGTCCTGCAAAGGGACTGGTGGTATCCACTTATCGGGGGCCCTGTGTGCAAACGAAAATGCTTTATTTTTATTTTCCTTGTATGTCATTGTGTATTCGTTGCAAAGTGAAATTTCACCACATCCACTAAGCTCTGGGCAAAATTCCCTTACAAATTACAATTTATCTTGCAAAGTGAACAGCCTATTTGTCTTTATTAAATCAACCCAATTTACACTATATTACCAAAAGCATTGGGATGCCTGCCTTTACATGTACGTGAACTTTAATGGCATCCCAGTTTTAGTCCATAGGGTTCAATATTGAGTTGGGCCACCCTTTGCAGCTAAAACAGATTCAGTTTTTCTGAGAAGGCTGTCCACAAGGTTTAGGGGTGTGTCTATGGGAATGTTTGACCATTCTTCCAGAAGTGCATGTTTGAGGTCAGGCACCGATGTGGATGAGAAGGTCTGGCTCGCAGTCTCTGCTCTAATTCATCCCAAAGGTGTTCTATCAGGTTGAGGTCGGGACTCTGTGCAGGCCAGTCAAGTTCCTCCACTCCAAATTCGCTCATCCATGTCTTTATGGACCTTTGTGCAGCTTCAAAAGGTGGGCCAACTCAACATTGAACCCTATGGACTAAGACTAAAGTTCATGTGCGTGTAAAGGTAAGCGTCCAAATACTTTTGGTAATAAAGTGTATGTCCAATTGTGGTTTAAAGCAGCATCCCCTTCCTGCAAAAAACTTCTCTGTTTCACCTTTAGTGTTGAAAAGCTACCCTACCACAATGCATATAATGGACTAATGACTGAACTGGTGCTGCTGCCATCAGAATGCAAGAATACAGTTTCATGTATGTACCCAATGATATTTGTTGTGGCTGTCCATACATTTTTTCAGTTTATCCCCTCTAACGCTTCTAAACATTAATACGCTGGGCAATAATTAGCTTATCCAGTAATAATAAGAAGAAAGTTCATAGAGTAGAATCCATAGGAACCTATCAAAATTTGATTTTACCAATCAATACCAGTATTAAATTCAAATCTAAATTGGTTGTTGTTTAAAAATGTGCTTTGAACAACATAAGTACTGTTTTCACTATTAATAAGCCTTATTGCTCTTATATGGAATCATGTGACTATTGGTATTGGCCCTGCTTTATGCAACATGCTATATAAGATACCCTCAAAGCTGGATTTGCATTTCTGAGGTTTAAAAGCATAATGCCTTTGCCTCTCCAAAATCAAACACTTTAACACAAAAACTTGTTGGCGTTTTGCTGCTGCTAACCTGATCTAGCTATTGTTCCAATGTGCAAATAAGCGTATTGGAAATATTGTGTACCTGATCACTATACAGCTTAAAGCTGCATGTTTGTCTCTGCCACCTACAGGTGCATTATACAAAAACACGCAGTTTAGGTGTTACAGCGAGGTCCTATGAAAACAGTCTGTGAAACGGACTGTGTGGGTAGATGCACTAATCAGAGCCCAGGATCCACAGGAGACAAGGAAACCATGTTAAAATCATGCTTTAATGAAAGGCAATTAAAAGTCTTATGTGATGCTGTGCACACAGCTGCTTGTTGAAAGACCCAAACCAGTCAAGAGAGGGATGTGCCAGAGGGGCTGTGAGGGCTGTAGGAGTTCATGGCAGAAACCTGCTGTGGAGCTGCAGGTCTGTAACAGGAGGCCACTGGCCACAACACAGGGATCAGAGGATCTCGTGTCCCTGGGAATAACGTCACTGGAACTTGGGAGGCACACCATGAGTTAGCAAGGCATGTGGGAGCGTACTAGAAGGATGGTTTAAAGCTGGTAGCGAGGATAACATGTTTCAGGACATGCACCTTTGTCAAATTTCCCCCAAAACATGTTATCCTAGCTATCTAGTCTTATTATTGCATTAAAGCATGACTTAACTGCATCCGCTTGTCTCCTGTGGATCCTGGGCTCTGGTTAGTGCATCTACCCCACACAGTCCATTCCACAGACTGTTTTCATAGGATCTCCCTGGAGCAATTTTACTGTGTGTTTTTGTATATTGTTTTTACCACTATCCCAGTGGTCACTCTGAGGCCGCCCAGACAAGTCCACATACCAGGCTCTGCACCTTTCTCTGACTACTGATATGCATCCACATTGTGATACTGCAGTATAGTATAGCGCCTTATATTCTTTTATATTATGGTCACCTACAGGAACATGCCTACTTTGCCTAACAAAACTATTACATCCTAAACTTAGCCTTGCTTGCTCACACATACAGAAAGCATGATGTATAGTAATATTAGTTACACTGTAGGTAAGGTTGAAAAAAGACAATAGTCCATTCAGTTCAACCTGTGTAGATGTATGTATGTCAGTATCTATAATTATTTCCCATGTCTCTGTATGCTGTGTTCTTGAAGATAAATATCCAAGAGTCTTTTAAAAATAACCATACTCTCCGCAGTCACCACCAACTGTGGAAGAGAGTTCCACATCCTTATTGCCCTGACAGTGAAGAACCCCCTGCGCATCCTATGGTTAAACCACCTTTCCTCCAGTCTCATTGTGTGGCCATGTGTCCTCTGACACTCCCTAGGACTTAATAGTTTTTTTTCCTATGCCGGGATCTCCATTGAGGTATTTGTAAACCACTATCAAATCCCCCCTTAAGCGCCGCATCTCTAGCGAGAATAGTTTTAGTGTTTGCAGCTGTTCCTCATAGTTGAGGTTCTCCAGTCCCCTTATTAGCTTGATTGCCCTTCTTTGTACTCTCTCCAGCTCCAGCACATCCCTTCTGAGGACTGGTGACCAGAACTGGACCGAATTCTCCAAATGTGCCCTAACCAGGGTATTATAAAGTGGCAGAATTATAGTTTTATCCCTGCAGTATATCCCTTTTTTTATGCATTCTAATATTCTGCCTGCTTTTGTAGCGGCAGCTTGACATTGCATGCTATTGCTCAATTTGTCGTCTATTAGGACCCCTAGATCCTTCTCTATCCTTTATTCTTGATTGAGGTTTTCCCCCTAGTGAATAGTTTGGATTTAAGTTTTTTGCCCCCATGTGCATTACTTTTACATTTCTCCACGTTAAACTTCATTTTCACGTTCATATTGAGTACTCAAGTTTCTGAAAGCTACCACAGTTAAATGTGCATTTTTAAATGTTGAATATGATTGATGATACATCAAGCACAGGCAGTTAAAGATTAAAAATCACTCACCCACAACACATGTTAGAATCTGCCTGGAATCTAGCCGCAGTGAATAGTATCTCACAGTAATATAGTTGCAGTGTTTGCTGAGCAGTTTTCGCAATTCACTTACTGGATTTATTTATCTGGAATTGCTAGTAAAAAGAAATCACATAGGTGACAAGAAGCTCTTAGAGGTTCATCCAGCGTTTTGTATTAAGCCAATGGCTTGAAATAAAGAGCTGTGCAGTTATCAAAGGTCAATTGAGGATTAAGATTCATGAAGGAAATTGTAAAAGAATAGCAGCTCTGTTGTAGATAAAAGATAGGTTTCTCTTCCTGAAAATAATTACATTGTAATTTGAAGTAATATCAAGAGCAAGAAATCAGCATAATAGAATCATTGAAAAAGTCATTTTATATGAAAAAGGTACAGCTGTTCTCATAAGAAGTAATACGTGAATAGGGTCAATAATAGGAGAAATCATTAATCTGTTTTTTTTCACAGCTATTGAAAACAAATCAAACTTCTTTTGTACTATTATTTTAAATGAGTTTCGGTAAATCCACTTTGCTCTGTTGAATATACTCCATTCCATTTGTATTCTAGGCACTCCATGGAAAGTCACATCTGGTTCATCTGCTGGTCTCCAAATTAGTGTAATTGTTGTTTTAATCATAATCACACGAGGTGTTCCCATGTACTGAAATTCAAAATTCTTACTGATCATGTGGTTACTTTAAATGGGCAAATGAACAGTAGCAACATGGCAATTTTAAAGTTACCATAGGCTCCCTTTAAGGCCCATTTCACAGTGATCAGCTTTTCTTAAGATTTTACCTTGCCAAAAGCGGAAGAAAAATGCATGACCATTAAATCCTTTGGAGCACTTTACACTGGTCAGTTGTGGGTCAGTTGTGTTTTCAAAAGTACTGCATGATGCATCTTTGGTGCATGCTTGGTGCGATAAAAAAATGCACCAAAACGCACCTCCCCATTGAAATTAAATTGTGGACAAAATGAATCAAAAACATTTTTTGAGTCACATGTCCTTTTTTCACAGGTGCAAAATACACCAGAAATGCAGCAAGAACACAATAAAAATGCTGTCAAAATGCATTTGCATTTTTACTGCATTTTTGCAACGTGTGCAGTGTGAAAGCAGCCTAAAGCAGGACTTTAGTTGAGGACAGTGGAAAGATGGCGCTGGAGTGGTAGGTTTATTTTACTGGTATTTTTATCTTAAGGTATTGATGTTGGTGTAAATGATTGGTTCCTGGGCAGGCGGCTTCTACACCCCAGAGGATCTCCACATTCTTCCACCATGCCACTGCTAAGAGGTCCAGATACAGCTGCCAAACAAGCTGCTGATTAGGCCTATGGTTTCAACTCACACTGGAATAAATACCATTGTAGGTCAAGTTCACCACTGGTTTGTTCACCAGTCAAGCCCTGATGAAGGGGACATGTAGACCCCTGAATAGCATTGGCTATTTCTTGATCTGTACTCCTGACCTTAATTAAATAAAGTTGTATCTGGACCTTTTAGCAGTGGTGGAAACCTCACTCTCTCTATCAACATTGACTGTCTTTAATCCTTATGCTGATACAATTAATAAATGGATAGGAAAGTATATCAAATGTGTTTGTTTTAAACTTTTTTTACATATTTTTTCAGTTTCTTCCTGGTTTCCATGCCTAAGCAAATTATGTCATACATCCCATGAGTCTTCAGTAGGAGAGGTGGGTTTTATCAGCTAAACACACCCTCTCCTGCTTGCATGCCTGGGCTAAGGGCAGGTTGATTCCAAGAAGTAAACACTATATGAATCATTTGCCCTTAATCAAGATGGCCACCTCCAGAAATGCTAGGATATGTTTTTCAAAGTGATTTCTGAACAAAATAAAGCATGGAGGCATGGGTGGATGGAAGAGTTTGCTTGAATGAAATAGCATTTTTGGTTTGTGGCGCTAAGATGAAGTGTAGTTCCACTTTAAATGTACCTAGCCTAAATGCCTGAAATGGTTCTGAGATTAACCTTTTGTAACACCTTGACGAGCATACAGCCTTGGAGAGAAAGGGCCAGCACTAGAAGCAGGTGAGAGAATTAAATTAAGTCTGCCTCTGTGAGAGGAGAAAGAGGAGAGAGCTGCTACAGATGGGCACAGCACTGGATCAAGACAGCATTCAGAGAATGCATTAAGGTAAAAAGTGTCCAAGCTTTAGAACCACTTTAACATGGTTTTCATGTCATATGCCAGTCAATGGATATATTTTAGTTGAAATATTATTTTATGGTCTGTTAATATTTTGTTTATGAGGATAGAGGTTTGTATAGACATCATTAGTTCATTTGCATTCCTATAATCTTGCTCACTTTTATAAACAGACACTTACCTGTCCCAGGATCCCTCGATTCTCTCCCGCTCCTCTCCTCTGCCGGCATTACAACTGTTGCACAGCCGGGTGCGCACTGAGCATGCACGGGTCGCGCTGCGCCTCCCAAATGATCTGGCAGTCTTCTGGGACCTGTGACATGTCCCAGAAGATTGCATGGAAGGAGAAGGAGGGGAGAGCCTCTGCTCAGATCGCCTAGGCAGTCCAAGTGGAAGTGGGAGAAGGTGCCTGTCAAAGCTAGGTACCCACTCCCCCCCCCCCCCCAAAAAAATGACATGCCAAATGTGGCATAGGAGGGGGAGGAGTGCTTAAGGCAGAACTTCCCCTTTTGGATGGAGCTCCGCTTTAAGTATATCTGCAAAGAAAAATAACAGCATTACAGCGAGAATTAGACTTTAGGTGCAATGGAAAAAAGACTGATTCGCCTATTGAAAGAGTACTAAGATAACATGCTCAGTTGAATTATTGTAGGTTTCTTAGTGTCATGTACTGTATGTTTTGTTGTATTCTGCCTTTTTATCCCGCCTGTTAAAGCGGTAGTAAACTCTCTTTAACCACTTCCCATTCACCCCATAGCAGATTTACTGCTACAGGTCAGCTCTCACATAGAGTATCTCACAAAAGTGAGTACAGCCCTAACATTTTTGTAAATATTTTATTCTATCTTTTCATGTGACAACACTGAAGAAATGACACCTTGCTACAATGTAAAGTAGTGAGTGTACAGCTTGTATAAAAGTGTAAATTTGCTGTCCCCTCAAAATAACGCAACACACAGTCATTAATGTCTCCGCCAACAGCGATTCCATCTTCACTCAGTCTTCCTTCTGGGTTTGCTCTCTCTGGATTTGCTTGGCTGGGCCGCAGTGACAGCACTTCTGCACGTGCGCGCGAGAGTCATGATTGCAGCACAGTGCTCTGAATGTACCGTTCATCACCGGCAGCTACAAATGTAAATAGCTCCTGAACAGTGCATGTTTAGGAGATATTCACTGTACCTACAGGTAAGCTTTAAAGTGTTTGTTACCCTAAAAAAAATAGATCATGTTCCCTTAAAGCACGTATGACAGTACAGTGCTTGTGCTGTGTCATTTGATCCTCTGTATAATGTAAAAAACCTGGTTGATCCTGCATGGTTCTGCCCTCCCCCCTGTAAACTGACCATGGTTACCATGGCTGCTGAGACTTTACACGGTGGTCAGTTTACATGCTTCTGTCATCCTCAGCTCTGCTGTCTCTCCTCTGTCCTCCTCTCCCCCCTCCCTCCCTGCCTGTCAGCTTGAGACACTGACCGTCCCTCCCTTTCTGCTGCTTTAAAAACTATAATCTATTCACCCCATCCCCTCTGTTATATAACAATATGTGTACCAATATACAACCTGTGCAATCAAAGTAATACAATTCAATCCTTTTCTGTGCTAAATAAGTTGCTAACCAACACCTTTAAGTGATTCAAACATATTATGCTGAACTAATACCCCAAACAATGAGCGCAACTTTCAGAAATGAACCAAAACAATGTGCAAACAAACTGTGCATAAAAACAATACAAATAAAGTCCAGTAAATTTCCAAACATGCGAGGTTGTAGAAAAAGGGATATCGGACTTGACTCCACTTCAATCAGCACTGTGACATGTTATACGCAAAGTGAATTCACCAACCATATACATGAGGAAGTCCCGATGTTTGGACGTATAGGACGAGGAATCACGTGAATAAAGCTATCACGTGGCCATCTCTGCATCTATTTGTCCTGCAATTGTGTATGAGATATTAGCCTTGTTTGTAATTGCAATATTTTATTCCTATAATAAATGTGAGTTTTATATGGAGAGCACTAGGTCTGTGTGCTTTTTTCCTGCATGCATGCTGTGGAGATCCATCCATCCATTTGAACAAGAGGCAGAGGAGTATTGGTGACAGTAACTGTTTTCTTCATCCCCAGAGAGGGAAAATGCTGGGTGAGACCCACTGATAATACAGGGGTCATGGTAGTGAGGTGAGAGGCTCATCTATATGGGTTGTGGATCCACTTTGTGTATAACATGTCACGGTGGTGATTGAAGTGGAGTCAAGTAGGATATCATTTTTTCTACAACCTCACATGTTTGTAAATTTATTGGACTTTATTTGTATTGTTTTTTATGCACAGTTTGTTTGCACATTGTTTTGATTAATTTTTAAAAGTTGTGCTGCATCATTGTTTGGGGTTTTAATATTACAATATGTGTCCCAGTGTCTGATCTATACAAAAAAGATGCCGATCTGTACCTTATATCTGAGCGTCTTCTGGCGCTCATGTGACCTCTCAGCTCTCTCTCCTCCCTGGCTGATGTCAGTGGGAGTTCTCAACCCCTCCCACTACAGCTGTCAGCCTGGGAGAGGAGAGAGCCGAGGAGTCACATGAGCCCCAGGAGACGCTCTGATATAAGGTACAGATCGGCATCTTTTTTATATAGTTCAGACACTGGGACACATAATTTAATATAACAGAGGGGATGGGATGAATAGATTATAGTGGCTTAACAACCACTTTAAAGAAAAACAAGAACCTTGCTGCCAATCAGGGCTGTAGATAAGGGGGGGGGGGGGTTTGGGGTGTTCAAACCCCCCCCCAGAGCATCCTGCCAAAAATAAAAAGGGTCTCTGCCCTGTCGTCTCTCATGGCGCCAGCACCGCAACAACAAACAGCGGAGCACAGCAGTCAGTATTGCGGGCGAAGTGCATGTAGCAGGTCGGGTGTAAGGCACACCGTCACAGGTACTTGCGTCATGCTGTTATGACCAGGCTGTGCTGTCCCGGTGGACAGATCATAGACACAGTGGAGCGGAGATAAAACAGTACATGGATGGTCTCTGACCATCTCCTGTAGTACAACTGCAGTCTCTGACCATCTCCTCCAGTATGTCTGCAGTCTCTGACCATCTCCTGTAGTACGCCTGCAGCCTCTGACAATCTCTTGTATGCTTGCAGTCTCTGACCATCTCCTGTAGTACGTCTGCAGTCTCTGGCCATCTGTTGTAGTACGCCTGCAGTCTCTGACCCTCTCTTGTACGCCTGCAGTCTCTGACCATCTCCTGTAGTAGTCTGCAGTCTCTGACCATCTCCTGTAGTACACCTACAGTCTCTGACCCTCTCCTGTACTATGTCTGCAGTCTCTGATCATCTCCTGTACTATGTCTGCAATCTCTGACCATCTCCTGTAGTACGTCTGCGGTTTCTGACCATCTCTTGTAGTACATCTGCAGTCTCTGACATTCTCTTGTACATTTTCAGTCCCTGACTATTTCTTGTATGCGTGCAATCTCTGACCATCTCCTGTAGTACACCTACAGTTTCTGACCCTCTCCTGTACTATGTCTGCAGTCTCTGACCATCTCCTGTACTATGTCTGCAATCTCTGACCATCTCCTGTAGTATATCTGCAGTCTCTGACCATCTCCTGTAGTACGCCTGCAGTCTCTGACCATCTCTTGTACGCCTGCAGTCTCTGACCATCTCTTGTAGTATGTCTGGCAGTTAATGATATGCACAACCCTTTGGTGTGTCAGGGGCTGCAGTTAAGGCTCTGAAAAGCTCATCAGTTGGCCATCACTGGGATGCAGTCTCAAACCAAGCTATACATCCACACAACAAATGGAGTGTATGAGAGTCAGAACAAGCTGTTCTGGTTTAAAATAGACCTTTCACCATGAAGGCCTCCTTCGCACACACTGCAGTCCCTACTTTCATAGGTGTTTGTGCTCTGCTCATTGCTAATAACACGTTCTAGAAGTTTTCTGTCTATTGGTGAGTCCCCCACCTCCCCAGTCCATGGTGTGCAGGCAGTGAGATGATGTGCTGTAACCTCCAGCAACCAATCAGTGAGTGGCAATGATGTGCTTTAACCTCCAACAACCAATCAGTGAGCAGTCATGATGTGAAGGGGATGGGGATAGGAAATGTTTGCCCAGGGTTCAATCAATATGAAAGGTGGTCCTGATCCTGCACCACATTCAAATTACACTGCCCGTGCAATATACAGTGGGTGTCAGTGAAATCTTAACGACAACCCTGCTTGCTACGGGGCACACAGTGCATGCTCGCTTCTGTGCTGTGTGGGCCGATGGAGCCACGCTCCATCGACCCACACAGCGCTGCTTGGTTGACCCCCCCGCTTCACCACTTGGTACCTGCTGCTGGACCCCTCCCCCAGG
This sequence comes from Glandirana rugosa, assembly GCA_018402905.1. Classification (NCBI taxonomy): domain Eukaryota; kingdom Metazoa; phylum Chordata; class Amphibia; order Anura; family Ranidae; genus Glandirana; species Glandirana rugosa. The sequence continues at coordinate 78,679 of BLSH010079736.1, read as the reverse complement.
ACAAAAAATTATCTATGGCCCTGCTGCCAATCATCTAGTGTTCATAGAAATTGAGGTAAATGCTATGTGACTACAATATCTGAGAAGCTTGTATTTCCCTATAGAAAGGATATCAATGTAGGAAATATAGGGATTTGGAACACAGCAGAGGGAGGCAGGAGCTGAGGCTGCTCTTGTGCTGCTCTTTTATTTAGGATGCAGGTACTGAGCACCATGTCCTCACATTTAGGTTGCACTGACAGCTATTATAATGGGTGAGCACCAGGTTCAACCGTTATTTTAGAGTTTGAACCACTCCTTTTTAGCTGAATACTTATCAAGCTTCTGAAGTGGATTCATCCAAGTAACTTGGCAACTACATGAGACTGTAAATAGACTGTGGATGTCATCTTTAATTATGTATCAGTTCAAGTTCACAAATTATTGTTATGTACCATTCTGCAGCCAAACCTTTTAATTTTGTATGGAGTGGGAGGAATTGAATCCCTGTTCCCAGTTTTACTGTTATTCAATGAGAGTCTATTACAAAGATTTTTCTTCACTTACTCTCAAGGTGGCAATTGCATCACCACACAGGAAGTGAGAAAAAAGCTCTCTAATATAGCCATGTCGATGTTGCCCTTGGAAATTTTCACTCACTTCCAGCCTGCTAAAATCATTACCAACGGCACAGCTAGTGAGGGTAAATATATCTAACAGAAGCCCAGAAAGTATAGAGCACCTGATAGGATTTCTAATCCTTCCAAAATTTAATAAAACAAGAATGTTGACTGGATTGGCATTTTTACAGCCCCCCCACCCGATTATCTAAGAGAGGTCTAAATGTCACCAAAAATGGAAAAAAAAAATTGTGTGTATTGTAATACACTGTTTTGATCAGTTGCCGAAGATATACAGTGATTTTGACTTTCACCGTTTTTTTTTTTGGTCTGTTAGGCAGAATATTTCCTACTGGGGTCATAGCTATCTTGCTAATAATTTATCACAAGCTACATGACTCACATGATGCATATAGAGTTCCAAGCTCCATTGTACACATGAACACACACACACATATATATATATATATATATATATATATATATATATGACCTTCAGGACTAAATAGTGTCTGTAAGAGAATGGACTCTGTTGCATTTTCCTATACTGCACTCGAAAAATAACAAGTGGAGCCAATATGGTCCAGATGACTCATAGGGGTTGATTTACTAAAGGCAAATAGACTGTGCAATTTTGCTTAAGCTTAGTAAATGAGGCAATGTTTCACTTTACAAAGAACCACCAATCACATGCATGGAAACTAAAAAAACAGCATTTTTGTTTCAACATGATTGGAGCAGAGCTTTCCTCATTTACTAAGCTCCGGAGCAACTGCACTTGCAGAGTGAAACTACATTTTCCGAAGTCTATTTGCCTTTAGTAATTCAACCCCATAGTTTCCATTATATCATGAACTACTTCTGCTTGTCCCAAATAATCTTACTTGATCTGCATGCATCAAGTAACAGGGTGGTTAATGTTAGTTAATACATTTGTAAACAGTAATTATACTTTTCTAAGTTTCTTAAAGTGATTGTAAACAATCACATTGTATAACAACCCATTCAGTTTAAAATAGAAATGAAAGGCAAAACTATTTTGTATAGATATACAAAACATTAAAATAGAAATGAAAGGCAAATATATTTTGCCATGTTTTATAAGTGATCACATTCCCTCTGTTCTCAGCTGCATAAGAGATGAAGGAGGAGACGCAGCACACTGAGCTTCCCAGTGAATGGCTGTACAGCGTGGGTATGTCAGGACAACTCATTGGAGGAGAGTGCACTGAGTTCCCAGCATAGCTAGAGAACTAGCTAGAGAACTGACCATGGTGTGCTCTCCTGCTTAGTGTGGCCAGTTTTTAATAGGAAACCAAGGGGACTAGCAAGTACACCAGGGATTTCACATAAAAGAAGCAATACAAAGAGAACAGGATACTTTATCATACAAGTACATTGTACATTGTACAGGAGGCACATATCAGGAATATGAAGTGTTGGGGTAACAAACGCTTTAAGTCCAGTAAAAAAGGGACATGAAATATTTTCTTCTAAATATGTTGCATTTGTCTTAACAATATAGAGTATGTAAGAGAAGAGTATAGCATATAGCAATATAAAATGATATTTGTATTATACTGTAAATACTGTACAATGTGTAACCATTCTTTTGACAATGGAAGTTTTATCCTGTTTTTTTCACACTATCATATGTTATTAGAGTTATCATTACAAAGGTAATAGCCAAAGCTTTTCAGGTTCTCCATATCCTTAACAGAACCACTGACAGCTGAAATATTATGGTAGGCTGATCTGTGGCTTCACAATATTATTTGGGACTTTGAGAAGGCCTTGTTACTGGTGTTCTTTACTATGTTTTGTGTGACCTCATTCCTCTCTGTCCACAAAGTTAGGCATAGTATATTGATTTAGTGTCTTGACATGTGTGCCTGATTTATGATAGTGATTACATTGTTTTATGATGTTCCATGAAAATCCTGCATCACAAAGAAATGTCATCAGTTCTCTTTTTCTTCTCTCTTGGAGTTGATGGCATGTATAAATTGAAAACTGTAACAAAAATTAAGATCTAGAAGTTGGTAATGCCAACTTTTAGAAGCCTGCGGCTCCCAAATTATAAAAGTTACACTGTAGAATTTTGACACCCATCAACTAAAATTAGCTTTTACTAGATGCATAACTGTATATGTTCTATGCATGTAATTTTAAAATCATCATGACTTTATTTTACAAGGTTCTTTTTCTCATTGGTATTTAAAACATTTTCTTTGCAGTCAAGTATTGTACACTTCATTTTTAATTTGTAATGTTCTATTAGTTGCTGCCTGTAATGTTCCCCTAACTGCTTTGCCTGTTTTATTGTATTCTTTTAATTCATAGTTTTTGTAGGGATGAGGTTTGGACCAATATAGTATTAAGTCCAAACTTCAAACAGCTTCCTGCTCAGGGCTCGTCATCACTAGGAAGCTAATGGCTGCCAGCTCCCTAGCAACCTGTGACACATACCCAGTGCCATTCATTTAAAGGGAGATTGCCGACCAGCAGCTGACTGTAAATAAAGGGTCTGGGAAGCTGGCTGGCAGCATTGACCAAGTAAGGCCATGACCATATTTGGTCAATGACATCAGATGGCATCCCGCACCTTTGCTTGCAATCAAAAACATTTATGTGTGTGGGGGTAGAGCATTATGAATTTCCTACCCTAGGGGGGTACCAACCCCTAGGAAACACTAATTGTATAGTATAGGAATATCTGGGACTTTAGATGTACCTCCTTGGGTATAATAGACACTAACCACAACATTTTCATAAAAATAAAAATGTTATTGAAAAATCACAAAATATTAAAAAGTTTGTTTAAAAACATATCCACAAATCTGTCATCCAAGGTAATGTTTGTCCTGGCCTTGGGGTCCAATTTATGGGCCAAAGCATTTTGCGGGAGTAACACGCTTCATCAGGGCATCAGATCGCATTACATAGTACTGTGAAATAGTACATAGTATGTTGGTGATAAGCAACCTGTCTGCCCCATGGGGAATCCTTCCAAACCCACAAAAGATTGCCCACAGCTAATTAATGCCACTGACACAAATTTATAACCATTTAATTAAGAGGCTGAATAGCCAGTTGTTTCATGAATAAGGAGAAAGTAGGGAGTGAGAACCCAGGATGGGAGCAGGTAGTCTTATTCCTTGTAAACTTTTTGATACTATACTCTTGTCTTGGTATTGTGGTTATCGTCTCGCATAGGATGTGTTGAAATGGCTTGTATCCTGTTACTTGTCTGCTCTGCTCCTTATATTACTCAACTAGTCCTTGCTGGTCTTCCGCCTGCTACGTGTTACCAGTCTACCCTGCACCTGTGACTAGTCACCTGCCAGCCTGCTGTTTGTCAAGTCCTGGGACTGCTGTTCCTGCTACCATCCACTGTGTTGGCCATCTGACCTATTCCTGGCAAAGCACCTGCTCTTTTTCTGTGCAGTCTCCTGGACACTCTACAGACACTCCTAACTCACCACACTTTCATTGCCATTGTCTCACTACCAGTGGTCCCTGAGTTGGAGCCGGAGCTGTAAGAAATGCTTTCCTCTGCATGTCAGGCTCTGTCACCAGTGCAGTACAGCATCATCATATGACTGTTGTGGCAGTGGCGGTGAACAATTTTTTTAAAAAAATGTTATATACTGTCATCAGAGTAATTCAGTGTGACCATACTGACACTGTACTACTCTAGGGGGGATTAGGGATTTTTTTTTACACTGTGCTTGCTTGTTACATTGCTGATCACTGTAACGCCAATCATTGGAACTGTCATGAATGGCTTTCATTCATGTCTCATTGTTTACTATTACATCTGTGATGCTGTGATTGGCCCACAACTATCACATGGTTCAGGGTGCTTTGATTGGTCTAGGTACCATGGGGTCATGGGACCAATCACAGATCACATGCAGTAGTAAACAATGATGTCATGAATGGATTCCATTTATGACTCTTGTTTACTATGTGACGTGTTCGCACAGCAATCATGTGGAATCTCAGCCGCTCACAGTGGCCTAATAGCAAGCACTGCAATTTGTTGTGTCCAGGGGAGGACCACAATGCATATGGGTGGAACCTGGGGGAGCCGCCAGCCAGCAGTAAATGTACTTTTGGAGGTCAGCAAATGGTTAAATTTGTTCCATTCATGATTTGTAGATTCTGATTGATCCACCTCCATCCAACTCAGTGCATAATTAATCTCCTAAAATATCGAATGAACACATTAACACATTAAAACATATATATCGGATCTTCCGAAATCACTTCCTAAATACGAATCGATTTGAATATACAAACCAAATCAGAATATACAAAACTAATTATGAAAAATGATTCATTCTAACATAACAAGTATGATGAAATGACATGATTAACTTAACAAATTAATCCAATATACACTGAAGATACTAGTTCAGTCCTTGAACTCCTACTCTAATAATAGTTACCTCAACATAAATAAAAGGTTGTGTACATTGGTTGTGTGGTCTGATTGTGTGCATTCTGACTGCCCTGTGTATTGTGCGTACTTTCAGATTCTGTTTGCCATGTACTCTGTGCACAGTCTGTCTGAGACCTGGTTCACATAGGAGCGATGAGGGAACCAGTGCGATTATAGAGCCGGTTCCTGCATCGCTCCTCTCCCGCAGTCCGTTCAACACTGCGTTCTGCCAACCACCGGCGGGTGTCATTACAAAGTTAATGACACCCCCCAGTTTTCTTCACAGATTGCAGTGCGAACTGTGCATGAGAACACCCATGCGATGTGATTCTAGTGCGGGAAAAAAAGGTACAACTGTATGGCTGAACTCGCATTGCTCAGAGATCGCATGTGATCGGCACCCGCACTGTGGGTGTGAATCACATGTAATCTCTGAGATTGCATCAGTCTGAACCCGGGCTGAATACTGATAATATTCGCCAAACGAAAAGAAAAGCATTTTTAAGCCCTGGTTCACATATGGGTGATGCGGGAACCGGTGCGATTACAGAGCCAGTTCCCGCATCACATCACTCCCGCTGGCAGTTCATACTGCCTTCTGCGAACCACTTGCGGGTGTCATTACAAAGTTAATGATACCCCCAGTTTTGTTCACAGATTGCAGTGCGAATTGGTATATGAATCAGATTGCATAGGTGAGAATACCCATGCGATGCGATTCTAGTGCGGGAAAAAAAAGGTACATGTACTTTTTTTTTTGCAAATCTAATGCGAGTTGAACTCGCTCTGCCCAAAGATTGCATGTGATTGGCACCTACAGTGCAGGTGTGAATCACATGCGATCTCTGACATCGCACTAATCTGAACCCGAGCTAAAGGTGAAAGTTTAGTGGAAGGAAAATAGTATGGAAAGATAATATGGATTGAGGGTTCTCCAAGGTATGTTTGGGATTAGAACTGCAGGCCAGGTAGTTAAAGATTATATAATTTCATTTTTATGTAAAATGGTGCATTAACGTTCTCAATGTATACGTTGTAACAAGGTATGTACATGAGGACAGCTGTGTTTGCTTTTTATATACTGTACACAGGCTCTGCTTCCTGCTTTGCATGGCTATACAATGTTTGTGCTCTTCTGTTCTTTCTTGCTGTGCATGCTATGAGGCTAATAAACATTATGAGTAGAACATTTTCACTATGTAAAGTAAATGTTCATGTAGCTCGGGGAATAAAGTGGAGCCTTAATGCACTTGAAAACATAATCATGTGCAGGGCATATGTAAGAAAATTGTATTTTCTTGCACATGATTGGGCGATTGAAGCAAACACAGCTCTGCCTTATACACCAACCTAAGCAAACACACCACCCAATCCCCCCCCCCCCCTTGGCGGCGGCAAACAGACCACCCGATCCCCCCCTCCCTGGTGGGTGGTACCAGATAATGGAAACAGAGCCAATGATGGCGGCCATCTTCCGGATCTCCCCGTACATCCTCCCCACCCCCGGTACCGGCCAATACAATCACGTCTCCTCTCAGCCAATCATGCTCCTCACGCTTCCTGATTGGCCAGGAGGAGAAGCAGGAAGACAATAGCAAATATTAATTTGCTATTGTCACAGTGGGTGGGTTCAGGGCAGAGTACTCTGTCCCCTGAGCCCACCCTTTTTTGAAGCCAATTAGAGCCTCAGGCTTTAATCATGCACTTAAATAAAACCCCATTGGAATCCATGCGTCTAGCGCCCTGCGTGTAAATTAGGGGCTAGGCACATGGATTAGGGGGACGCCCCTTATGGAACGGCCATAACTGAAACTAAGTAAACATTTACTTTGTGTAGCAAAAATTCTATACTTCCTCAGTAAACAATCCCTTTGAGTTGGCCAGCTCATTAAAAGAATGCACAGAAAGGCTGACATCTTGCCTATACAATTATCATGCAAGGGGGCTTAGTGAAATGGAGTCAAAAACAGAAATCCCTTTGGTGGTTAATATACAAAACTCTATATTTAATTTTATTGCATGAATGTGTAAAAAGTAACAAGAATTTTTAATGGCAACTTACACAAAAATGACTAAATGAACAAAAGGTTGAAAATAAAAAAAAACTTTAATTTGCCATTGTGTGGTCAATTCAATTACATATCACATGCAATATTTGTGGTTTATTTTGGAAATATCACATGTGATAATAAACAATAATAAACAATAACTGAAGGGTCAATTCATCAAAGTAAAATATAGAATTTATGGTAAATACTGCAAATGTGGGAAATATGTGAAGTGCTAAATATTGCAAAACATGAATATTTAAAACATTGGTTAATTAATGAGAAGATAGTTTGTGGGGGCGCTGCTAATAAAGGTGGTGCAAGAGCCTTAAGAGAAAGGCTTACTCTGGGTCCCGATGGTATAACTTGCTAATGGTGTTGTCACTAAGGTTGCACAGTAAACTATCTATACTCTGGATAAATGAGAGTTCTCTCTTTGCACTATAATATATATATATATATATATATATATATATATATATATATCACAATAAAATAACTGTGAAACTACAGCATAGAGAAGAACAGGTATATGGTTTTGCTATGCTATAGTTTCACACACACATTCCAGATGTTTGCAGAACAGTGATATCATATCACTGTTCTGCAAACATCTGCAAACTGTGTTTGAAACTATAGCAGATCGAAACCATATACCTGTTCTTCTCTATGCTGTAGTTTCACACACACATTCCAGATGTTTGCAGAACAGATGTTCAGTTAGTCCCGGTTATATTTAAAGTGACACACAGACTTTACAGATGTTTGCAGAACAGTAGTTCAGTTAGTCCCGGTTTTATTTAAAGTGACACACACATTTTCCAGATGTTTGCAGAACAGGGATATGGGTTCTGCCGGCTTATTTATACATTTTTGACACAGTTTGAAGATGATTTTAGAACAGTTATATGGCTTCTACCGTCAATTAATACTTTTCAGATCCAGTTTGAAGATGATCTACATTCACCTCCATTTTTGCTTTTTTTATGTTTTTTTTTTTTTTTAATAATATTTTAAGTTATTTCCCTGTCCCCATTTCTTTGTAGGGCACTTGTCCCACCCTTACCCCCATTTTCCTTCCTTTTGCAGACCTCTAGGACCTTCCTGGACTTTTTTACAGCGATTTTCAGAACTTTCATTAAAATTACCAGAACCCCGGACCCAAACCCGGACTTTTTTTGAAAAGTCCAGGTTCGGGTCCGGGTCCCGGACACCCCAAACTTCAGTACGGACCCGAACTTTACAGTCCGGGTTCGCTCAACTCTAGTTAGTGCAGATTCCATGCTGCCCACCACCAGGTGAATTGGGGGTTCACCTCAATATGCGACCCCACTGGGCCTAGCCACACAAAACTATATAATATAGAGTGTTGCAGCTATAGCTTCACTGTGCTGCCCTCCACCAGATAGATTGGAGGCTCACCTCAAAATGCAACCCCCCACTGTGTCTAGCCACACATAAATTGAAGGATTCTCTAATTCCAATGATCAGATTCCCTGGCAGAGGGCTATGTGTCTTCTTCAATAATTTTCAAACACTCCTGACCCCTCCGGGTCCCGCTGTGGGTTTTGATTCCAATATCTCTTCCACAATCAGAGTAATCAATACCAGGTAACATGTAAGAAAAAACTCTAATGGTGCAGTATGTCCAACCAGGTAACAAAACAAAATACCACACTACCCCTTTAAAATTTCACTCACATTTTATTAAGATATATACAGCATGAAATAAACCATCTCACATGTTCTTCAAACGATACCGCCGCTAGGCTACACCTCTACATGTTACGTCGCCATCCTACGTGGCTTTGTCTGGAGTAGTAAACCGAGCGGTTGATTTGGGGAAGATCTATAACTGTGGGTAGGGGTAGTGACCATGTGTGGGGATCAATCTAATTAGTATTTGCGCAGTGGTCTCCGGCAGCCGACAGATCGGCACCTGCACATTGAACGTTTTGGTGGCCATTTTTTTGTGGTCTCTTCCAACAGGGAGCCCTGTCGCAATGCATTAAAAAATCTAGCCATGTAAGGGGGAAGAGTTTGGGAGAAAGCCTTATAATAAGGGACTAAGAAACAGTCCGGACCTGGGGCAGTGTTTGCTTTTAGGTTCTTAATGACTGCACATATTTCTTCTGTTGTGATTGGGGATTCTAATCCCTGTCGATTTCGTATCTCTAGTTTGGGGATCTTAATGTTATCAAGGAAGTGGTAGAGATAATGCGAGTTCCTATGTTACCTATCAGTATATCATTTTTGGTAGAAGTTGTGAAATTCTCTCATAATACGCTGAGGGTTTAGAGACAGCGTGCCTCCCTCTATCCTTATTTTGGGGATGGAAAAGCACTTGGATTGTGGACTCATTCTATGGGCTAACCTGGTTCCTATTTTGTCACCTTGGAGGTAGTGTCTAGCATTATTCCAATAAAGCCATTTATCTGTTTGGAAGTGAGAGCAAGATTAAGGGTTGCCCGTGCTTTGTCCAAGCCTTCTATGGAAACCGCATTTGGATTTGCCTTATGTTTTATCGATAGGCAATGGAAGTCTTTGTCCAACTTATTGATTTCTGCCCATCTGGTTTTATAAACTTGGGACGCTAGTTGAAATAGTTTACCCCTCAGAGTGGCTTTGTGGGCCGCCCATAGGTACATTGGGGTGGTATCCTGGGTATCATTGGTGTGGAAGCAATCCTTAATCGCGCTATCAATAATTTGTACGTTTATTGGGTTGCTAAGAATGGACTCATTGAGTCTCCAGCGTCTGCAACCAGTAGTCCCCAGAGGGCGCTTTAATGTAAGGAAGACCATTGAGTGATCAGACCATGCAGCATCATGAATGAAAGATTTTGAAGCTAATGGGATTAACATAGGGATAAAGATATGGTTAATCCTAGCGAATGAGCTATGGGGACTTATGAGTATAGTCTCGCATTGTTGGGTTGATTTCTCTCCAAATGTCCACCAACCCATAGTTGAAAATGGTCTTGGCGATACCCAAACTCTGTTTGGTTGGTCGGATAAGGCGTTGACAGGGGGGGTGGGATTTATCTAGGCCTTGATCGAACGCGATATTAGAATCTCCCCCTATGTTCACCGCTCCCTCTAGCAGGGGGGATAGAGATCTCAGCAGAGACTGGAAGAAGGGACCCTGTCCTTTATTTGGGGCATAATATGACACAAACGAGTATAATTGATTGTCTATGGTGCCCTTGATCAGGATATACCTCCCTTCTGAATCCATATGTTCCGACATCAGAGAAAATTTACAGCGCTTAGAGAATAATATCGCAACTCCCTTTGTTTTGTTTCCTGCATTGGCCATAAAGAAAGTCGGGAATTTAGGGAAAATAAATGAAGGGCGGAAGCCTTGGGGGAAATGCGTCTCTTGTATCAGGGCCACATCGACTTTTAGGGAGTGGAATTGTTGCAGGACCTTCCTTCTTTTCACTGGGGAGTTTAAGCCTTGGGCATTATGCGAGACCACCCTCAAATGGCTTTGCGGAGGAAAGGAGTCAGCCATGGAGTTTTGAGGAAACATGCATCACAATCCCAGCAGCATTTACCCTAAGTAGTCCATTGATCCGGGGCCTCAGATCTCTCACCAGCTTTACCCCTGCTATCCCTCCAGCCAGTCCCTGCAAAAGAAATACATTTAGGAGAGTATAAAGATGACAGAAAAAAGATTAGAGAAAAAGAGAAGAAAGTGGGAGCATACGGGTTCTCCCAGAAAGTGTGAGGGGAAAGGGCCCCCACGTTTACAACCAATATTGCAGCTGATCCCCCTAAGAGAGGGGGGTCAAATCTTTCAAGAGGAGGGGTGGATACCATATCCTCAGGACAGAAGGAGGGGCATAAACACCGCTCCAGCCGTGGAGCACCCCATAAAGTATAAACTTACATCTTGGCAATGAATTTGTGGGTAGAGGAACCTATCTTTCAAACTGAGCGGCTGAATAGCTGGCAAATAGAGTACACTGGGCGAAGGGAAGGGATGGGGAGAAGGTGGTAAGGATGGGAGGGGGAGGGGTTTGGGAGAGGAAGTGGGAGGGGAAAGGAGGAGGTACAGAGGGGTAATGCTCTGGGGGAAAAGGGAGGGGAAGACTGTTGGGGGTGAATTCAGGGTAAGTTATAAGAGTTGTTGTTTGGTGCTAGGACAAGAACAACAGAAAGGGGGACATTTTGTAACTAAGAACTCCTAGAACACTTGAAGTTAACAAACCAAGAGCAAATGGCATTTAGTAATAAAACGCAATAACCCCCAGTATGTCCATTATCATTATGTCAGGGCTGTCCGTTAGACGGAAAAAGAGAGACAAGAAACTCAGATGGCTGGATCACCACACTCTGGGGTGACCCATCCTGTCTCTCTGGTAAATGTCAGCAATCGTTGGGGAAAAAGGATCAGCGGGAAAGCAAACCTATGCCTAAGGGAGAAGAGGCAGATTTTTTGGGGGAAGACACATCGATTCTTCAAGGAGGGATAGTTTCCTTTGTTTTTTTGGATTTGGATTTATCCCATACTGGATTTAAGGGACTTGAGGGAAGTTGTCTTTTCGCAGAGGCAGAGTTGTGGGTGTTAGTGGATTGAAGAGGATCTTACCGAAGGAGCAGTCTTTCAAACGAGGCAAAAGTATAGGCTTTACTTTTGTAGACAAATTTAAGCTGAAATGGGAATAGCCACCAATACTTGATATCCTTTTCTGTGAGAATATTGAGCAGTGGCTTGAGAGCTCTGCGTTTCTGGATAGTTGTTGGGGATAGGTCCGCAAGAGCATGACCTGCGCATTACCTCTTTTTTAATAACTTTATAGAAGAGTGGCTTTACCACTATGTCTCTAGGGAGACCATCTTGGCGTGGGGGTCTAAGAGCTCTGTGGGCTCTATCCAGCTCAAGTCTGTATTGTTGAATATCGGGAATAAGCTCCTTAATAAAAGAGCGGATAGTTTCCAGGACATCCTTGAAAGATTCAGGGATCCCCCTGACTCTAAAATTATATCTTCTATTTCTGTTTTCCAGATCGTCCAATTTGGTTAAGGATACCTCTAGCTGGTTTTGCAGATCCTGAATGCGATCTGCGTTTTGGTTTGTTTTGGAGATTGTAGCGTCTAGTTTGCTTTTCGATCACCTCTATGCAGGATCCCAATGACTAGAGGCCCGCTTTAATGTTTGAGGTAATTCTATTGGCAGTATTGTAAAGTCCCCTGTCCAGCATATCAGCAAATCTGGAGAACATGTCTCCCATTGCAGCTGGGTTGCTTACACCCAAGTCCCTGGGCTGGAGTGGCTGTTGCAGCTGTGGCGGGCCCATCTCCATAGGTGAGAGGCCTAGCTCTTCCAATTTGTTGTCAATCAGGGATTTGGTCGATGCAGGGGATGTGGGGGCCGGGGGTGAGGTACTCACATGTGCGTAAGCCATTGAAGTAGGGTCCGTGCTGGCAGTCTGGGAGACGGAGAGATGGGCTGGTGTGATGTGCTGTGCTGCAGCCGCCATTTTAAGATTGGAGGCCAGTGGCTCTTCCTTCCCAAACTGTCTCCTCCGTAGGTCCATCCTAGCGTTCCCTGAGGACATCGGGGACAGCAGGGGTTCGCCTACTTGTGTGTCCTCCAGCTGGCGTGCCCGCAGAGCTATGGAGTGTCCAACGACTGGAGCGGGACAGAGCTCTGGGACAACACGGTCATATCAGAAGCCGCCATGCATGCGCCAGAAAAAAAACTATTTTTTTTACTTTTTGCTATAATATATATGCAAAAGAAATATAAAAATACAAACGTATTCATCAGTTTAGGCTGATATGTATTCTTCTACATATTTTTGGTAAATAATATCACAATACGAGTATATTGATTGGGTTGTGCAAAAGTTATCATGTCTACAAAATAGGGGATAAATGTATAGCATTTTTATTATTATGTTTATTTTATTAGTAATGGCGGCGATCTGCGATTTTTATCAGGACTGCAACATTGCGGCAGACAGTTCGGAAACTTTTGACACTTTTTTGGGACCAATGACACTTACACAGCGATCAGAGCTTTAAATAGCAACTGATTACTGTATAAATGTCACTGGCAGGAAAGGGGTTAAACTCTAAGGGGCAATCAAGGGGTTAACTGTGTTCCCTACATGTGTTCTAACTATGTGAGGGCTGGGCTGGCAGGGACATGACAGATCTTACTGTTCCCGATCACTGGGAACAGTAGATCACTGTCATGTCCCCTGACAGAATAGGGATCTGCATTGTTTACATTTGCCGATCCCCGTTCTGCCTCTGTAGAAGCAGACATTGAGTCCGCTCGACCCGCGGGCATGCTCATGCAGCACGCGCGTAAGCAACTGTACCCGCGCTAGCCGCCGTACAGCGGCGATTTGCGCAGGAGTGCCGACCTGCAGCTGTCAAACGACAGCAACTGGTCGGCAAGCGGTTAATGTTGAAAGCAGCGTCCCAGGATGCTAATGGTGTCAACGCATTTCACTTGAGATGCTTTTGTCAATTTTCTTATGTGATTCGTCACTGTGTTGGTCATTGCAGGGTCATTTTTTCAGACCCGAGGTATATATGTTCAAGACACATATATTCTTAATCCTAATAAAGTGTATATATTCATTAAAATGCATAACACTGTCCTTGTGTCACTCTATTCAGCTGGTACCTGAGGCCTTTGTTGTTTTGTGCTGTGTCCCTGATTTTTAAGTACAGGTGCTGGTCATATAATTAAAATATCATCAAAAAGTTGATTTATTTCACTAATTCCATTCAAAAAGTGAATATACTGAATTTGGGATTTTCCTTAGTTGTCAGTTATAATCATCAAAATTAAAAGAAATAAACATTTGAAATATATCAGTCTGTGTGTAATGAATGAATATAATATACAAGTTTCACTTTTTGAATGGAATTAGTGAAATAAATCAACTTTTTGATGATATTCTAATTATATGACCAGCACCTGTATGTTTGGCATCATCCTTCACTGTACCCAGTTATCTGTTTCAAAGTTTTTTTACATGGACATAATGCCATTAACAGCACAACCCATTTCAGGCAGAAAACATTAAAGTGGTATTAAACCTTAAATGTTTTTTCCATAATGCATTCTCTGCATTAAGGTAAAAAATGCCCCACTACCTGACCTACCCCTCTCCATCCCTAAAAACCTACCTGGCTCCATGTCACCCATCGAATGCTGTCTCTGGCACCAGCACTGCTCCCTTCACTTCCTGCTTTCACAGAAGAAACTGAGGGCAGCAGAGCCATCAGTCAAGCTCCTGTGAGGAGGTAGTGAGGGTTGGGCTTACCAATGCTGTGTGTGTCTATGTGTCTATGGACAAACACAGCGAAGTTAGGGACCCAACAAGATTGCCCATGCGCAGGAGTTGATTTACTGAAGGCAAACAAGCTGTTCACTTTGCAAGGAAATTTTTACTTTGCAAGGGAATTTTCACTAGTTAATGTAGTTAAAATTCACTTTGAAAATATTACCCAATCATGTTCAAAGAATATAAAAAATAGATTTTTGCTTACACATAATTGGTGATGGAAGCCAGCAGAACTTCACCTCATATACTAAGCTAAGGGAAAACGTCCTTTCAAGGTGGAAATTCCCTGGCAAAGTGAACCCCATTGAGTTCCTGCTGACTAGAGTTGAGCAAACCCGGGCTGTAAAGTTCGGGTCCGTACCGAACTTTGGGGTGTCCGGGACCCGGACCCGAACCCGGACATTTCAAAAAAAGTCCGGGTTCGAGTTTGGGGTTCTGGTATTTGATTCCACGTGTTAAATAGCTGCCAAGGCCAGCCAATCAACAAGTGTTTCACTGGTTTGCCCTTAGAAGCCATCACAGCCATGCCTACTAATGGCATGGCTGTGATTGGCCAGTGCATCATGTGACACAGCCTCTATATGGGGCTGGAGTCACCGTGCTGCATGTCATATGCTCTCAGGATAGTTTAGGGAGAGGATGCTGCTGGCTCTGTGAGGGACAGATTGCAGATATTATAGAACATCTCATCCTGCATTATTGAACAATCTGATTGTGGACTAGGTAGAGATACTAGTACTGCTGCTTTGAGGGACAGATTGCAGACCTCATCCTGCTGCACAGAACGATCTGACTGGACTAGGTAGAGTCTGTTGCTTTAAGGGAAAGATTATTGTTCTAAAATCATCTCCAAGTTCTATAGGGAAAGGTTCTAGCTGTTGCTTTAAAGGAAAGATTATTGTTCTAAAATCGTCTCCAAGTTCTATAGGGAAAGGTGGTTCCAGCTGTTGCTTAGGTGGTTCTAAAATCATCTCCAAGTTCTATAGGGAAAGTTTCATCCAGCCGCACAGAGACTGAGAGCCATATTATTGTTCTAAAATCATCTCCAAGTTCTATGAGGAAAGTTTCTTCCAGCCGCATAGAGAGCCATATTATTGTTATAAAATCAATGATTTTAGAACAATAATATGGCTCTCTATGCGGCTGGAAGAAATTTTCCTTATAGAACTTGGAGATGATTTTAGAACAATAATATGGCTCTCTATGAGGCTGGAAGAAACTTTCCCTATAGAACTTGGAGATGATTTTAGAACAATAATATGGCTCTCTATGCGGCTGGATGAAACTTTCCCTATAGATCTTGGAGATGATTTTAGAACAATAATATGGCTCTCTATTTGGCTGGAAGAAACTTTCCCTATAGAACTTGGAGATGATTTTAAATCATCATTTCTTGCACAAAAATAAAAAAAACAGTGTTGGCTACCTCCTCCTCCTCCCCCTCCACCGCCACTTTCACCGCCTCCTCAACCTTCAACTCCACATCCACCTCCATTTTTGATTTTTTTTATGTGATTTTAGCTTAAAAATTAATTTAAGTTATTTCCCTATCCCCATTTTTTTGTAGGGCACTTGTCCGACTCTTACCCCCATTTTCCTTCCTTTTGCAGACCTCTAGGACTTGCCAGGACTTTGTTACAGCCATTTTTGTGCCTAAAAGTTTGTGTCCCCATTGATTTCAATAGGGTTCGGGGTCCGGGACAAAGTTCGGGTCAAGTCCGGTCCCGAACCCGGACTTTGTCCGGAAGTTCGGCCGAGCCTGCATAACCCGAACATCCAGAGGTTCGATCAACTCTACTGCTGACACATCTATAGTAGGTCAGTCTGTCTGGACACCAGCTTACAACACTCTCTTAGAATTGCTGCTTTTCTTTACTGCCAAATTGGGATAACACCTGCTTTATATTTGTTCCCTGTACCTGACCTACCCCTCTCCATCCCTAAAAACCTACCTGGCTCCATGTCACCCATCGAATGCTGTCTCTGGCACCAGCACTGCTCCCTTCACTTCCTGCTTTCACAGAAGAAACTGAGGGCAGCAGAGCCATCAGTCAAGCTCCTGTGAGGAGGTAGTGAGGGTTGGGCTTACCAATGCTGTGTGTGTCTATGTGTCTATGGACAAACACAGCGAAGTTAGGGACCCAACAAGATTGCCCATGCGCAGGAGTTGATTTACTGAAGGCAAACAAGCTGTTCACTTTGCAAGGAAATTTTTACTTTGCTATTTGCTATTTGGCTGGAAGAAACTTTCCCTATAGAACTTGGAGATGATTTTAAATCATCATTTCTTGCACAAAAATAAAAAAAACAGTGTTGGCTACCTCCTCCTCCTCCCCCTCCACCGCCACTTTCACCGCCTCCTCAACCTTCAACTCCACATCCACCTCCATTTTTGATTTTTTTATGTGATTTTAGCTTAAAAATTAATTTAAGTTATTTCCCTATCCCCATTTTTTTGTAGGGCACTTGTCCGACTCTTACCCCCATTTTCCTTCCTTTTGCAGACCTCTAGGACTTGCCAGGACTTTGTTACAGCCATTTTTGTGCCTAAAAGTTTGTGTCCCCATTGATTTCAATAGGGTTCGGGGTCCGGGACAAAGTTCGGGTCAAGTCCGGTCCCGAACCCGGACTTTGTCCGGAAGTTCGGCCGAGCCTGCATAACCCGAACATCCAGAGGTTCGATCAACTCTACTGCTGACACATCTATAGTAGGTCAGTCTGTCTGGACACCAGCTTACAACACTCTCTTAGAATTGCTGCTTTTCTTTACTGCCAAATTGGGATAACACCTGCTTTATATTTGTTCCCTTTCACATAGTATAACTTAAAATCTGCAGCTTACTTTTTTAGATGCTTCGTTCTGGACCCCCCAGCAATAAAAAAAATTGGGGGGGGGGGGGGCTTGGAAGCTGTGTTTGCCATAATTAACCATGCTTGTACTGTCCATACAGAGCTTCACGTGGAGCCAGTACCCTCTCCATCTGCCCAGCATAACTACCTCAACTTCAGTAATGAAATGGGGTCCTGCCATGCATCTAACGTGAACTCCATTCATGAACTCTCTTAACTCTTCTTCTTCCACTAAGGAACTCTGCAGTGCTGATCTGCTCCTGTTGCTGTGGGAGATGGACCATTTACAGAGAGGTTGCCGACAAAAAACTCCCTCCTGCAAGAGGCTATCCTGCCACACTGCACTTAGGACACTAATGAAACTTTTGTTACCCTTAGTAACCACTTGTGCTTTCATACCCAAATATGTCCTAACTGACCCCGTAGACCAGTTACTTACATTGCACCCTTTTAGTAACTTCGATCAGGCAAAGGCAACATTTCAAAAGCTTTACTTAAATAACTTGGCATGACGGTAAAACAAAGGCAACAGTCTTTCCCAAAGCTTGCGGCTGCCCCAGTGTACCTGCACAGATAAGAGTCCATTTTAGCAGAGTACAAGATGACAGTATCCAGGGTTGGCATCTTTAGGGTGAACTGCATGTCACAGCAATCCCCCTATGCAGAGGAAGGCTCTTGAAGCAAATGATTAGAACCTGCATAGGGAGTATGCAGGTAGAGTCTCAGATATGTAGGGTCTGGTGTTCTCGATGCTATTGATATGTATTGTGTCATCATGCCAAGATCAATAGAGCTCTTAAAGGACATCAGAAAGAGTTGTGAATGCCTATGAGTTTGGCAAGGGATTTAAAAGATTGCCAAATTATTTTAAGTCAATCATTCTACTGTAAGGAAAATAATCTATAAATGATTTAAATTTTAAATGACTGCTAATTTGCTTAGGTCTGGTCCAGAAAAAATAGCTAACTGTTTGATGTTAAATGTAGTCTCCAAGAATTCCAAAATTTCATTGCGGAGAGCTCATTTAACTCTTGCAACAGTTGAGGTTAGAACATGCACGTACAATCGAACCGATTGCACCAATTTAACCTGAACAAGAGGTGTGTTGAGAAACAGCCTTTGCTGTCCAAAAGAACATATAGAGCAATGCTACAGTTTGCAATTGATCATATAGGCAAATACCAGGCTTTCTAGAACAGCGGAAGACTGACAATTAAAAGATAGAGTTTCTTGGTCTCAGTAGCAGTAGACATGTTTGCCACAAACTGAAGACAGCATTACAAAGGAAGACCTCGTAACAACTGTGAAACCTGGTGGTGGAAATATTATTATTATTATACTGGATTTATATAGCGCCGACAGTTTGTGCATCACTTTACAACATGGGGGCAAACAGTACAGTTACAATAGAAATCAATATAGGAGGGATCAGAGGGCCCTGCTCGTTAGAGCTTACAATCTAGAAGGGAGGGTATGTTATAGTTTGCAGTTGCTTTGCTGCCTCAAGGACTGGCAATTTACAGTCACCAAGTCATACATTCTGCATCATATAGGTGTGCTTAATGAGAATCTGAGGTTGTCTACCCAAAAGATGAACATGAACCATAAATGGATATGCTAATAGCTCAAAGATAAAAAATAGAGAATTATGGGCTACCCTACTCAAAGCGTTGATTTCATTACCATAAACAAATTGTAGGGGGGGGTTGAAAGGGGCAATTCATGCAAGGAAACCATCAATAATCTTTCAACTGAAGGAATTTTTAATTGAAAAGTGGTCAGAATTATCTATGTTGATGCCAGAGGCTGGTGTTCAGTTATATAAAATTGCATACAAGAAGTGATTGCTGCTAGAGGGGTTATACCAACTTCTTATTACCGTACACCTGTTGATATATTTGTTAAATAAATGATTAAAAAAATGCAAAATGTTCTTGTGTTTTTATGCAAGTATATCATCTTTATCTGTAGCCAATGTTTAAACAAAGATCTATTTTCTGCCTGGTGAGATTTGTTGAAAAAGTCAGTTATTTCCACAGGGTGTACTTCCTTTTTCACATGACTGTAGTTCTATAAAGCAACAGCACATCAGTCAATAATTGGTCTGATGGGTCTACTCTGATAAACCTGAAATTTGCCATGAGCTGTTGCACTTCATATATCATCACTGTTCTTTTTGTGAACTGTTTTATTTATAAGCCCAGCACTATGGTACATTTGAAGGATCACTACCTGTCTCAAACATGGAAGGACATCTATTGAACTGTAGTTAGCATTGCTGGTTTTATTAACTTTGATGGTAAAACTGATGTTTATCTATGTGTTAAATGAAGAAAGCAGTCATTCTAAAGGTGAAACAATTAAGCAAAAACCTCTTATCATCGATCACACCAATGAGAAATTTTAACTCTTATCATTGATCATTATCAGCCATACAGTGCCTTGAAAAAAGTATTCATATCCCTCGAAATTTTCCACATTTAGTCATGTTACAACCAAAAATGTAAATGTATTTTATTGGGATTTTATGTGATAGACCAACACCAAGTGGCACATAATTGTGAAGTGGAAGGAAAATAATAAATGAAAAATGATAAAATTTCTATTTTTTTCACAAATAAATATCTGAAACGTGTGGTATGCATTTGTATTCAGCCCCCTTTACTCTGATACCCCTAACTAAAATTAAGTGTAACCAATTGCCTTCAGAAGTCACCTAATTAGTAAGTAGAGTCCATCTGTGTGTACTTTAGTATAAATACAGCTGTTCTGTGAAGCCCTCAGAAGTCAGCATCATGAAGGCCAAGGAACACACCAGACTGGTCAATGATAAACTTGTGGAGAAGTTTAAAGCAGGGTTAGGTAAAAAAAAAATATCCCAAGCTTTGAACATCTCACGGAGCCCTGTTCAATCCATCATCCAAAAATGGAAAGAGTATGGCACAACTACAAACATACTAAGATATGGCCGTCCACCTAAACTGACAGGCCGGGCAAAGAGAGCATTAATCAGAGGAGCAGACATGAGGTCCATAGTAACTCTGGAGGAGCTGCAGAGATCCACAGCTCTGTCAGTAGGACAACTATTAGTCGTGCACTATTGGTCGTGCACTTCACAAATCTGGCCTTTATAGAAGTGTGGCAAGAAGAAAGTCATTGTTGAAAGAAAGCCATAAGAAGTCCTGTTTGCAGTTTGCGGGAAGTCACGTGGGGGAAACAGCAAACATGTGGAAGAAGGTGCTCTGATAAGACGAGACCAAAATGTAACTTTTTGGCCTAAAAGCAAAACGCAACGCATGATGGAAAACTAACATTGCGCATCACCCTGAACACACCATTTAAGCAGGGACAGGGAAGCTGGTCAGAGTTGATGGGAAGATGGGTGGAGCCAAATACAGGGCAATCTTAGAAGAAAACCTGTTAGAGTCTGCAAAAGACTTGAGACTGGGGCGGAGGTTCACCTTCTAGCAGGAAAACGACCCTAAACATACAGCCAGAGCTACAATGGAATGGTTTAGATCAAAGCATATTTATGTGTTAAAATGGCCCAGTCACAGTCCAGACCTAAATCCAATTGAGAATCAGTGGCAAGACTTCAAAATTGCTGTTCACAGACACTCTCCATCCAATCTGACAGAGCTTGAGATATTTTGCAAAGAAGAATGGGCAAAAATTCCACTCTCTAGATGTACAAAGCTGGTTCAGAAATACCCAAAAAGACTTGCAGCTATAATTGCAGAGAAAGGTGGTTCTACAAAGTATTGAATCAGGGGGGCTGAATACAAACGCACGCCACACTTCAGATATTTATTTGTAAAAAAAAAATTTGAAAAACATTTATTATTTTCCTTCCACTTCACAATTATGTGCCACTTTGTGTTGGTCTATCACATAAAATAAATTTACCTTTTTGGTTGTAACATGACAAAATGTGGAAAATTTGGGTATGAATATTTTTTCAAGGCACTGTATATAAATGCATGTATAATCATTAAAAAATTGGGCATACAATATTACCAAAATAAGAAACAGCATGACAAAGTTTACTAACAACTGTATTTTAAAGCCTCTCTGTGTGCAGCATTAGCTGGGAAATAAAAGTGCATGTAAAGTGTACTTATACAACAAAACAATCACCTGCTGCAGATCATGCTGTGACTCTGATATTAATTCTAACCAAATATAATTTCAGATCAACAGGGAACTGTGTCACATACTGTAATGTGTGTAGTCTAATCTAATAAATACCGCACAGCACAGCTGTAATGGCAATGCTAATGATATGTGATGTGATACTTAGCAGATTTTTTAAAAATCCTCCCCTATT
Source organism: Glandirana rugosa (assembly GCA_018402905.1). Lineage (NCBI taxonomy): Eukaryota > Metazoa > Chordata > Amphibia > Anura > Ranidae > Glandirana > Glandirana rugosa. The sequence continues at coordinate 57,093 of BLSH010079736.1, read as the reverse complement.
TCTATCTAGTTTTATACTTCAAACAGGATTCTAGTTGTTGAAGGACTGAATCAAATCACTAAATATAGCCAGTTAACAACTTCACCTACTTTTCCTTCAGCAGGAGAGCAGCATGCCTATCTAACATTAATGCCAATAAAAATGATCTGTCTGTGCAATCCACTTCTACTACATTAAATGATAAATGTTACTTGTCAGCATAGCTCACATAGAAGACTTATTCTTCTGGGCCAGCTTACACAGAGTAGAATTAGGAGCATCCAATCAGAAGAGTAAAATGGAGGGCTATGTAGCTGTTGTTGCGACTTGTGCAGGAGAAAGGTGGGATTAGCTCTCATTGAACCGTCCAAGGTAAACTTTTCTTTACTCTAGTAGGGAGATAAACTCTAAAATCTTCAATCTTCAGTTTTATTTTTCCACACAAAAGGGCTCAAAGTGGTTCTAAAGCCTGAAGGATTTTTACCTTCATGCATTCTATGTATGAAGGTAAAAAACCTCCTGGCTGTCCTGGGACTCTCCCTCCTCAAGGCTGAGACAGCAGAAGGAACCCATTGGCTGCTACTGCTGTCAATCAAAGCCAATGCGCCAATGAGGAAAGAACGGGGGGCAAGGCCGAGCCAAAACTCTGTGTCTTATGTACGCATAGAACAGGGGCTAGGGAGCAAGCATGCAGCAGGGACCCCAGGGCAAGCGGCTTTCTCTGGAGGGGGAGGGGGGGAGACCCAAAAAGAAGAGGATCAGAGCTGCTCTGTGCAAAACTACTGCACAGAGCAGGTAAGTACCACATGTTTGTTCTTTAAAAAACAAAAACAAAACATAGCTTTAATGCCACTAATATTTTCAAAGATATAATGTGCTGAAGTTATGTAACTATTTTGGATACAAATAGGGTATTTGTGGGTATAAAATATGTATATGAATATAAGGTATTTACCATCTGGAGCCAGCAGAGGGTCAGGATAGCATGTGTTTACAAAAAATGATTTACTACTGTATGGTAAATAACCTAAAGAAAATTGGTTTGCAAGATATTAGATCGCACACACACAGTGAAAGTGGATGTAAACCCTCAATATACTCAGTGAAGTGAACAGCCTCAGATGATACACAGGGATGAAACAAATCCTCTTACATAAGTTATAAATGCATATCTGCTGTCTTCAGCTTTATATATTCTTTAGAAAGTGCAGATCCTGTTAACATATTTCTCTTACTGGTTACCTCTGTGAGTGGATCATTGGAATACAGCCAAGACAGCTGATTGGAGGAAAGGCACACATCCCCTCTTCCTCAAAGGAAGAAAGCAATGTGCATAGCTCTGCTCTTAGATGGCAATTTGACTGGTAATCTATTTATAGCAGCCTCCCCTGACACACACCTCTATCTCCCGTCTCGGAGCATGTGTGACAACTTATTAGGCAGATAACAGAGCTACGGAGCAAGAGACTGCAACATAGTTTTTTGAACAGAGATAACAAAACACTACAGATCTATGTGCCCATCTCAAATTTCATGAATCGGGTTTACAACCACTTTAAAATTCCCCTCACTTTTTCTCATTGTCACTTAACCACTTCCCAACCGCCTATGGACGTCCTCCCATGAATGTGCTTCCCGCGCGCCCCCTGGACGGATTATTCAACAGTGTGTACGAGGCTCTGCCCTCTATCTCCACACACAGTCCCCTCCGACGATATTTATCTAATGGTCAGTTTAACGGTAGATTCTCGTCTCGATACGTGTAACGAAAGAAGGAAACTCCTTCTCCCCTACACACGGAAAGGAGGTTAGTCGACAGAACCGACATAAGGTTACTAGGTGAGTGTCTCCATTGGTCA
>BLSH010079736.1:0-15146 GCA_018402905.1 Glandirana rugosa | reverse complement strand
TGCTGGGGAAGATTATATAGTCTGGAATAGAATTTATGGAAATGGTCTGCAATAGCTTCCATGGTGACATCAAAATCACAGTTTGGTCTTCTGATACCCATAATGGTCTTGGGGGAATAAGAGTCTCTTAGGGCTCTTGCTAGTAATTTACCCGATTTGTCACCGCACTCATAATATTTTTATGTCTGGAACACTGCTCACTAACACCAGGATCCTTCACCCTTTTGCTATGGGGTCGTCATTCATTACTTATTTTATAACTTATACTTTTGTCATAGATTTTATTCACTGTGCCCTCCCTGGCTCCCAAGTCCGCCGTGGGGGGATAGCCATTAGGCTGGCTTCTCGGCCTCCTGGCCTACTTTGACCTGCACCCAGGTAAGTGGATGGCTATGCCACACATACCCAATCCCAGTGTCAAATCATGTTTGATATTTCTTTATGTCTCTTACAGTGCATGTATTTGATATTTACTCTTCACAGATCCCTTCCTACTCTCCTGAAGAAGGTTACCCACGAAACAGGTAGAGTCCTGTAGGAATCTGCAGGGATCTCAAATTGGTCTCTGACCCCATCAGAGTACCACAAGCTAAGCCACAATTTCTGAGGAGCCAAACCTTGTCTGCTTTTAATGCTGTACTTTTTGAGTGTAAATAACTGTATGTATTCAGACTGTGTAATCATCAATTACATTGTTAAATGTTTTATAAAAACCTGTGTGAATCATGTAATGGCTCAACCTTATGCCTGCACTCATAATACAATTTTTTTTAAAGAACAGGAATCTTTTGATAGTGGTCTCTACCAAATATCTGTTGTAGTTCTGCCCTGGCTTCCAATAACTCTTTAGCTGAATTAATGGACAAGGAGTGTTTATGCTGGGTTTCCAGTTTGAAAATTAGTTCTGCTAGTCTCTTAATGTCTTTGTCTCGTTCCTTCTTGCAGTCCGTTCCCATTTTGATCAGTTCATCCCTAAGGGTACACTTGTGGGCTTCCCATGTCATGGGATCCATGCCTTGAGTGCTATTGAGTTTAAAAAACTCAGAAAGGGTCTTGACGATTTTTGGTAGTAGTCTCGGATCAGTCAGCAAGGAGGAATTCAGTCTCCATGTATTGGGTTTGTGGATGGGTGAAAGTAAGTTGGCCTCCAGTGAGATTGGCTCATGATCGGAGACAGATTGAACTCCGATGTGTGCGCCTGAGACTCTCTGGGTAATGAAAAGGTAGTCTATACGCGAGTAACGTGCATGTGGTATAGTATAGACAGTAAAGTCCTTGCCTGTTGGGTGTAGGAATCGCCAAGTGTCTATTAGATGCAGGATGCATCTATGCAGGATTGCAGGATGGTTTTTTATCTTTTTAAGAATTTTATAGGTAATGCTTGATTTCCCATTGAACATATCTACCACAGGGTTTAAGGGTATGTTGAAATCCCGCCCAAGTATAAGGCACCCTGAATTGAACCCTGTCAGGTCTTTCACTACCCGCTGGCAGAAGGTTGTACGTGTATTGTTGGGGAAATACACGTTCTCCAGCGTAATAAGAGTTTCTCCATATGTGCCCTTTAGAAAAATATATGTCCCCCCGGGGTCCATCAGTCAGTCAGTGATCTTAAAGGGCGTCTCTTTACTGACTAAGGTTGTCACACCTTTTGACTTGGAGGAGTCATTGGTGGTGTGATACGCTTCGGTGAAATATAAGTTTGTTATCTTAGGGATCTGGTTTGTTTTAAAGTGGGTTTCTTGGAGGAATGCAAAGTGTGGCCTACCTTTTTTGAGTTCTGTCAGGATGGTGGTTCACTTCTCAGGGATGTTCAGTCCCTTATATATATATAATAATCCTGCGCTAAAGTGAACACTTAAAAAACTTTAAAATATATGCGGCTATGCAGACAGGTCAGGTGCAACCATGGAAACAAGTGAAAATAAAACTGCAGCGCAAAAGTCCAAACAAAGTTCACAATGTTAGGAGATGATCCTATGAATTCAGCAGTTGTGTACAACCATCACCAGTGCCACCGCCACACACAGCTTCTTACCAGATCCCACCGACCCTCTGCTACGGAGGGTCAGAATACGCCTTGGTAAAGATTTGAACCACCAGACAGGTTACAGATATCTGCACAGTCTGTAACCTGTCTGGTGGTTCAAATCTTTACCAAGGCGTATTCTGACCCTCCGTAACAGAGGGTCGGTGGGATCTGGTAAGAATATGTTCAGTCCCTTAACATTGTGGGAGATCACCAAAGGGCTGCTTCCCAGGGAGTGATACTCCATTTGGATGAAACATTAAGGATGATGCTATTGGAGGGTCTGCAGATGGGTCTTAAAGAAAACTAAAGAGATTATTTTTTTCTTTAAGCAGAGAAGAAATAACTGTTTATTGTCTAGCCCTCTAGACTGTGGTACAAATTGAAAAAGTTAGCGATAGAAAGAAAAGTGGTGAAAAAGAGAAAGGAGAAAGACACAAGGAACAGTTGAGTGAGGTATTTATCTGTACACTTTAGTTGGTATCACCAACACCTAGCTAAAGTAACCAAATAGTGTGTCCTGAGCAGGATAAAGACAAACTCAGGGCCACTTTGTGGTGACGTGGGAGGTCGCAGTCCAGAATACTGTGATATTCCGTCAACCGCGGTGTTATCTTTTTAAGAAAAAACGTATTTCGGTCACAACAAGGGATGGAAAACACAACCTAAGATATACATAAAGAAAAAAATTACGATGAGTCAACCCTGTGAGGTGAAGGCTGAAACCTGGCACCCCAGAACATACACATTCAAAATTAGGATTAGGATTAAAGTTGGGGGGGTCTTGGGAATGGGATCTTTCAGCCTTTATGATTGTGCTAATTTAAACCTTATTAAGAACAGCAGACTTATAAGTGTTTAGGGACTCTCCTGAGCCCAGGAGTCCCATAATGGGAAACCTTGAGTATAGGATCAAAGTTCTGACTTCTGACTTTTACCAGTCTGTGGATCCCAGAAGTCCTTTCCATAGTTAAACATAATGTTAGAAACAGCAGGTGATAAGCCCTATGTAAATGCAGTCAGTAGTTCAGGCTTGTAAGAAACTCAGATCCACCCAGCGTAATAAACCATGTCTATTATGTCAAACCTATAAATGTATAAACGTGCCCTTTAATGTAGAAACATATCTTCAACTTTGTCCAGTCCGTTAGTGTATGGCGAGAGTGAATAACCCACCGGGTCAACATCCCGGTGAAACAGGAGCCCTCAATTTAGAGCTTTGTGGTCAAGGCCGGGTTGTTTATAACCCCCTCAGCTTGTCACTAGTCTGCCGAGATGGCGGTTACCCATCACTCTGGTCTCTCGGGGGAGTGGGTCGGGTGTTCGGGGTACCGGAAAGCGATCCACCGCCCCAGTTATGTTTCATCTTCTTTGATTGCTGTTTGTCCAGAGTTGAGAATGGGGATCTGGGAGGGTTCCTTTCCAGTTGGTCTATGCCCAGCGCCTCACAGAACTGTCTTTAGGCGTACGTAGCGCATGCTGTTTCCCCGCCTGAGTGACAGTCAAAGCGAAAGGAAATCGCTGTATATATCTAAGGTCTTTTTCTCTGAGTTTGTCCAGAAGGGGGCACAATGCTCTGCGGTTCTTCAATGTGATATAATTTGATCATTCCTCCTTGCCTTTCGCATGATGTCTTCCTTTAATCTGAAGCTTTGCAAGCAACAGATAATGCCTCTTGGTGAAGCATTATCAGGGCCTCTGGTTCTGAGAACCCTATGAACTCTCACAAAGTCTATCTCCGAGTCCTCTTGTCTTTCTAATAAACTTCCTCTCAGAATCTCGCTCCCACATGCCCCCTGGGGCGCTCTCCCGGGAGTATCATGGATTGGGGTAAACGGCCACTTGCAGAGGCCGTTTATTATGTGATCGTTCTGTCAAATGATGGAGCTATCAGATGTAAACAAGCTGGCGGATGTCCGGCTTGTCTCTCCATTCTCCGTGCAGATCAGTGCACTGTGGGAGGAGAGGGGAGAGATCAGATGCAGCGGCGCTGTGGGCAAGATCTGTAGTGCCCACAGCGCTGCTCTGTGCCCATTCTGTGACACTCACCCCATCCATCCATGCTCACCCACCCATCCTCATCCATGCTCACCCATCCATCCTCATCCATGCTCTCCCTTCCATCCTCATCCATGCTTACCCATCCATCCATGCTCACCCATCCATCCGTGCTCACCCATGCATCCGTGGTCAGCCAACCATCCGTGCTCACCCATGCATCCATGCTCACCCATCCATCCGTGCTCACCCATGCATCCATGCTCACCCATGCATAAGTGCTCACCCATGCATCCATGCTTACACATCCATCCATGCTCACCCATGCATCCATGCTCATCCACGCATCAATGCTCAGCCATGCATCCATCCTCAGCCATGCATCTGTGCTCACCTATACATCCATGCTCACCCATCCATCCATGCTCAGCCATACATCCATGCTCACCCATCGATCCGTACTCAGCCATCCATCTGTGCTCAGCCATCCCATCCATGCTCAGTCATCCATCTGTGCTCAGTCATCTCCATCTGTGCTCAGTCATCCCCATCCGTGCTCAGCCATCCTCATCCGTGCTCAGTCATCCCCATCCATGCTCAGTCATCCCCATCCACAGCTCATCCAACCCCATCCATGCTCATTTATGCCTCATTCATGCTCATCCATACCACATCAGTTCTCATCCGTGACACATATATGCCACTACAATGCCTCACAATAGTGTAATAGGTGCCATACTCAGGAGGAGTAGTAGAATGTGTTTTGGGGTGTAATTTGTGGTATGCATATGCTGGGTGAGAGAAATAACCTGTTAATATGATAATTTTGTGAAGAAAAAAAAAAAAAAGAAAAAAAAATCTTCATTTTGCAAAGAATTGTGGGAAAAAAATTGCAACTTCAAAAAACTCACATGCCTCTTACTAAATACAGCGGACTGTCTACTTTTAAAAATTAGTCATTTGGGGGTATTTGTACTTTCCTGGCTTGTTAGTGTCTCAAGAAATGAGATAGGCCATCAGTACATCAGGTGTGATCAATTTTCAGTGATTGGCACCATAGCTTGTAGACGCTATAACTTTCACAAAGACCAAATAATATACACTGACTTGGGTAATTTTTACCAAAGATATGTAGCAGTATAAATTTTGGCCAAAATGTATGAAGAATAATTACTAATTTACAAAATTTTATAACAGGAACAAAGAAAAATGCATTTTTTACAAAATTTATAGCGCAAAAAATATAAAACCCAGCGTTGATTCAATACCACCAAAAGAAAGCTTTATTTGTGTGAAAAAAGGACAATCAATTCATATGGGTACAGTGTAGTATTGGTCTGGTTAGAAAGGGAGTTTAAGTGCCCAGTGGTCAAGTGGTTAAGGTTAGCTGTAGGAAATGAAGGGACAGGTTTGCTTTAAAATAGTTATCAGTTTTACCGGAGAAGTGATTGAAAGAAAATGGATAACTTGTTCATTCAAGATTTATATTACAATATTGTTTGTAGAATTAAGTAATAAATATATGAATGGTGTTTTTTTTGGTAGTCAACAATCATTATAGTTTAATTTTCATTTTGCGCAACATTATTATGGGATTAAACGTCTTGCTTGGATAAGAAATTATAAACAACAATTGGTCTCTCAGGGATATGCCCTGTAAAAGAAAACATGAACTGCTTCACTATATAGTTCAGTGTTCAGGGAAGTTTATATTCAAACTCCTGTTGAATTTCATCTCCCATAACTGTCAGGGCAGGTTAGCCCAACATCATATTGAAAGTAAGTTTATTATCATACAAGATTTATATAGCACCAACAGTTTGTGCAGTGCTTTACAAAATGAAGGGAGACAGAACATTTATGCTACAACCAGATGCAAGAGGATTGGGAGGGCCCTGCTCATAGGAGCTTACAAGTTGAGAAGGAGGGGCAAGTGGTACAAAAGGTAATAACTGAGGGATGATTTGATGGGGTAGATAGAAGTACAGTTTTTAGGTGGAGGCTTCCCTGAAGAGAAGAGTTTTCCAAGATTGCCTAAAGGCGGACAGAATAGGAGATAGCTGGATAGTTTGAGTCTCTGGAGATGTCCTCAAGGTGAGCATGGCAGAATAAGATAAGGGAGCTAGAGGGTAGGAGGTCCTGAGATGAGTAGAGTCGATGGTTTCAGTGATATTTTGAATTGTACTCATTTTGTGGGCTGCGAAGTGTACCATTACAATGGCTTACAAAATTAATATTTACAGCCTATATTTAATTTTAATTTACTCATGCATTCCTTCCAGGTATTATAAAATTATAATATTTGTAGTATATTTTCCATTTTATGATGCTTTAATTCAGGGGTGGCCAGCTTCCTTGATATGGGGGCCTCAAATGCATCCCCCGACATCACCAAAGGACTGCACATATAATTAAGTGAATATTCAGTCTCAGTGAGAGCAGTCAGTAAAAGACAATGGGTATGATACAAGAGATGGCCAGAGCCTGTGGACATAATACAAGACATGGTCAGAGACTACAGACATGGTAAAAGAGATGGTTAGAGACTATAGACATGGTACAAGGGATGGTCAGTGACTATGGACATGGTACAAGAATTGGTCAGAGATTGCGGGCAATATAAAAGATATGGTCCGAGATTATAGGCATGATACAAGAAACGGTCATTGACTGCTGACATGCTGCAGGAGACTTTCAGAGACTGCAAATGTGACATAGCTGTTGTTGGAGACCTGGAACATTCTTCAAGAGAGTCATAGACTGGAGACACATTACAAAAAACTGCAAGAGATCATTGCTATAACCAGGTAATAAACCTTGTTTGCTAAGCAAAGTGCCTCATATAAAACCTAAGCAATTTTTCTGTTTGTTAGGTGGGCGTTTGAAGCCATTTTTGCAAGTGCAGTGCACTTGCAACTGCTTGTGTGTCAGGGACACTACTTTAATCATGTTCTGTTAGTTCAGTTGGCAACATTTTGGCATATTTAAATACTGCTTTTACATTACAGTTAGACAAATTAATTTTTTTTTTTTGTGCAAAATATTACATTTGCGGCCAGCAGGGCATTTCTTGCACAAAATTAAAAAGTGCATCTACATTTCTAGTTTAAAGAAGAAAAAAAAAATATTCTAAATACTACATTTGCGGCCAGCGGTGCATTTCCTGCACAAAAATAAAAAGTGCGTCTACATTGCTGGTTTAAAAAAAAAAATCTCAATACTACATTTGCGGCCAGCGGTGCATTTCTTACACAAAAATAAAAAGTGCGTCTATATTGCTGGTTTTTAAAAAAATATATTCTAAATACTACATTTGCGGCCAGTGGTGCATTTCTTGCACAAAAATAAAAAGTGCGTCTACATTGCTGGTTTAAAAAAAAAATTCTAAATACTGATTTGCGGCCAGCAGTGCATTTCTTGCACAAAAATAAAAAGTGCGTCTACATCGCTGGTTTAAAAAAAAGAATAATAAATAGTGCTACATAGTACATTTGCACCTTGCTGTGCATTTTTTGCACAAAATTAAAAAGTGCGTCAACATTGCTGGTTTAAAAAAAAAATAAAAATAGTGTTACATAGTACATTTGCACCTTGCTATGCATTTCTTGCACAAAATTAAAAAGTGCGTCTACATTGCCGGTTTAAAAAATAATATAAATTTGTGCTAAATAGTACATTTGCATCCAGAATGAGGAGAGCATCAAATAAGGGACGTGGTTGTGGTGCTGCTGGTGCTGCTGGTGCTGCTGGTGTTGGTGAAGCTCCTGTTGCAAGGAGAGGACATGGTCGATCTGTGCCAGCTACACGCACAAGTGAAACCCCTTCCTCGGGTGCGAGTAGCTGACAGAACCTTCAACGTTTTATGGTAGGCCCGAATGCCGCTCAACGAATGATGAGGCCAGAACAAGTACAGGCGATAGTAGATTGGGCGGCTGACAATGCCTCCAGTTCCTTCACATTGTCTCCCACCCAGTCCCTTGCTGAAAGCTCAGAGTTGGCACACGCCTACACGTACTGACTGATGGGTCTGCCCCATTCAACTTCTGGGTCTCCAAATTGTGCACATGGCCTGAGCTTGCCCTTTATGCCTTGGAGGTGTTGGCCTGCCTTGCAGCCAGTTTATTGTCTGAACGTGTGTTTAGTGCAGCAGGGGGCATTATCACAGACAAGCGCAGCCGCCTGTCCACAGCCAACTTGGACAAGCTAACGTTTATTAAAATGAACCAGGCATGGATCCCACAAGACTTGTCTGTACCTTGTGCAGAATAGACATTTATACCGGCCTCACACAGCCATTGGTATACTTAAGTGAACTTATTCTTTTTTTTTTTTTCATAGAACATAAGTCTTTATTGGAATTTGTAACAGGAGAAACATGAAAAATAAACCATGGTACATTTTATATGGAAAAAGTGAACCCGTGCTAGAACATCTCTGGGTTTTCTGCAGATAGTGATTTTTTTTTTTTATGTCTCAATATTTTTGGGGCTACCCCAATTAGAAAAAAAAAACAAACAAACAAAAAACAGTGTTGGCTACCTCTTCCTCCTCCACCGCCACTTCCACCTAAACCTCCACGGTCACCGCCTCCTCAACCTCCTACTCCACATCCACCTCCTCCTCCATTTTATATTTTTTTTATGTGATTTTAAGTTATTTCCCTATCCACATTTGTTTGCAGGGCACTTGTCCTACTCTTACCCCCATTTTGCTTCCTTTTGCAGCCCTCTAGCCCTTTCCAGGAGTTTTTTAGAGCCATTTTAGTGCCCAAAAGTTCCGGTCACCATTGACTTCAATGGGGTTTGGGGTCAAGTTTGGGTCAAGTGCGGGGCCGAACTCGAACTTTTTCGCAAAGTTCAGCCGAACTCGCCAAACCCGAACATCCAGGTGTCCGCTCAACTCTACTGTTGACTTATTTCAATTCTTAAAGTGTTTACTTTGCATATTGGATGCTTATGGACATACCCTCACTTATAAATATATACTTTATACTTTCTTTCTTTTTGGTCTCTGAGACAGATAGTGTAGGGAAATCAACAAACAGCAAAAGCATCAGCCCTCAATCACCCTCATAGCCTTTGGCATTGTGGAGAAATTCATTTTCATATTCACACCACAACAGGTGGTGCACTGAAATCTTATCTAAACACACAACAGGTGTTTCAAGGCTGTTAGAAACTGGCTAAAACCTAACTTTGGATTCTTTGTTTTGATGTTTTGACGATGTATTACTCAATGGTACAACAAACTAAAGAGGTCAGGGATGGCTTGTTTAAAAGCTCTTTTACTGTTAATTAAAATTATGTAAATAATTCAATGTCCATAGTCAGGGTACAGGTACACGTTAAGCATTTGATTAATTAGTGTGACTTTTCTTTCTTTTTTTTTGTCCTTTCCTGTAACATGGTACGTTTACCATTAAAAAGAAAATGTAAAAGGTGTGTTATGCAAACTCTGTTATTGTTACACACTTTATTCTCTAAATTTCTTCATGGTGTAAAGACCTTCTAATTTCCTCCAATGTGCAATACACTGTATTTGTGAGCATAAAAAAAGAAGAATGGGAGCTTTAAATGAAAATTAAACAGGTATTTCAATTAAAAATATTGCGTGACTTTACTAACATGCTGTTGAAAGACTCTTTTTTTGCTGTGTGCTTGGCACATCACTTACAGGAAGATTGCTTTGGCTTTCACACTGGATCTTCTCAGTAAATATTAAACACAAGGTGTAGAGAGAGATACACATTGTGCGCCATGGAGAGGCCTGGGTGGCAAATTACACGACTAATATGTTTCTAACTGCTGACCTGATTTTAGGTGAGTCTGGTATATTGCGTTATGTGACATTTTGCACTAACTTGCTGAGCTCCTTGTGTTCTTGTTCATTATTAATATGTTTCTGCCACCACCCTGACTCAGTTGTTACAGAAACACTTGCCACCCTGCAAGGGGAAAAAAAAAGAAATTTGGAATAGATGGAGAATATTTCACAAGAATTTATTATCCTGAAACAAGCAACAGAGCAGAATCTCTAAATCAACAGAACAATGCAGGCGGAATCTGCTATCTTCATGCCACAGAAATAAAATACAGCTTTGTTTCAGAAAAATAGATGTGAAAAATATGAGAGTACAGCAATAGAACCTAAAGCATTGGAGACTTGATCCAGCCTTGCTGTTTTGCTCTAGCTACCCAAAAAATGCTATACCTTGAATATTAAGGTAAAAAATAAAAGCAGCCTTGATTTTTTTTAGATAAATCTGACATTTGTTGAATGCATTACCAATCACCACTGATTGTCAAAGGAAATATATATGGATGAATAATAATTTAACGCCTAGCAATGATCTGAGAACATGATGGCTCCTATATTCCTCCTGGAATAGAGCTGATCCACAAATAGCTTCCTGTTGAGTTTCTACTGACAGGCACGCTCATCATAGATATTGTGACAGCCCAATCTTATTGCTGACTACAACCAACTGTAACAGATATGAGATAATATTTTATCCTACTGCCGAGAAAGAAAAACACATAATATTGGCTGTTCATTAACAGATCTAATTATTTCATTTACCTAACATGTCAGAGCGGTATCTAATAACTATTGCATGTGCAGACCATAGACTGTGAATTCAGCAGCATTCTTTCATGCACCAAAAACAATGATTTGAAATGGCAAAAAAGTGGAGAATAGCTAAACTTTTAAATTAAATATTTGATTTGATTTTTTTTTTAGGAAGTTTTGAAGAAAGTATGCAGTATTGTAAAATTGTTGGTGTCTGACATTCAAGGGTAGCGCAATCATTTTCTGATCTGTCGAGGTAAGGATATGGAAGCTAACAAACCAGTTACTTCGATCTTTCAACAACTACTGTTTTACAGATTTTAGCTTTTATATAATGCAACGTGTCACTTGAGTAATAGAACAATACCACCAAGAGCAAATGACAGGCAGAAAAATGAGAAATAAACATTTAGTGCAGCCTTTCTCAACCTTTTCAACACAGAGGAACCCTTGAAATTATTCTCCGGTCTCGGGGAACCCCTGCTAAAAATTAAAAATCTACAACTCATGATACATTAGTGTGGTGGTCAATGGGAAGAATGCTCCCTACACTTGTGGTCATTGGGAAGAATTACCCCCTTACAGATAGCTAATAAGATCAATGATGTCATTGGGAATTTATCTGAGAGGTAGAAATTGACCATTGCTCAAGGAAACCCTTGCAACCTCTGGAGGAACCCTAGGGTTCCACGGAACCCTGGTTGAGAAACCCTGATTTAGTGGTTATTTGGATATTTTCTAAGTTTGCATTTCATCAGTAGGATCAGGTATCATTGCTAATGTAGCCCAAACTCCTAAAATCTATTTCTTGTGCAGTAATTTGATAAGTACAGGCGGTCCCCTAGTTACAAACATCCAACTTACAATTGACTCCTACTTACACACATAGGGAAACATCAGGAAGTGAGAGGAAATCTACCCCTAAGAAGGGAAATTCACTCCCATAAGAGTTATCCTGGGAAAAAGGTGTCTCCAATGAAGGTTTATCACCTATCCTTGTTTCCACAACAACTCAAAATTTTCAAAATCCAATTGTCATAGGGACAGAAAATTAGGTGAAATCTTCTAAACAGAAGAACAGACAACAAAACAAACCTTACAGGGGTATTACTCCTTCCCTATGCTATACAAAAAACAAAGCAATTCTTTTTTTGGCTGGAACTACACATAAAAACGTACCCATTCTGACATTACAAACAAATTCAACTTAAGAACAAACCTACAGACCCTATCTTGTTTTGTAACCCGGGGACCGCCTGTAATGCCTGTTTGCTTATTAGGTAAGTTTTGCCATTTTCAACATGACTGCTGTGCCCTATTTGCACTTTGTGATATTGTACCTACCTGCTACAAGACATTATTGGGTGAACCCTCTAGGTTAGTACATGGACTGTAAGAAAGCATGGAGAGGGAGAAAGGAAAGTGGGTCTGTATACAAAAGCCTTAGACAGAAGCATCTGAAACAGAAAAAGGGCTGTCATCTGTAAGTTAAGGGGAATCTATGGTCACAGCATATGCTATCATTTTATAACATCAGCACTGTAAAAGCAATACAACTAATTGATAAATTTGATAATCCATTATAATCTTATCTGTGCTGATTGTCTGCTAGCCTCTTACCTCAACTTCCTGCATTCCCTAGATGCTTTGCAGCTTCCGCTCTGTTGCTTACTTTTGATTTTTAGGGACTACATATCCCATTGTACCTTGCTGTCTGAAATCTGTGATTCCTGTACTGACTCTGCCTCCTTAAACGCCTCCTCTCAACATCTCTGTAGTTTAGAAGGCAAGCTCTTTGAATTCTGTGATACAGCTGTGCCAATAAACCGGTCATAGTGAAGACATGTCACAGAATTCAAGGAAGTATATGTGTGAGAGTCTTTACAAGGTAAGTTTACCAACTTTAAGAATGTGTAAAGTGTGATGATTCCATGGATGTGACTGGTTCTTATTACTCAATATATGAATTTATGAACAATACTATGTGGAATGTTATTAGGTATTGTAACTGACACATTTTCTCGATTGAGACCACACTTGTTACCTGGTATTTAAAAATATAATAGCTTTTGTTTCCACTGGCAATGTTTTGAGCCATGATTGGCACTTCATCAAGCAAGAGGAAAATGTATGGTCATATCACATACAAATACTCCTTCCATTTCAATATTATCGCTTGCACAGTGCTCCTTGGGATGTTTAAAGCTTGGGAAATCTTTTTGTATCCAAATCCGGCTTTAAACTTCTCCACAACAGTATCTCGGACCTGCCTGGTGTGTTCTTTGTTCGTCATGATGCTCTCTGCGCTTTAAAGGGACCTCTGAGACTATCACAGTGCAGGTGCATTTATATGGAGACTTGATTACACACAGGTGGATTCTATTTATCATCATTAGTCATTGAGGTCAACATTGGATCATTCAGAGATCCTCACTGAACTTCTGGAGAGAGTTTGCTGCACTGAAAGCAAAGGGGCTAAATAATTTTGCACGCCCAATTTTTCAGTTTTTTATTTGTTAAAAAAGTTTGAAATATCCAATAAATTTCGTTCCACTTCATGATTGTGTCCCACTTGTTGTTGATTCTTCACAAAAAATTACAGTTTTATATCTTTATGTTTGAAGCCTGAAATGTGGCAAAAGGTCGCAAGGTTCAAAGGGGGCCGAATACTTTCGCAAGGCACTGTACCTTACATGTATGGAATGTGCACAATGTAATGATGCTACTAAGCGGAACAGTTTTATTATCTACCGTACTGGAACCTCATTTGATATTTGGAATTATTTTACACACATTTAAGATTATTTGGTTTATTCTATGTTGGCTTGGATATCCAGAGAGTGAAAGATAGGATATCTGTGCAGAAATTGTAATCCTTACAGTTTATTAAAGAGCAGTATACAATATCTCAATGATGTTTTCAAGTGAACAATTCAATTGGTTAGCCTACACCCCTGCTGTCTCAAGTGCAGTATTAATTGCGGTATCTTGGTTCTTTATCAGGTCAACTTGTTGTGTGGCAACAGATGAAAATATATTGAGCAGCAATGGTGTGTTAGTGTAGGTGTGGTCAGGATGGGTGATCCTGGCAATGGGACATTGCAGAGCCTTAAGTTCCCCAACAGGTTCCGTGTCTGCTGCCTCATGAGGTTGATATTTGTGATAAGTGGGTTTGGTTTAGATGGGCAGTCTCTGTGGGATGATGTGCATTTGATAATATTCCCCAGGACCTACCCAGTAGGTCTGCATCTGGGAACTTGCAGTCTCACTGCTAGCTGTTAATTTGTAGTTCTCGATACTGGCAGCTTGATTTTTTCTTATATAACTTAGATGGATATGTTTTGTATTTTGATGTAACTTTCAAAATTCCCCATCAGGTTCACTTGTTTCTCTCCTTCCAGTTGGCAGCTTCAGACATGCTCTCTTTTATGAAGTAAAGCAGAATATTTTTTTTAAAGACCTGGGTACGGATGTGAATATATTTTTTTATGAAATAAAATGAGGGCTCTGCTCCTTAATTGTATACAGATGACACCATATCACTCCACTTGTTTGCAGGATATTAAAAAAGGGCTACACTTGAATGACAATAACTATGATATCTTCCGGAAAAAATAGAAAAGGCTCAATGAGGTATTCACTACCTCCAACATTAGTGCCATTGCAAAATTCTCAATAAGTAAATTGCAAGATTTCCAGCTTTTTTTTTTTTTTAAAGAATAGGTTTTCTAACAATAAGACATATTGAATAACAATAGAATATTCTGCATAATTGACATCACAAAAAAGTATATGAATGAAGTTTTATCGACTAATCTGATCAGCTCTTATCATACAGATCATTCTAAAAGAATCCAGGAATGCAGATCTAACTTTACAAAGTTAGAGATGAGCAGACAGTGCTTCAGTGAAAGACAGATCTAACACTGGATAGAATTATTGAAGTATTCCTTGCAATATATCAATAATGCATGTGTTAATTATCCAGCCAAATTCAAACTCTGTGAATTAGAAAAAAGACCTTTGAAGCCCCCCCCCCCCCCCCACCACACACACACACACGCTGGTTAAATGCAGGGGTCTCCAAACTTTTTAAACAAGGGGCCAGCTCATACTTAGGGGGGATTGTACATAGTAGAAATATAAAAATGTCCCAGCAACAGTGGAAGTAAACAATAGTTCAGGCTTGGTGGTCAGTGGGAGTAAAAAGTTAGAGCCTGTAATCATTAGGAGGAGGAATAGTGCCCCATCTGGTTTCAATGGGAGTAATAGTGCCCCACCATTGGCATCAGTGGGAGGAATAGTATCTCCTTGGTGGTGTCATTGGGAGGATTTGTACCTCAAATCAAAGGGAGTAATTGTGTCCCAAGGGCCAAATAAAGATAAGCAAAGCACTGTATAATAAAGGTGAAAAAGGCCGTCAACACACCCAGTCAGCGCATACGGAAAGCAGGGTACTTCTGGTTAACAGATGTATAATAAATAATTAAAGTAAATCATACCGACCACCCTTTAAAGCTGCCATTTTAAAAAACAGTAATATGAAAAC
>BLSH010079719.1:285799-302617 GCA_018402905.1 Glandirana rugosa | reverse complement strand
CTGAAACTATGGATACTGGAAGCCTGTGCTAGCATTTCTCCTGCGGTGTTGCTATCAGTGTGTGAAGAGTGGGAGAAGAGGGTTGCATTGACAATCTAACACAATGGGCAGCACATTGAACACATTTTATAAGTGGTCAGAGACTTGTAAATAACTCATGAAAGAATAAAGTTACGCTAAAACCAAGAACACCATTGTTTTTCTTGTGAAATTCCCAATAAGTTTGATGTGTCACATGACCCTCTTCCTATTGAAAAAACAAAAGTTGGATTCAAAATGGCCGACTTCAAAATGACCGCCATGGTCACCACCCATCTTGAAAAGTTTCCCCCCTCACATATACTAATGTGCCACAAACAGGAAGTTAATATCACCAACCATTCCCATTTTATTAAGGTGTATCCATATAAATGGCCCACCCTGTATTATCTGTGTGTATTACATTTTAACGTTTTGGGGTGAGCCATCTACACACAATTTTAGAGTTGTTTTGTTTGTATTGTTGTTGCCGACCGTATGGGGGTGCTATGGTCTGCCCTGTTTGCCCCTGAGTGGGTGATGCTTGTGCTAAAAGATTTATAAATAGGAAATCAACAAGAGAAATTTAGAGTTGTTTGGACTGGGTGGATGTACAAATCGACAGAGATACCTTTTTTTATAACTTGCGGTAACCTTTTGTATGTTTTGAACTACATTAGCATTATGACGTATTCCCACTTATTTAAAGTTACAATACCAGGGCAATAGTTAGAAGGTAATGCCTTCTGTTTTTCTAATTTATTCTTATTTCTCTCCCTCTTCCATCTTTTTTACCCACCCTTCCCTTACTTGCAGTTCTCTGGTGTATTGCAGATAGTGAGTTGCCATGACAGAGTACTGGTTGTTTGTGTGCCTGTTGTGTTTCCTTTCTATTCACAATATTAATATGTGCTTTGGAACTAGATGTAGCTATAGAAGCACTTTGTTCCCTACGATTTCTTCACTTGTTATATATATCATGATGTATATTGTATGTTTCCTGAGAATGCTTGCAAATGTACTTACCTTGTTTGTTCCTTTTATACTGTTTAAAAATCAATAAAACCTGATTATACAGAAAAAACATTAAAACTGTAACTAGTTTCTTCTCATGGCTTAGGAATGTGAGTACATGGCAGAAGAGTTAATATATTGCCAATGATGGTGGCTGCAGCAGACAAAGCATACAAAATTAAATACATGTACTGTACAGTATATATAGCGTTTAAAATTTCTTTCACAACCTCTTCACAAGAAGGCAGTGGTACACTTTCTCTCTGGCTTAGTTTAATGGAGGAGGAAAGGGAAACAGACAATCCCAGTGTTGAGGAAATTAGTATTGATCTACTAACCTTTTTTAATCCGCTTGCTCACTTTGTTCCCAAATATGCACATATGGGGCTGTTGTATACTACTCCATAAACATTAGAACAATCTATACAAAAAATGTAAGTTCGGGAAACTGTCATCTAATGTCCAATGGCAGCTTTAGACAAACCTTCTGAAAACTCCCTTTTGATGAACAATATATCCTCAGGTCAATGTATTGCCCAATTGGTATTGATTTAATAGTATGTGCCAGATGACCTGAAGTATCAAGAATACACTCCCTGGAGAAGGCTTGCAATCAATAGGTGGAAAACAAGCTTATGTGTAATATCTTCAATCATTATATTTTAGTCATAGGTTGAACTTAGTGGGAGCCAGACACTTGCTTTCCATCTCTTGTATATTTTACAGGCAGATTTCACCTTTGGTTGTTCCTACGATTACCATAATGTAATATATATAAGTAGAAAATATTGCCCTCTTAAACCATAATTATACCATTAATGTATTTAAAAGTTTTAATTATGTCTCCCCTTTCCCTTCTTTCCTCCAAACTATGTACAGTATCTCACAAAAGTGAGTACACCCCTCACATTTTTGTAAATATTTTATTATATCCTTTCATGTGACAACACTGAAGAAATGACACTTTGCTACAATGTAAAGTAGTGAGTGTACAGCTTGTATAACAGTGTATATTTGCTGTCCCCTAAAACTAACTAAACACACAGCCATTAATGCCTAAACCGCTGGCGATACACCCCCAAGTGAAAATGTCCAAATTGAGCCCAAAGTGTCAATATTTTTTGTGGGCACCATTATTTTCCACCACTGCCTTAACTCTCTTGGGCATGGAGTTCACCAGAGCTTCACAGGTTGCCACTCTTCCATGACGACATCATGGAGCTGGTGGATGTTAGAGACCTTGCGCTCCTCCACCTTCCATTTGGGGATGCCCCACAGATGCTCAATAGGGTTTAGATCTGAAGACATGCTTGGCCAGTCCATCACCTTTACCCTCAGATTTTTTAGCAAGGCAGTGGTCATCTTGGAGGTGTGTTTGGGGTTGATATCATGTTGGAATACTGCCCTGCGGCCCAGTCTCTGAAGGGAGGGGCTCATGCTCTGCTTCAGTATGTCACAGTACATGTTGGCGTTCATGGTTCCCTCAATGAACTGTAGATCCCCAGTGCCGGCAGCACTCATGCAGCTCCAGACCATGACACCTGACCAAATACTGTAAGTTTATCTTGATCTCATCAGACCACAGGACATGGTTCCAGTAATCCATGTCCTTAGTCTGCTTGTCTTCAGAAAACTGTTTGCTGGATTTCTTCTGCATCCTCTTCAGAAGAGGCTTCCTTCTGGGACGACAGCCATGCAGACCAATTTGATGCAGTGTGCGGCATATGGTCTGAGCACTGACAGGCTGACCCCCCACCCCTTCAACCACTGCAGCAATGCTGGCAGCACTCATACGTCTATTTTCCAAAGACAACCTCTGGATATGACGCTCAGCAGGTGCACTCAACTTCTTTGGTTGACCATGGTGAGGTCTGTTCTGAGTGGAACCTGTCCTGTTAAACCTCTGAATGGTCTTGGCCACCATGCTGCAGCTCAGTTTCAGGGTCTTCTTATAGCCTAGGCCATCTTTATGCAGAGCAACAATTCTTTTTTCAGATCCTCAGAGAGTTCTTTGCTATGAGGTGCCATGTTGAACTTCCAGTGACTAGTATGAGAGAGTGAGAGTGATAACGCCAAATTTAACACACCTGCTCCCCATTCACACCTGAGACCTTGTAACGCTAATGAGTCACACGACACTGGGGAGGGAAAATGGCTAATTGGGCCCAATTTGGACATTTTCATTTAGGGGTGTACTTTTGTTGCCAGCGGTTTAGACATGGCTGTATGTTGAGTTATTTTTAGGGGATTTACACTGTTATAAAAGCTGTACACTCACTACTTTACATTGTAGCAAAGTGTCATTTCTTCAGTGCTGTCACATGAAAATATATAATAAAATATTTACAAAAATGTAAGGGGTGCACACATTGTTGTGAGATACTGTATATTGAGTTCACATCCAATTGACATTGGTTATAGTTAAGTGCCACATCCCTAAATAGTCCTCTTTGTCAGGAGATGCTAATATAGGCATTGTAAAAATATGCCATCTAAACAAAATGACAGATCATCAGTAATTACATTGTAAATAATTATTTAACAGTTCATATTGCATATCTCCCTTGTAAGCAACATAAAGGAAAAAGGTAGGGTGGAGGGTAAATGGGAAAGGAAAGGGAAAGGGGGAGAGGGGGAAGGGGGAGGGAAAAGGGGTAAGGGGAGAGAGTAAGGGGGGAAAGGGGGGAAGGGAAAGTGGTGGGGGAAGGAGGGGGAAAAGAGGGACAACTTGAAAGGGGAGAGTCACCAAAGAGTCACCAGGGGGCCTCCATACACATGTGAAAACCCGTAAGTCCCCCGGTCACCCCTTCTCCTAACCCCCCAACAACACGGTCTTGATTCCTATATAGAATTGATGTTAATGACAAGATTTAATTTTATGATTAGAAGAAACTATTCATTGATTTTTGAAAGTGGCTTACCTTGTTGCTGTGGCGAAAAAGTTTAAGCTGCTATTTATCCGGATGGAATAATAATCATCTAGTAGTCCCAAATATAAAGTAATGGGTCTCTATAAGTAGCAGATATAGACACTATATCTTAAAAGGGCAATGATAAAAAATCGATATAAAGGAAGTGTACAATTTTCGGAGAATATATAGTTACCTTTCGAATATAGTGCCATGGCATATCCTATGACAAGACTTAGAATTACATACTGCCCAATCTGGTGTCAATAAAGGCAACGGGAGCATGAATAGGCTCAGATTAGATGGTCCCAAATGGGATCTGTGGTAATGAAATATTACATCTTTTAGTGTGATTTTTTTAGAAAAAGTAATGAATATTTACAACACACATTATATCCATGTTATATGAGACGTACCGTGCACAGAATAATAAAGGATTGCAGTCTGAAGAAAATCAAGAGGAATCAGGACTGACAATGCACTGGTTCAACTAAATTTGAAGACACTCACACAGTCTATAAAATAGATAGAGAAAACATCCTCCAGATGGTATCAACATGAGTCCGCACTTCTAATTAAAGTGTGGAGAGTCTAATAAAAATGACCATACCTGCAGCTGCTTCACCATCACAGCAAAAAGGCTGACCGAATGATTCCCTGGCCATGAAGGGAAGAGAGAGAGGAGCTGGGGGACAAACCAAACCCTTTATGTGCTGGAAGGCCCCCCTCAATTGACCACAGCTGCAGGCTAAGACCGGGCGGATGTTCTGTCTAGCTCTCAACCAAGATGGGCCTCTGGACTGACGGCGCATGTGCGCGGGACCCACGTCACAGGGCACGTCAGTCACGAGAGGCAGCCACCCGCATGCTCATCAGGTGATGTAATATGTTGATGGGCTGGTACTCACATCCCCAGCCATCAATAAAGATGGCTGCAGGTGCCTCCCAGCAAACGGAGCCACATCACCAGGGTATGCCTGGCCAATGGGAAGCGGTCCCCGTGCATACACTCAAGAGACATCAAGACTTAAAGCGGTGTTCCTCCCACATCAATTTTTTTTCTGGCATCCACCTAGTTAGTATTAATTACATAAATAAAGTAATTGATAGCTTCAAATCTGGGTAGTATTCCTATTTATTTTGTACTTACATTACTGATTTTTTTCTTTACTGGGAGTTCTCATCTTACCTGTGGGCATGTGAAGCCCACTCGCACCCCCCTCGAGTCTCTTCCTAGATAAGGTGCATGTTGGGTAACCTGCATGCACCTCTTGATTTCGAGTTTATGTCTCTTTGCCATAACAACAGATGGTGACAGAGGAAGGTCCCGCCCCATTGTTATGGCAACATAGATAACATGTCTCCCCACAAAATTGCGTCATTTCCTGTCTGGAAATAAAGGGATTTTACAGCTCAGGGATGCCCACTGATTTATGAGAAATGATGACTCACATCTCCCATGAGCCCAGGCGAGGCAGGAAGTGATGCGGAGTGCCGCAGATCAGGAAGTGGAAGTGGAAGATTACAGGGACCACATAGCAACAGGTTACTTAGGGCGAGTATAACATTTTTTTTTCCAAAGGTGATTCATGGTGCATAGAGAATTTGAAATATATAAAGATGTAGTTGTGGGTGGAACTCCATTTGAAGTTAACCGTGCCCACGTCTGGGGCCGCTGGGCGCCGGAAGTGGGCATAAAAATGTTCAAAAAACACCACAAGGGTGCCCTGTTCCCTGCCAGTTTGGGTCCGGCTCCAGCGCTAAGGACCAATAGGGTGACCAACCCCAAACCATGCCCTCCAATTACTGCAAGGAAGAAGAGAACCGCAACTTTAGATAAACTATAAGTACAATAAGCTGAACCATCTTTTTTGTGGCCGCTGAACTGGAAAGACACTGACTAGAGTCCCAGAAAAAAAAAAAAAAAACATACAACTTTCAAGCTTAAAGAAAAGGTGCTAAGCTAATGGCATCATTTAGCCCTGGGGGGACTGTAGCCTTAAGATAATAATTCATCTTGTTTCACGCTGAAGGACTAGTTTGTCAAGTGTATATTAAGTTCCCCCAGTCTCTCCTGATGTGTTTTATCCCTCAGAACTTTCACCATTTTTGTTGCTGTCTATGGATTTATCTTATCTATATCCTTTTGTAAGTGAGGTATCCCGAACTGAACACAGTTTTCTAAATTTGGTCTAGCTAAAGATATATATATAAAGGGGAGTTAGGACCTCCTTCCTACTGCTGGCAACCCCTCTAATGATGCATCCTAGAATGCTTTTCACACTGCCTGGCCACAATGTTTGCTCATTTTGCAGTAATCTAAAATAGTTACCCCCCCCCCAAGTATTTTTCCTCTGTATGGAAGTTAGTAGAGATTTACCTTATTTAATTTACTAAGCTCTGAGGAAAATTCCATTGCAAATTGCAACTTTCCTTGCAAAGTTAACAGCCTATTTGCCTTTAGAAGGTCAACCCCAAAGGGTTCTTACAAAAAGGGTTTGGCCTCTAAATGCCTACATATTTTACATTTGCCACTTTCTGTAAATCTACACACTAAAGGGATAAATAAAATGAAATGACAGGGCCTCTTTATTTTCCCTCCGTTACTATACAGGGAACATGGGAGTTTTTCCACTACAAATTGACAATAATTTGGCTTCTTAGTATAGCAGTTGGAGGAAAATGTACATGACACGTTTCCTTTTTAATCTGTCACCTGTATACAGAAATGGTAGAATATGTGAAAATCGGTGAGAAAAGCTACTATTTGTTTATTTCTTTATTGCATATTTCACCTATGTATGCTTCATAGTCACAAAACTGACTTATTTTTGGATTCAGTGTCTTTTCTTGCCTATCTGTTGTGTAGAAAAGGATAAAAACTGGTTATGGGTGCAAGACCATAAAGAGGCATATGTGTTATATCAGTTAAGTAGATGCTGTCCAAGGGGATCTGAAAAAAAATTATAGAATTGAAAAAGGTATCAGAGAAGTTTGTTTAGGGTTCTATACATACTTGCTATAAATATCTTTTTTGAGCTAATGACCTCTTAAACCTCAAGCTCAACCTTTAGTTAAAAGAAGGAATATTTTCAAATCTTGCCAACCTGGAATGATGGGTAGACATATCCTAAGTAAGTTACATGTTGTTGCGATAAAGATGTGTGTCGTGTGCCTGCTACGTAGTGAAACTATAAAAGTAAACTGACATCAAGGTCTCTGATGTTTAACCCTGGACCTCTCTGATGTAAACCAAAGTTTGAACAACAGACAGTCTGTAACTGTTGGATGGTAGCAAAGTCCTGGTCTGGCCACCCAAAGGAAGGATCTTAAACCTGGAATAGGTAAAGAGAGTTTTCATCTACGTATGTTATTATATAGGATCTACATTTTTTTAAAGGATAATATCACAAAACCATGGGGAATAAAAGGAATTTAAATGTATGTTCCAGTTAGGGATGGAACTGTGCTCCTTGTCTTTTAGAAAGCTATTAGTAATGGTTGAGTTGTCTTTTCAGTTACAAAAGGATCTCAATATATTATGATTTAGCAGATTTATTTTTTTTAATCATCGGAATAATTTTAATTAAAAAACACATTTTTGTTGTACTATGTGTCCATATCTATAGCCTCAACAAATATGGAGTACATAGTTTGTTCAAATGAGTATCAGACATGTTGTTAGTCTGAAAGATTTATGACCACCAAAACTTCACCCCTTCCTGTCCGCACTGCTTATGTGCTGAAATTTTCTGAAAGATATTCACCCCTTCCTGACTGCTTATGTGCTGAAATTTTCTGAAAGATATTCACCCCTTCCTGACCGCACTGCTTATGTGCTGAAATTTTCTGAAAGATATTCACCCCTTCCTGACCGCACTGCTTATGTGCTGAAATTTTCTGAAAGATTTTGAGAAAGTTCCATCCTGTTCTATAGACATAATACAAGAGTAGTAGTTAAGTTTGTTCTGACAACAAATTATTCCTGCTATAGGAACATATTCAAAAGGTGAAAGATGTAAAAAAAAAAAAAAAAAACGATTTTCTAAATGGGTGTTCACCACAGTTTGAGGAATCTCTAAAACACAAAAAAGTCAATTTGTTTATGTTAAATATGTATTTTTATTATTTTAACAGGGTTACATTTAAACATTGGGGATGTAACATATAAATGCAGAATTACAGTAAGGCAAACAATCAACTTTTCCCTAGAGTTAAGATTAGAAGTTGACTAATAGCTAGTTTACAATTTGGTCAGGCGTTAAAATGCAATGTTTATGTGCTTTGGTTTTGTTGTTATTCAGTATTGAAAAAAATGGATAATGGTCTTTTTGCTGGAAATATACCTTGAATATAGAATAGATCCTGATGTCTATATGTTTACTTAGGCACAAGATACATACAGCTCATCATGGACAGAACCCCCTTCCAGGTCTGTGCCTTGTTGCTTGCTTTGGGAGGGATGACCTGCGTCCTTGTATCTACATCATCCACTAAATGGAAAATCTCCAGCTCTTCCACTAACATGATCAGTTCCACCTCCATATTCGAAGGGCTCTGGATGAACTGTGTGGGCACCTCTGTGGGCTCTGTGCAGTGTAAGAAGTTCTCGTCACTTTTCAGTCTGTCCAGTAAGTATTTTTGTAGTTAGTTGTAACCAGAGATATTATATGTGTTTACTGCATTCTTGTACTGCAACTGTGCTAGAATCATTCTATAACACAAGGCTATGCAATTAGCGGACCTCCAGCAGTTACAAAACTACAAGTCCCATCATGCCTCTGCCTCTGGGTGTCATGCTTGTGGCTGTCAGAGTCTTGCTATGCCTCATGGGACTTGTAGATCTGCAACATCTGGTGTTCCGCTAATTGCATATCCCTGCTATAACATAAACCCAGCAGTCAAACTAAGTTAAAACCAAAGGCCTGAATAAAGAAGAATACATCAATATGATCATACAATGGATCAAACATCGCAATTAAACTGATTTAATTAAATATGTTGTGCAAACCACTAGCTTCTGACTCAGGCTGGGTTCACACCCATGCGAATTGGATGAGGCTTAAACCGCATCCAATTCGCAGGACACTTGAAAACACATTGTTTTCAATGTGTCCGATTCACATATGTCTGGTGCATTTACACTCCGCATTGTACAAAAAACATGTGCGTTTTTTGTGCAATGCGGTGCGAATTCCCAGCCTGTTGTGATCAATGGGAGCGCATCTAACACGGAGATGCACTCCGCACTGAATGGGGATATTTTCCCCTGCTTGCGGACCCTCCCTCCCCCCGCAACTGCTGTGCTGTGGGAATGGACAGGAGCCGCTAAACAGCAGCAGACAGGCTGGAATTCGCACCGGACAGGTGTGAATCCAGCCTTAATCAAAAATCTGCCTTTGCATCAGAAAACCAATTAGGCTCCATGCACACTGGACGCTCTCTGGGTGTTGGATTATGTGGCAGGAGACGCTGCCTAGAAAACGTGTTTTTAGCAGCGGTTTGTAAGCAGCGTTTATTCGCGTTTTTGCGCGTTTATCGGCGTCTGCGTTTTTCAGCTCTTTTTTTTTATTTTTACTTCGTTAGCTTCCATTGGCTACAAAAAGCGATGGACGCCGATAAATGGCAGTTTGACAGCGTTTATCGGCATCCAGTGTTTTTTGTGGTCAGAAGAACGACTCCTGAATGCCAATTCAGGGCGTTCAGATAACAGCCCATAAACGCCACTGCTGTTAAACAACAATAAACGTCCATGTGTGCATGGACACATAGGATAACATAAAGGGGCATTTAGGGGCTGTTAAAAAACACCCAAACGACCATAAACGGACGTTTATCAGCTTTAGTGTGCATGGAGCCTTATAATTCAGATCAAATAAATTACTGTTTTTAATTGTTTTTGTGTATAAATGAAAGATCACATTTCCGAACAGTATTGTCAGTGAATTGGAAAGGGTGAATCAATGCCATATGTATTGCACTATTCAATATTTTATTGAATAGTAAATCTCTTGTACCTAAATCGCCCGTTGCCAGACCATTGATTTCAACAACGATCTTCCAATAAGATTATATGTACTTAACATGTATTTTAAAAATGCTATTTACTTGTAAAAGCCTCCTATGTGTAGACATTAAAAGCCCCGAGAGTGCTGTGGGCATCTTAGATTTGATGTCAGCAGCCCAAGCAGATTCAGAGGTGTCACTCAAGTAACACTCTTTAGCAGAAGTCACCAAATGGCCCTCCAGTTGTTCAGGCACTACAATTCCCATCATGCCTAGCCATGTCTGTGAATGTCAGAGTTTTACAATGCCTCATGGAATGTGTAGTTTTGCAACAGCTGGAGGGCCGTGGGTTGAAGACCCCTGCTCTATAATATTCACCTTCACTTCTTCCCATAAAAGGTTGTTTAGAAAGGTGTGGGGATTGGTGGAGGAGGTTGACCAACATAAACAGTAGTTGGACACTCCCAGCAGAAGAGAGGGCTGGGATCTGCAAGATAGGAGGGTGGGGGCTGTGTTAGAAGAAGTCTCTTGAAGAAGTCATATTTGCTGGCAAGTTCAAAGACACATTTCAAGTCAAAAAAACATTATTTGTGAAAAAGAAAAGTACTGAAAGTAATTTTACCAGCTTTTTTAAGCTGGTGACAGAGTATGATTAACCACTTGCCGCCAAATGATGGAGGGACGCTGCGGCTCTTGTTTTGGGTGGACCTCATATGACGGCGCCCAGAGCGGCCACTCTTGCACACTTGCTAGGACACGGCGCGACCCCAATCTCTGTAAAGAGCCGATCGTGCAGCTCTTTAACCATGTGATCGTTTGTGTCCAATCACAGCTGTCACATGTAAAATGCGGAAGTGCCGGTGATCGGCTTTCATCGCCTTACACTGACATAGTGTGTGATGAGGAGAGCCGATCAGCGGCATCTCCTGGCAGGGAACATCTGTACATGTAATCAGGGCACTGATCATCAGTGCCTTGATTACAGTAAAGCCCCGCAGTGACAAAAATCAGTGCCCATCAGTGACACCAATCAGTGCCCATCAGTGACACCAATCAGTGCCCATTAGTGATGCCAGTCACTGCTGCCTTTCAGTGCCCATTAGTGCCTGCTCATCAGTGCTGCCCATTAATGCCCATCAGTGCCACCCATCAGTGCCCATCAGAGCCGCTTATCCATGCCCATCAGTGCTGCCTACCTGTGCCACCTATCAGTGCCCACCAGTGCCGCCTATCAGTGCTCATCAGCGCCACCTATCAGTGTCCATCAGTGCCAACCAGTGCCACCCATCAGTGCCGCCTATCAGTGCTCATATATCAATGCCACCTATCAGTGCCCATCAGTGCGGCATATTAGTGCCTCCTCATCAGTGCCACTAATCAGTGCCCATAAGTGCCACCTCATCAGTGCCCATAAGTGCCACCTCAACAGTACCCATCAGTGCAGCCTATCAGTGCCCATCAGTGCAGCCTCATCAGCGCTCATCAGTGAAGGAGAAAAATTACTTATTTACAAAATTTACTGACAGAAAATAAGAAAACTTTTTTTTTCAACATTTTTGGTCTTTTTTTCTGTTTTTTTAGTAAAAATAAATAAAAAACCCAGCAGTGATTAAATACCACCAAAAGAAAGCTCTATTTGTGTGGAAAAAAATTATTAAAATTTAATTTGGGTACAGTGTTGAATGACCACGCAATTGTCATTCAAAGTGCGATAGCGCTGAAAGCTGAAAAACACCTGGGCAGGAAGGGATGAAAGTGCCCTGTAGGCAAGTGGTTAAAATATTATAGGCTTTCATTGGTATTCCAGCTTAGTACCTATACAACCCCAAGACTTTATTGCACTTGTGCTCCTTACAATGTACTAAAATCTTTTCATGTGAACTGATCAAACTCTATTATTCTTGGGGACAGAAATAAGACCACCCAGGGCAACTGTTCTTATTGTAAGATCATACTGTATAGCAAATCCTTACATGCTTCAAATATATAGATAGTGAATAGACTTGCTGAAACTGCTAAGTGGAAGGTGTTGTTGTTATAAAATTACAACCAGTCCCAGTTTGGGCAGCAAAGCAATTCCCTGGTCTGCCTTTATTCATCATCATCTTTCAATATATATTAAAATCCAAGTGCAGTAAAATTAAGGACATTACCCAGGAGCCCTGTAATCTGATTTTAGAAAGTAATTTTTACTATACATATATTACTATAAAGCTTAAGTAGCAATTACACAGAACATATTTATAAAGCAGTGAATCTGGCATCCACCAAATATTTATTGCAAGTGAATCTTCTTGGTGGATGTGTTATAAATGACAGTAATTGATTCACCACCAGTGAGTGCCGGTTCACACAAGGGCAACTTGTCAGGTGACCTAGTCGCCTGACAAGTCGCACTCCATGCAGTGCAATGGAACCGTTCTAATAGGAGTGACTCAAGTCTGCTGCGGAACAGCTTCAAGTAGCCCCTGAAGTCGAATCGCCCCTGTGTGAACCGGCTCTGAATGTTTGCTGAAAGCTACTTTTATTAGGGTTGATTAACTATTTAGCTGCATAGAAACAAATCAGCTTCCAGGTTTTTTGTCAAAGCTTAATTGAACAATTGAACAAGTTGAAGTTAGAAGCCGATTGGCTACTGTGCACGGCTGCATCAGATTTCGCACTCTACAGTTTTAGTAAATCAACCCCATTGCTTTATAAATATGTCACTAAACCTTGGTACAAAGGGATCAAAATCCCACCAACAGGGACCGGCCAAATTTCGATCTATGTGTAGCCCTCATGGTTCGACAAAAGATAATTGTTAGATCAACTTCTGTTGAATAGAACAGCTAGAAAACCTTACTCAATCAGCAGCTTGCAGCCAATCAGCTGCAGCCCTGATCAATATACTAAAATAATTTTTCATGTGAACTAATAAAAATATAATATTCTGGGGGACAGAATTAAGACCATCCAGGGCAGCTATTCTTATTGTAAGATCAAACTGTATAGCAAGTCCTTATATGCTTAAAATATATAGATAGTGATAGTGAATAGACTTGCTGAAACTGCTAAGTGGAAGATGTTGTTTTTATTATAATATCACAACCAGTTCTGACAGTGGAGAGTCCCTACTGTCAGAATACAATGTCGGGGGGGGGGGGGGTTTCCTGCATTCACCTCACTTGTGTGGATAAAAGTAACGGTCAGCTTTTTTCAGCCCCTTGCTCATTGACTGAATGGCGGAAGGCCCAGGCATTCCTGGACTTCTTCCTTACCTTCCTTTTTTCGGTCTTGGAGCCGCACCAAACACGACAGGAAGCAATTTGGAGAACCTCTTACCATATTCCTTTGGTTTGTTCATCCCCACTTTGAGTCGCTCTGCACCACATCAAGATCTGGTAAGTGGGGTACCTTTGGGGCTCATAGCGGAGGATGTCCAGAGTGGAGCAATACATTTATTTGTAAAGCCTAGAGAGATCAAAATCCACAACGCTAATTGTGACCCTTTGTGGTCAAATAAATCCGGTAAGTGGGGAAGCAAGTGGATGTAAAGCAACTTGAGGACGGAACAATATTTCCAAATGCAAAACATTTAATATTGCAAAACATCTCTAAACACCATGAAGAAGTTTCTCTACTTATAGGACTTTTATTAGGATTATAATTTAGCATAATAACTTTTTTGAGGTCTAATGATAAAATTAAAGCTTGTGAAAGGCGCTATGATTTACTAATGCAGCATAACCATCTCTGGGTTTATTCTCTATCTCAGAGAGTTTTAATACACATATAAGAGAATCTTCCATCTCTATGGGTAAGGTAGCTGCTGAATGAGCGCGGTACTCTGTCATTTATTATTCCTGGACAAGTCACTCAACCTTTTTGCTGTAATCCATGGAAAAGTAGTCTCCCTAGGAAAGCCTACAACTCGTGGTTATCAACTAGCCGGCTGTTAGACTAGAGTTATACCATGCCTGCCACACCTTTTTAAATTTATTCCCGCACCCTCTAAACATATATTGCTTTAAAGTGGGGAATCATAGCAATTTCTTCCAGTAGACCAGCTCAGGCGGACCCGGCTTTTCCCAGTGCAGAAGGATAGACTTTCTCCCATAAAATAGTAAGATATTTATTAGCATTTTAAGTGCCCTAGAGGGAACCACCTCCTCCACCATGCCCAGTAAACATACCTTAAGCTCGCAGGGGACTGGGGTGGATAGCATCTCAGACATGCAGTTGGTTATGGTTTGCCAATAACCTTGTATGAGATGTGGGTTAGGCCTTTTCAACACCTGGTGTCCACTAGGGACCACCTGATACATTTCAAATTCCTTCATAAAATATATTTCATGCCAGCCAGGCTAGCGAAAATTTTCCCGGCAGCCTGGCGTGAAATATATTTTATGAAGGAATTTGAAACTAATCGGGCGGTCCCTAGCGGACACCAAGTGTTGAAAAGGCCTAACCTACATCTTATCCCACTCATCTCCCTGTAGATCTGGAAGCTCCAGGCTCCATTTTTGCCTACAACGATCCAGCTGAGGAAGAGTTGTTTTGAAGAGCTTTTTGTAGGTGGTGGACAATGTTTTTTGAGGGTCCACTGATTGTAGGAGGTTTTTCAAGGTTAGAGGGAAAAGATTCCACTTTGACTTGTTGAAATTGTGCCTGAAATTGCGTGGCGAATCTGCAAGTGTCTTAAATAATAGTAGTTAGGGAGATTTTGTCTGGATTTGATTTGATCAAAAGTCATGAGGTCCCCCATTACAGTAATGTCCTTTAATGTCTTTGTTCCTTGTACTGACCTGGTCATTGGGTCTGGTTGCTTGTAAAATTCTGGTAGTTTTGGGTTAATCCACAGAGGAGTCAAGGGGGAATTCCTACATAACTGGGGCATGCAAGCTTCTTGGCCTGACCCCATGCTCTAACAGTGGACTTCATGGATGCGGTCAGAGAGAGATCCGATTTTGTGCCCCTATATAATGCTAACTTCAGGCTTTCATAGAACCCCAAGTGTGCTGCCTCAAGGACTGTGACGGAATCACCATTGTCTGCCATCAGCCACCTGCGGGCAAATACCATCTGGCCTGCCAGAAAGTATTTGTGCCAGTCTGGGAGGGACAACCCCCAGCAACCCCATGGTTCTTGGAGAACTTTCATACCTATTCTGGGTGACCTAGGAGCCCACAAAAAGGAGCTGACAATGCCATCCAGACTTCTTGGTACCCATGTTGGAGCATGTCTTAAAAAGTAGAGAATTTGGCAAAACGGTCAAGGATAACAAGGGCTGCCTTCAACGAGGCTGTCAGGTCCCTGAGAAAAAGGACCAAGTCCTCTGCGTATAAGGCCAGACACTCTCTGATGCCTTCCACCCGAATGGCTTCTACCTCTGGTGAAGTCCTAAGGGCTACAACCAGCGACTCCATGGCTAGAGCAAAGAGGAAAGGGGACAGAGGACACCCTTGTCTCATCCCTCTTCCTATCTCGAAAAAGGGAGAAATACATTTCCCCAATTTAATCGCCGTCTTGGGGGCACGGTAAAGTAGTGAAATCCATTTTCTAAACCCTTCACCAAAACCCATGAGTTCCAGCAGATAGCACCAATCAACCGAGTCAAAAGCTTTTTCTATATCAATTGACACAATAATTCTGGACTGCTGTTCGACGTGGGAAGCTGTAGATGGGTAAAGAGTCGTCTTAAATTAATATCAGTGGACTTCCCTGGCATGAATCCCTTCTGATCTATGTCGA
Organism: Glandirana rugosa; assembly: GCA_018402905.1. NCBI lineage: Eukaryota > Metazoa > Chordata > Amphibia > Anura > Ranidae > Glandirana > Glandirana rugosa. Next base: position 286,937 of record BLSH010079719.1, on the reverse strand, counting down.
CCAGGGAGGAGATCATCCCGGTCAATCTGGATGCCAACACTTTGGTGAGTATTTTGAGATCCGTATTAAGGATCGCTATGGGACGGTAGGAGGAGCAATCAAGTTGATTTTTCCTGGGTTTAGGGAGCAAAATTGTATAGGCCTCTAGCATAGATGCAGGAAGACTATCCTGCCTCAAGCAATGTACAAACAGGGAGCAAAGTCTAGATTTTATAAAAGTCGGCTGGGAAACCGTCAGGGCCTAGGGCCTTACCAGGGGGAATGAGTAGATTTGCCTTTTCTATTTCTTCGTGGTGATTGGAGACTCCAACCTTTCCCTCTCCAGGTCAGTTAGCTTTGGAAGGGGTAGTCCCTCTAGAAGGGAGTTCATGGCCGAGACCTCATACGCTGGAATTGGAGCATATAAGGAGGAATAAAAAGACGAGAACTCATTCATAATGGAGTTAGGGTCTGATGCCAATGTCTCCGCTTTCATTCTTATTACTGGAATGTGTGTCTGTGTATGGGAGTCTGCCACCAGAAGTACCAGAAGTTTCCCATTTTTATCCCCCTCAGCAAATAATTTCGAGGCATTGTGTCTATAGTCCGAACGAGCTAGCTCGGTGAGATGTAATGATATTTGTCTCTGAACCTCCATCAGTGAAATGTAAGAAGATGCAGATTGAGTGTCTGCATGTTCCTCCGCACATTCCTTTTCTTTGTTAATTAGGTTTTTTTTTTGTAATTCCTTTATTTTGATCAAAACAGCATAGATATACAAACATCACCAATGGTTCTAGATAAGGTTCAGATAAGCTAATAGAAGGTACTGGTGGAGTTACCCTATTTTTACCCTTTGAAGACCATGAAGACCACCGTCTGAGGGTATGTGTCTGTGTGTAAGGTCATTATTCTTACTTTCGCCTCTGTAACCGTAGTCTGGGATTGAGGTAATACTTACTCAAGAGCAGAAAAATAAGGAGGAATATACGAGGTTAAGGTCGCATACTCCAGAGCCGGTACTTGAGGGAAGATCTCCCTGATGGGGAAGGTTTCGATTGACTGGACCTCTCCCTTTCCAACCTCAGAGGTTAGTGGTGCTTCTTTATCTTTTCCGTTTAGATGAGTAAGGGGGACCATTCCGGGATCCGGGACTGCC
>BLSH010079719.1:231595-245953 GCA_018402905.1 Glandirana rugosa | reverse complement strand
AAGAGCAGATAAAAGGTCCAGAGTTAATTTCAAGTGTGCTATTTGCATTTGGAATCTGTTGCTGTCAACTCTCAATATGAGATCCAAAGAGCTGTCACTATCAGTGAAGCAAGCCATCATTAGGCTGAATAAACAAAGCAAACCCATCAGAAAGATAGCAAAAACAATAGGCGTGGCCAAATCAACTGTTTGGAACATCCTTAAAAAGAAAGAACGCACCGGTGAGCTCAGAAACACCAAAAGACCCAGAAAACAACTATGGTGGATGATCGAAGAATTCTTCTCCCTGGTAAAGAAAACACCCTTCACAACAGTTGGCCAGATCAAGAACACTCTCCAGGAGGTAGGTGTATGTGTGTCAAAGTCAACAATCAAGAGAAGACTTCACCAGATTGAATACAGAGGGTTCACCACAAGATGTAAACCATTGGTGAGCCTCAAAATCAGAAAGGCCAGATTAGAGTTTGCCAAATAACATCTAAAAAAGCCTTCACAGTTCTGGAACAACATCCTATGGACAGATGAGACCAAGATCAACTTGTACCAGAGTGATGGGAAGAGAAGAGTATGGAGAAGGAAAGGAACTGCTCATGATCCAAAGCATACCACCTCATCAGTGAAGCATGGTGGTGGTAGTGTCATGGCGTGGGCATGTGTGGCTGCCAATGGAACTGGTTCTCTTATATTTATTGATGATGTGACTGCTGACAAAAGCAGCAGAATGAATTCTGAAGTGTTTCGGGCAATATTATCTGCTCATATTCAGCCAAATGCTTCAGAACTCATTGGACGGTGCTTCACAATGCAGATGGACAAAGGCCCGAAGCATACTGCGAAAACAACCAAAGAGTTTTTTTAATGGAAAGAAGTGGAATGTTATTGTTAGAAGATTGTGCTGAGGGTTAATAGCAGTTGATTGTTGTTTCCTCTAGTTCCTTGAGGATCAGCCCTATTTGAACTTCTTACTTCCTGTAGCAAGTGCTGTCGGATCTACAGCGTGTTAGTGAGTTCCTGTGACCTGTTTTCCCAGTCTTCCTGTATCTGTGACCCGGCTTGCCTGACCTCTGATTGAACTCTGCCTGTACCGACCCTCTGCCTGCCTACGACCACGTCTCTGCCTAACCCTCTTGTACCTCAGTCGCCCGCCTGTTTACGACCCTGCCTGCACTTGACGTCCCGTTTGCCTGTTCCTTTGTACCGCACTAGCCTGCCTAATACCGACCCGGCCTGCATCACCACTCTTCTGTCTGCACGAGCTCCTGGAGGATCTTCACAACACCATCTGCATCCGCACCAGCCCTCGTGCCCCCCTGTGCTTCGGAATCTCCTGTTTCCTCTATCAGGGGTTCCCAAACCAGGGCCCTAAGAGAGGTTGCCCTCTGCACAATCAGACTCCACCAACAGGTACGTGACAGTATCCGACAGCCATGACTGAGTCTGAGCAGGGGCCCTCTCCGCTGCATGTACTATGTCAGCATTTGGACGGTCTCTCTCAAGCCGTGCAGCACCTGCAAAAAGACTACACCCAGCTACAGTCCCAGCTTCGGGAATATGCCTCGCTGGCCCCATCAGGGGCTGGCCTGCCGGCAACCGAAGACCCAGTGCCCTTACTAGAATGGTTCTCAGGGGACCGTAGGAAGTTCCGAGTGTTCCGCTGCGCTTGCAAACTTTATCTCAGCCTGCAGCCCCACACCTTCTCCCTGGAATCCACAAAGGTGGGGCTGGTGATTTCCTTACTTCGGGATGAGCCCCAATTCCCCAATTATGGGCCCACTGGCTCTTGGAGCAAGGGGCACCTGAAGTGTCGGATTTAACCCAGTTCTTCCAAGCGATGGCGCAGCTATATGAAGATCCGCATCAGGCGGCTACTGCCGAAACCGCACTCCACACCCTCCGTCAAGGCTGCCGTCCGGCGGAGGAGTATGTATCCAAGTTCAGGCGTTGGAGCTCCGACACAGCCTGGAATGAAGCTGCTCTGTGCCACCAGTTCCTGCGGGGCTTAGCTGACCCCCTGAAGGATGAGATGGCCCATGTGGGGGCGCCAGTCTCCCTGGAGAGGTTTATCGATCTGGCCATCCAGATCGATCGGCACCTTTGAGAACGCAGAGCAGAAAGGGCCAAGGTGAACCTGTGACCCTCCTGGATGCTACCTCCCACCGGGGGGTTGCCAAAGGGCACCCTGACCGGTTCCAGCATACCCACCTCTCCTCTTCCGAGGCCACCTGGACCCCAGCAGCGGGGCTTGGCGCGCCTGGCACTGACTTCTGAAGAGAGCCAGTGCAAAAGAAACCTCCGCCTCTGCCTCTGCTGCGGAGAGCTGGGGCACTTTGTGCGCACTTGCCCAGCCAAAGTGGGAAAATGCCTAGCTACCTCCCCACAACCAGCACCCGTCGGGACAGCTCATCTCACCCTCTCTCTGTGTCTACAGTTTCCCGGAGGAGCCATTACCGTTCCCGCCATTGTAGACTCTGGGGCCTGCAGCTGTTTCCTGGATTTGACTTTTGCTGCACAACATGGGATACCCCTGCAACCCAAAACCCACAGGATGGCGGTGCACCTGGCTGATGGTACAACCATAAAATCTGGTCCGGTCTCACAGGAGACCATCCCCCTGACCACTACGGTGCTGGGCAGCCATCAGGAGATACTCACACTTGATGCCATTGCCTCTCCCATCTTCCCTGTCATCCTAGGACTACCCTGGCTTCAGGCCCATAACCCCACCATTGACTGGTACACTGGGAGAGTTCAGTTCCAGTCCCCGTACTGCCACCAGCACTGCTTCCCCCAAGCTTCTGGGACAAACCCTGCTCTACTAACCCTGGATCTTGACCCTGAGCCTGAAATCCGTCAGCTCGTCCCCAGTATCTACCACACTTTCTTGGACGTTTTCAGCAAGAAGGGGGCTGAGACCCTTTCGCCTCATAGACCATATGACTGCCCCATTGAGTTCCTCCCTAGCGCAGAGATTCCCTTCGGCAGAATAAATCCACTTTCTGAGCTGGAACTCAGCGCTCTGAAGACTTATATTGAAGAGAACCTCAACAAGGGCTTTATCTGTCCTTGTACTTCCCCGGCTGGGGCAAGCATCTTTTTCGTGGAGAAAAAGGACCATTCCCTGCGACCATGTATCAATTACCGGGAACTCAATAAGGTAACAGTGAGAAATCGATACCCGCTTCCACTTGTCCCAGAGCTATTCCAGTGCCTGGGGACCGCTGTTGTGTTCACCAAACTGGACCTCCGGGGAGCTTACAACTCGGTACGGATCAGAGAAGGTGACGAAAGAAAGACGGCTTTTCTTACTCACTTCGGTCACTTCGAGTACCTGGTGATGCCTTTTGGGTTATGCAATGCCCCAGCCACTTTTCAGCACTTTATAAACGACATCTTCCGGGACTTTCTTGACCTCTTTGTCATCGCCTACCTTGATGATATCTTGATCTTCTCACCTTCCCTGGAGCTCCACCGTTCCCATGTTAAACAGGTACTGGGTCGCCTCCTTCAACACGGCCTCTATGCCAAACCAGAAAAGTGCGAATTTGAGCAGGCAAGCATACAATTCCTTGGAATTATAATTTCTGTCGGAGGCATCAAGATGGACAATGAAAAGGTCTCTGCCATTCTGGACTGGCCTGCCCCGGTCGACAGAATGGGAATCCAGAGATTTATTGGATTTGCAAACTCCTACAGGAAGTTTATCCGGGGATTTTCCTCCATAATCTCCCCTATCACACACCTGACCAAGCAGGGTGTCCTGTTCCGCTGGACTCCTGAGGCGCAAGCAGCCTTTGAGAAGCTTAAGAGACTATTCACCTCTGCACCCATCCTTAAGCACCCAGACCCCGCTCTGCCCTATGTTCTGGAGTTTGACGCATCCGAGGTGGCAGTCAGGGCTATTCTTTCTCAAAGGCAGGGTACTAAGGCACTACTTCATCCAGTGGCGTTCTTTTCACGCAAGCTATCCCCCGCTGAAAGAAACTATGATGTGGGGGACCGGGAAGTTCTTGCTATCAAGGCTGCCCTGGAAGAATGGCGGTATCTCCTAGAGGGGGCAGCACATCCCATTCTCATCTATACAGATCACCGCAACTTGGAATACCTGAGGATTGCCAGGAGGCTGAAACCCCGCCAAGCCCGATGGGCGCTGTTCTTCGCCCGATTTTCCTTTCACATCACCTACAGGCCTGGGTCGAAGAACACCAAACCAGACTCTTTGTCTCGTATGTTCAACATACCGGAAGCTCCAGTATCCCCTGACACTATATTGTCTCCAGGAAGCTTCTTGTTGTTGCAGGTGGACGTGTTGTCACGGATCCGTCAAGTATCCCTGGGGCCAAACCCCCTTCCAGGAACTCCTCTGCAGCCCAAGGATGGGTTGTTCTGGCATGGCACCAAGATATTTGTACCGGGGCCAGAGGCGTAACTAGAACCTTCAGGGCCCCGGTGCAGGAAATTATGAAGGGCCCCCTGACCCCTGGCCAGGGCCCTTCCCTCTTCCCACTGATCCTGGGGCCCTTTATTCCCATCGTGGGTCCCTTTATTACGGTACTGCAGTGGGGCCCTTTCACAAGTTCTGCAGCAGGCCCCAGGGGGACCAGGGAAGCACACAGGGGCCCTGGGAACAGCAGAAGACAAGTAAACTGGATAGAGGAAAATGGAGGAGATGGGGTGCTCTAAATGCCACCCCCGCCATCCCTCCTATTCAGGTGTACAAGGGAGGCACATGGGCCCCCTGGACCATGGGGCCCGGTTGCAATTGCAACCCCTATCGTTACGCCCCTGACCGGGGCATCTGTGAACCGTAGTCTTAGACCTCTGCCATGACCACTGCCTCGTTGGGCACTTCGGGGCACGTAAGACTTTGGAATTAGTGCAGCGCACGTTCTGGTGGCCCCGAGTTAGAGAGGAGTGTAAGGCCTATGTGGGATCGTACACTACCTGCAGCCGATGTAAGGGGAGTAAAACTCGGGCTTGGGGCCTTCTTAAACCGTCACCTGTTCCGGAGAGGCCCTGGAGCCACATTTCCATGGACTTCATTGTGGAGTTACCCCCCTCCGAAGGTTGCTCTACCATCTTTGTTGTAGTGGATAGACTTTCTAAGATGGCCCACTTTCTACCTATGAAAGGCACACCTTCGGCCGCAGAAACGGCCAGAATATTCATTAAGGAGATTGTCCGGTTGCACGGGATCCCAACGGATGTGGTATCTGACCGTGGCGTGCAATTCACGTCCAAGTTCTGGAGGTCTTTGTGTAAATCGCTGAAGATCAGCCTGTCCCTGTCCACCGCATACCATCCCCAGACGAACGGCCAGACAGAGCGCACCAACCAGACTCTTGAACAATATCTACGCTGTTTCTCGTCGTTCTCCCAGGACAACTGGGTTACGCTCCTACCGCTGGCAGAGTTCGCATATAACCACTCGGTTCACTCAGCCACCCAGCAGTCACCCTTCTTTGCTAACTTTGGCTACCATCCCGCCTTCTTGTCCAATGCCTGCCCGGAAAACTCGGTGCCCGCTGTGACTGACTTACTGAATTTCCTTTCCTCCAATAACATACTCCTGCAGGAGACAATGGCACTAACACAGGCGGCCAATAAGGAGACCTATGACAAGAAGAGGCGGGGCAAACTAAACTTGGAGCCAGGTAATCTGGTATGGCTCTCCACCCTCAACTTGAGATTGGCATGCCCATCAAAGAAGCTTGGCCCTAAGTTCATAGGACTCTTTCCCATCAAACGAAAGGTCAATGAAGTGGCCTATGAACTGGAACTGCCTGAGTCATTCCGCATCCACCCAGTTTTTCATGTGTCCTTGTTGAAGCCTAAGGTCTCCGACCCTTTTCCTGATCGACAGACAGGTCCACCAGCACCAGTATTGGTTGATGGATCAGAAGAATTTGAGGTGGAGTCCATTCTGGATTGCAGGAGGAGAGGTGGCACCATCCAATACCTGGTTAAATGGAGGGGCTATGGACCCGAAGAGAGCTCTTGGGAGCCTGAAGAGAATTTACATGCAGAGGCCCTGATCAGGACCTTCTGAAGAAGGAACCCGACAAAGAGAACCCGTTTGGGCATCCGGGGGCAATGTTAGAAGATTGTGCTGAGGGTTAATATCATTTGATTGTTGTTTCCTCTAGTCCCTTGAGGAGCAGCCCTATTTGAACTTCCTGCTTCCTGTAGCAAGTGCTGTCGGATCTACAGCGTGTTAGTGAGTTCCTGTGACCTGTTTTCCCAGTCTTCCTGTATCTGTGACCCAGGTTGCCTGACCTCTGATTGAACTCTGCCTGTACCGACCCTCTGACTGCCTACAACCACGTCTCTGCCTAACCCTCTTGTACCTCAGCCGCCCGCCTGTTTACGACCCTGCCTGCACCCGACGTCCCGCTTGCCTGTTCCTTTGTACCGCACTAGCTTGCCTAATACCGACCCGGCCTGCATCACCACTCTTCTGTCTGCACAAGCTCCTGGAGTATCTTCACAACACCATCTGCATCCGCACCAGCCCTCGTGCCCCCCTGTGCTCCATCATCAGGGGTCACGTTGACGTTGACGAGCAGTCGAGGAAACGCCGCGTAGGGTGGCAAGGGACGTGTACATCACTTCCGGTCTGAGGAACACAGGTGGAACGCTGCTTGGCGTCCCCTGCTCCATTCATTTATTTTAATTTTTCTAAATCCAATTGTATGCGCCCACCCGTAAACGGGCGGCCGTACTTGTATTTTGTATTTTGTTTTGTTTGTTTTGGTTTTTACCTGTTTTATAGTTTTAAATTTTACACAAATAAAAACTGGCTTCACTATTGGAAGTTCCTTTCCCTTCCTTCCTCGGTTTGGAGTCATCCTAAAGACGATAGGAAGTGTCTTGGAGAAGTGAACATCTTATACCATTCCTCTGATACGATCATCCCCACTGTGAGTCGCTCTGTACTACATTGTGATCTGGTAAGTGGGGTACCAATGGGGCTCTTAGCGGAAGATATCCAGGGTGAAGCAATGAACCTATCTGATGTTGTGTAAGCCTAAAGAATATCTAGAATGCCTTTTTGACCCTTTGTGGTCGGAAGTATCTGGTGAGTGGGGAAACAAGTGGATGTAAAGCAGTTCGAAGATAGAAAAAACTTCTTTCCGAATAACACTTTACTGCAACATCTCTCCTAATATCACCAAAGAAGTTTCTTTATTCATAAGACTTACTTATGAACATTGAGCCAACTTGAAATATCATTTATGGTCTATATGTTTACACAAACCTTAGCACAGTAACACTCTATGTGGTCCAAAAGACAGGATTATAGTTTGTTAAAGCGCTATGATTTATTAATGCAGCATAACCATCTCTGAGGTTACTTTATATCCCAGAGAGACTAAATATACATACAAGAGATTTCCCATCTCTATGGGTATGGTAGCTGCTGAATGAGCGCGATACTCCTTTATTCTCATTTATTTTAATGTAACTTTGCATGGTTATATTATTACACCAGCTGCTCTTGGTACTAAATTCATACTTTTATTCCAAGGCGCGGATAAATCTGATTAAGATTAAGAAAAGTTTGTTTTATGATTGTTAATCTGTCCCATTACTTTTGGTCCCTTTAAAAGTGGGAGGCACATATACAAACTGTTGTAATTCCTACCCCGTTTACCTTATTTGGATGTAAATACCCTCAAATTAAAGCTGAAAGTCTGCAGTTAAAGCACATCTTGTTTGTTTCATTTCAAATCCCTTGTGGTGGCGTATACTGTAGAGCAAAAAGATTAGAATTGTGTTGATGTCCCAATATTTATGGACCTGACTGTAAATCAATGATTCTCTATGGAGATGTTTCACATCTCCACTCAAAAATGCCTGAAGCCAAACGCCTGAAGCTCAAACTAGTCCCAGAGGTATGTTTTGTCGCACTAATTGGGCATATTCCGGCGTTTCTGGAACATTTGTATTGCCATAGATATCAATGGAAAAGCGTCAGTTGCACATATTAGCGAGACTTGGGCGCTACGCTCAAGTGTGAATGCAGCCTTATGGTACGCACAAAAGGTACGAAAGACATCATGAAGCGCCAGTTAGTCCTTGACTATAATAACACCATGGGAGGTGTCTACAGAACCGACCAAGCAATGCCATTTTACCCAGCAATGAGGAAACAACAAAAAAATACTACAAAAAGATCTTCAGGCATCTTCTTGAGCAATGCTTGTGGAATGCCTACATTCTGCACAAAAAAGAGCATGACAAGCTTGTGGTTCATTCAGACTTTATTTGGAAAGTTGCAGAATGTATTTTTGTGAACCACCAAACACCATCAATGGCTGTGAACAGAGCTGGACGTCGTGCTGTTGGTGTTGTCAACCTGGAACGCCTGACTGGTCGTCACTTTATGGACTATATTCCACCAACCGCAAAAAAGTCAGCACCAACAAGGATGTGTGTGGTTTGTTGTTCAAAGAGAGATGACAATGGAAAGAAATTCCACAAGGAAACCAGATTCCATTGTCCTGATTGTGACGTTGGACTTTGTGCAGTCCCATGTTTTAAAATTTATCATGAAAAGAAAGGGGGTAGCATAGACTCACATTTCCAATAGGAGAAGTCAGATCAAGAAGCCGGAAGTTCCGTGCGTTCCAACGAACGTTCTACCGGAAGTGCGTGTGACGCTCTCTGGCTCCGCCTGATGCGTTTCGTCATAGAGACGTCATCGGAGGCTGCCTTTGTACTTTGTGTTTTATATGCTCACATCTCTGAGCGCTCGTTTACAAGCAACGAGACCCTGAGCAGACGGGAGCAACGATCGGGTAATCAACCTATACAGCACGGACGGAGGAGTATACGATCGGTGAGTGGGGAGTGTTAGGAGGGGAGCATGTCTGCACTTGATCTATTTGCTCCACCTCTCACCCCCACCATTTGCTGAACTTTCTCTGTCTGTTGGGACTGCTTAGAGAAAAAGTGCCCAGATATGGGACAGTATTGAAAAGCTAGCTGGGATCTATAGCAACTGTTTGTGTTATTGTGCACCTGTTATCACCACATTAGTTTCTATATCACGTCACCCTTATTTATTTGATATTATAATTTCTTTTGGACTATATTATCAATTTTGGATATACTTTCTATATTTACAGTGAATATTCACCTGTTTTATATATACTGCACCGATATTTCCATTATTTGATTTTTACAGCATTTTCATACACCCACCACCATCTTTCCCAGTGATACCTATCATAGTGCCTCCTTCAGGTGGCAGCGCCCTACCCACAATTTCCTTTTTCTTTTTTCAAAATTTATCATACCCGGGATGTTTACTAAACTCACTCATTTCACCATGGTTTCCACCCTGTGCTGTTTCCCCTGGTTTGTACGGGATCATCCCTGCCTCAGCCCCGGGTCAGACCCTGTTATGGCTCTCCTCTCTCTTCCTTTCAAGCTAGGCCAATTTTCTAAGCTGACATGTAAGTAGGAGGAACTCCCCCCATCCATGGTTGTACTTATTTTGTACTCCCTAATGAGTCTGATTAACTCATCACCTCATTTATATTTACAGCCACTACAATTCATAGCATTACACTCCTGACGAGTGGCTATAAGCCATGAAATGCATAGAGTTACATCAATGTGTATACCAACTATCTGACTTCTACACTAAATATCATGTATCTGCTCATGTATACTTTTTTACATCATTCTTATGTGTTTGTATATTCATGATTATTTTATTCTAATTACATTGTGTCTTGTCAGCTCTTTTCAGGGCCCTTGTTGGCCAGATCTCTGCAAATGATTACCGTATATACTCGAGTATAAGCCGAGCCGAATATAAGCCGAGGCACCTAATTTTACCACAAAAAACTGGGAAAAGTTCTTGACCCGAGTATAAGCCTAGGGTGCGAAATGCAGCAGCCAGAACACAGGGATTGTAGCCAGGACACAGGGATTGTAGCCAGAACACAGGGATTGTAGCCAGGACACAGGGATTGTAGCCAGGACACAGGGATTGTAGCCAGGACACAGGGATTGTAGCCAGGACACAGGGATTGTAGCCAGGACACAGGGATTGTAGCCAGGACATAGGGATTGTAGCCAGAACACAGGGATTGTAGCCAGGACACAGGGATTGTAGCCAGAACACAGAAGAGAGGAGTATGGTAGATTCGCAATGTACAGAGTGCACTGCTTCTAAGAGCCGCTCTGTGCATGAAACTGTGACCTAATTACATTGGAATGCAGAGAATGCAGAGAATACTGAGAGAGAGAGCTGCAGATCTTCACTGAGATCAGAGGTGGGCAGGACTGAACAGCTAACACCCACATGTCCTGCCCACCTCCCGACATCAAGTTGAAAATCTGACAGCTCTCTCTGCCTTCTCTGCATTCCAATGTAATTAGGTCACAGTTTCATGCACAGAGCGGCTCTTAGAAGCAGCGCGCTCTGTGTAATGTGAATCTACTCATCTCCTCAGATCACCCACAGACACCGACTCTAGTATAAGCCGAGGGGGGTCTTTTTCAGCACAAAAAATGTGCTGAAACACTCGGCTTATACTCGAGTATATATGGTATGTTGTTTATCATTATGTCAATCTGTATACAGTATGTGAATAAAATATTAATTTTTATACGCTTGCACTTTTGTTCATATGTGGCATGTCTCATCTAAAGTCCCAGGTCCAAAATGTCCTTGTTTGTATGCATATTAGGGATGGAGGCATGTCGCAGTGGGTGCGACAGATCACAATTTTATTTTTTTCGATGTTTACTAAACTGTTTAGTATTACAGTGACTAGTAATATTGCACCCTTGTTTGGACAAATGTCAGTGTTTTTGGTTTGATTACATTATTGAATTAAATGTATTATTATTATATTATTCGTTTTTGTAATTATTTATAATTTATTATATTATAATTTTGTGTCCAACTTTATCGTACCCGGGATGTCTACTAACTCTTGTTTTTACAGATTTAAGTGAGTTATTCCTAAGAATTACAGGTCTACAATATAAAACGCCAAATTTCTATGCAAAACAATGGAACGTTTTGAGAAGGAAAAATCTGACATAATCATACCACCAGGGAGGTTAATATATATAGTATCTCACGAAAGGAAGTACACCCCTTAGATTTTTTGTAAATATTTTATTACAGGGCTCAAAATTTCAAGTCCTGAGCTACTAGCCAGGCCATAAAAGTTACTCGCCACCAGTTACCTCACCCAACCCCTACCACTCCCCGCACACTCCCTCATAAATTCTCATGAAATGACACTTAAATGTATTATTCAGAATTAAGTTACAAAAATAAATATTAACAACAACTTTATCAGTGCAGCATCAACAATGCCTATCAGTGCAGCATCACTAGTGCCCATCAGTGCAGCATCACTAGTGCCCATCAGTGCAGCATCGCTAGTGCTCATCAGTGCAGCATCACTAGTGCCCATCAGTGCAGCCTGACCTGTGCCCATCAATGCAGCCTAACCAGTGCCCATCAGTGCAGCCTGACATGTGCCCATCAGTTCAGTTCAGTGTAACCAGTGCCCATCAGTACAGCATAACCAGTGTCCATCAGTGCAGCCTAACCAGTGCCCATCAGTGCAGCCCAACCAGTGCCCATCAATGCAGCCTGACATGTGCCCATCAGTGCAGTGTAACCAGTGCCCATTAGTGCAGCGTAACGAGTGCCCATGAATGCAGCCTCACCTGGCCATCAATGCAGCCTCACCTTCCCATCAATGCAGCCTCATTTGCCCATCACCTGCCCATCAATGCAGCTTTATCTGCCCATCAATGTAGCCTCACCTGCCCATCAATGCAGCCTCACCTGCCCATCAACGCAGCCTCACCTGTCCATCAATGCAGCCTCACCTGTCCATCAATGCAGCCTCATCTGCCCATCAATGCAGCCTCACCTGTCCATCAATGCAACCTCACCTGTCCATCAATGCAGCCTCACCTGCCCATCAATGCAGCCTCACCTGCCCATCAATGCAGCTTCACCTGCCCATCAATGCAGCTTAACCTGCTTATCAATGCAGCCTCATCTGCCCATCAATGCAGCCTAATCTGCCCATCAATGCAGCTTCACCTGCCCACCAATGCAGCTTCACCTGCCCATCAATGCAGATTCACCTGCCCATCAATGCAGCTTCACCTGCCCATCAGTGCAGCTTCACATGCCCATCAACGCAGCCTCATCTTCCCATCAATGCAGCTTCACCTGCCCATCAATGCAGCCTCATCTGGCCATCGATGTAGCCTCACCTGAGGAGAGCAGAGGAAGAGCCGAGCCAGCAGATCATCAGAGTGGGATTGCCCGCTGTAAGAGCTTTCATTTCAATTTCCACGGTGTCCCCGGATCTCACGTCACACAGTCCCACCATTGGGTCTGTTTACTGTCTATCAAAGGCCAGGAGGCAGGACTGTGTGTTGATGAGCTCCGGGGACACTGCAAGAATTCTAATGAAAGCTCTTGCGGCGGGTGATCCCACTTTGATGATCCGTCGGCCGGCTTGCCTGTTGCACCCCTCTCTCTTTCCCTTGCGGGGAGAAAGGCTCCCATTCAACCCGCCTGCCGGTGGAGTTTAATGGGAAGCAGCCCATGCTCGCCAGCAAAATGCGAGTAGGCAAGTGAAAAATTTGAGGGCTGTTTTATATATGTAACAACACTGAAAAAATGATACTTTGCTATAATGTAAAGTAGTGAGTGTACAGCTTGTATAACAGTGTAAATTTGCTGTCCCCTCAAAATAACTCAACACACAGCCATTAATGTCTAAACCGCTGGCAACAAAAGTGAGAACACCCCTAAGTGAAAATGTCCAAATTGGGCCCAATTAGCCATTTTCCCTCCCCGGTGTCATGTGACTCGCTAGGTCTCAGGTGTGAATGGGGAGCAGGTGTGTTAAATTTGGTGTTCTCACTCTCTCATACTGGTCACTAGAAGTTCAACATGGCACCTCATGGCAAAAAACTCTCTGAGGATCTGAAAAAAGGAATTGTTGCTCTACATAAAAATGGCCTAGGCTATAAGAATATTGCCAAGACCCTGAAACTGAGCTGCAGCACAGTGGCCAAGACCATAAAGCGGTTTAACGGGAATGTTTCCACTCAGAACAGGCCTCGTCATGGTAGACCAAAGACGTTGAGTGCACGTGCTCAGCTTCATATGCAGAGGTTGTCTTTGGGAAATAGACGTATGAGTGCTGCCAGCATTGCTGCAGAGGTTGAAGGGATGGGGGGGTCAGCCTGTTAGTCCTCAGACCATACGCTGCACACTGCATCAAATTGGTCTGCATGGCTGTCGTCCCAGAAAGAAGCCTCTTCTAAAGATGATGCACAAGAAAGCCCTCAAACAGTTTGCTGAAGACAAGCAGACTAAGGACATGTATTACTGGAACCATGTCCTGTGGTCTGTTGAGGCCAAGATAAACTTATTTGGTTCAGATGGTTTCAAGCGTGTGTGGCAGCAACCAGGTGAGGCGTGCAAAGACAAGTGTGTCTTGCCTACAATCAAGCATGGTGGAGGGTGAATCATGGTCTGGGGCTCCATGAGTGCTGCTGGCACTGGGGAGCTACAGTTCATTGAAGGAACCATGAATACCAACATGTAATGTGACATACTGAAGCAGAGCAGGATCCCCTCCCTTCGGAGACTGGGCCGCAGGGCAGTATTTCAACATGAAAACAACCCCAAACACACCTCCAAGACGACCATTGCCTTGCTAAAGAAGCTGAAGGTAAAGGTGATAGACTGGCCAAGCATGTCTCCAGACCTAAACCCTATTGAGCATCTGTGGGGCATCCTCAAATAGAAGGTGGAGGAGAACAAGGTCTCTAATATCCACCAGCTCTGTGTTGTCGTCATGGAGGAGTGGAAGAAGACTCCAGTGGCAACCTGTGAAGCTCTGGTGAACTCCATGCCCAAGAGGGTTAAGGCAGTGCTGGAAAATAATGGTGGCCACTATGGGCGTCCGCAGAATTTTTTCCAGGGGGGGGGCAACATTTTAAGGTCACCCATGCTCTGCCTCTTTTTGATAACGTCATTATCACATAAAGCACAGGCATGCAAAGGTTTAAAAAACTTAAAGCAGAGTTCCACCCAAAAGTCCGCTTTAAAGGAGGGGCCCCCTCTGACATGTCATGTAATTTGGCTGGGGGGGGCTGCACTTCCTCGGAGGATATCAGGGCAGGGTCCATGCTGGGACTTGTAGTCCTTCAGTTTTGGGGGGGTCACATCCCCAAAAAGTGAAGGACTACAAGTTGCAGCATGGACTCTGCCCTGATGATATATAAGGATGTGACCCCCCCCCCAAAACTGAAGGACTACAAGGTGAGGAGGTACTGCTGTTGTGTCTC
>BLSH010079719.1:209196-223506 GCA_018402905.1 Glandirana rugosa | reverse complement strand
TCTCAGACATGTGGTATCTCCATACTCAGGAGGAGTAGCAGAAAGTGTTTTGGGGTGTAATCTGTAGTATGCATATGCTGTGTGTGAGAAATAACCTGTTACAATGACAATTTTGTGGAAAAAAAAAAAGAAAAGAAAAAAAAACTTCATTTTGCAAAGAATTGTGGGAAAAAATTACAACTTCAAAAAATTCACCATGCCTCTTACTAAATACCTTGGAATGTCTACTTTCCAAAAGGGGGTCATTTGGGGGGTATTTGTACTTTCCTGGCTTGTTAGGGTCTCAAGAAATGAGATAGGCCGTCAGTATATCAGGTGTGATCAGGTGTGATCAATTTTCAATGATTGGCACCATAGCTTGTGGACTCTATAACTTTCACAAGGACCAAATAATATACACTTATTTTGGTTATTTTTACCAAAGATAGGTAGCAGTATAAATTTTGGCCAAAATTTACAAAGAAAAATTACTAATTTGCAAAATTTTATGACAGAAACAAAGAAAAAGGCATTTTTTCAAAAAATGTTCAATCTTTTTTTATTTATAGCACAATAAATAAAAAAACCCCTAGTGATTAAATACCACCAAAAGAAAGCTCTATTTGTGTGAAAAAAAAGGACGCAAATTTTCATATTGGTACAATGTTGCATGACTGAGTAATTGTCATTCAAAGTGTGATAGCGCTGAAAGCTGAAAAATGGCCTGGACAGGAAGGGGGTTTTCGTGCCTGGTACTGATGTGGTTAAACTTGCAAGGCACAACGTTGCCCAAAAACTTCCAAGAACAAATATAACCACACAGTTTTGGTTATACAAAGTAACCAAACTTTGCAGTCCCTCCAACTTCCCCCGAAGCGTGTACTCACTCGCAATCTCAGAGTGCTGTGTGGGTTGGGGTAAACTTTTGTCTCTTAGTTGAAATTTCTCTTTCAACAACATATTCTTTGTTTCCCAGCAATTTTGTGTCCCCGACTAGGGTGATTGTGTTGCAACAATTAGTTCCATAGTGGTCTGCCTCAAAGTGGCTGTTCCAAAAGAAAGCTTACATGTCAGGCCTCAATGTCCTCACAAGGTCAATGGCTCAGGGATGGTTCGTGCACATCAAGCCAGTCCATCACTTCCGTTGCGGTGTTGAAGAATAGTGCCCGACCATTGACAGTAACTCACAGCCAAGCCAGATACAGCATTGCATAGGGCAACTCCAGTGGCCACAGTCGTTGCTTGACATCAAAAAACTTGGCCCGCTGTCGCTGCACCTCAGCTGAAAAGTCAGGGTAAAATTACACTTTTGCACCATTATATTGAATACTCGATTTTCCTCTTGCTAGGCGCAGCACCTTCTCCCTGTTACGATAGTGTAGAAGTCGAGCCAGGATTGGTCTGGGGGCGTTGCCTGGTATAGCTCTGATGGGGACTCTGTGAGCCCTCTCCACTGCAAAAAAATGGCGATAAGGCGTCCTTGCCAAATACTTCCTGTAAACAGGTTTCAATTAATTCTGTGGGGTCTCGTGCCCTGTTTTCTATGGGAGCCCTACTATGCAAACATGTTATCTGTTTTAAATAAAAGGAATTCTGCGCTCACTCCAATACACAATAAGAAAGGGGATAGCTCCACAGTTGGCAGCCCGCACAGCAAACAGATCAGTTTGTAAAATCAATAAAATCCAATAAAAAGGCAGCGCCAAAAATGTTTTTAAACTGATAAATCCAACTACACAGAACTGTGACCAATATGTACCATCACTGGTACTGGAAACTATATGTCCTTAAAACTTGTTCAGAGTAATATTGCACAATATTCATAGTAGAATAAAAGAAATCCTCCTTCTGGAAGTGGAAGGGGTAAACTCTTACCAGATACCAGTGGAGTATAGGCAGTATAAGATCTCTTTGGATAAAACTGTTGGTGACAGAAGGGAAAACCGGACCCAACGCGTTTCGACGCCAAAGGTCATCATCTTTTTATTTGTTTTATCCTTATTTTCATGAGCTATGCGGGCTGTGGAGCATGTTTCTGTCAGTAAGGGTGGTAATTGATCCTCTAGGTCGCTTATGTGTCTTTCCGCTGCAGTGGTGCGCTCGCGGATTTTTTTTGTAAATCCTGACGTAAAAGAGCTACTTCCTCTGTCAGTTCCCCCAGGCGATCCTTTACTGTGTTAATTGAGGCAGTGCACTTGTGCACTGCACGCAAGATCTGGCTCAGAGTTGGTTGTGGGTCACTGATTCCTCAGGGCTCAGTGCAGGGCCTGCAGTATGGGGGAACATGGCATCAGTATCATCCTCATGGGCAGTCAGTCTCTGGGAACAGCTCTGGGGAATCAATGTCACTCTCACCCACCTTTTGTCCCCTGAGTTCAGACAGATTTTAATGTAAAAGAGTATGTCTCCTGGGTTATCTTTACCACCTGACGTCTTGTGAGATTTGCTTTTGGGACCTGTGTCTTTAGCTTTCTCCTGTCCCTTTGTTTTTTTTGACCAGCCGAGGTGCTGAAACGATGCCAGTGCCATTTTGGGAGTCAAAGGCCGCCTCTTCTCCTTTGTTCTTGCGGGACATGGCGGCTGCGGATCGGATCACAGGTGCTAACGGAGCAATCTTGGCCGCTAGAGGGATTTGATCTGTACCGGTTTTGTGGATGTCAGTAGCCAGGGAGAGGGTCGGTATCAGGATGTAGTGAGGGAGCTCTGTGAGGCACTTCTACTCACATGCCGTTGTGGCCATGCCCCCAGTCTTTTTTAGTTTGGCAAAAAATAAATACTACCAAAAGAAAGCTCTATCTGTCTAAAAAAAAAAAAAAAATTCATTTGGTTTCAGTGTTGCATGAACACGCAATAGTCATTCAAAGAGCGACAGCACTGAAAGCTGAAAATTGGTCTGGGCTGGAAGGGGGTAAACGTGCCCAATAGGCAAGTGGTTAAAGTGATGATCAGCACTCCCAATAGAATCTGTTTTTAGCATTTACAAACTGAGAGTTGAATGGTACTTTAAACGCTTCAACAAAGCTTGCTGAAAGCTCTGCAAACGCTTTGTAAAAGCTTGCTGTTCACATTGCTCTTAAACAAGCTGAGACTCACGTGAAACAGGCCTAAGGTTGAACTACACTGCTTACTTACCACTTACCATTTACCTCTGATACTTCTGATATAGCATGCACTCTTTACTAACCCCCAGTATAAGGGGGCACTTCTGGAATTACCAAGAACTACCAATGTAAGGTGACATTTCATCACTGGCCACCAATTAA
Organism: Glandirana rugosa; assembly: GCA_018402905.1. Classification (NCBI taxonomy): domain Eukaryota; kingdom Metazoa; phylum Chordata; class Amphibia; order Anura; family Ranidae; genus Glandirana; species Glandirana rugosa. Next base: position 220,264 of record BLSH010079719.1, on the reverse strand, counting down.
AGCAGATACTACACTGACCACCAATATAAGGAGTTACTACAACACTTACTTCTGATATAAATGGCCACCACTCTACTGATCATTAGGGATTAGTAATTTGCCCAGGTTCAAAGTGTGGGGCGTTTGTCAAATCCTGATTGAAATCCACAAAACCGGAATTTAGCAGCAAATCCCATGCAGGGGCTGACCAAGTGGGGGGCGGGCCACCCCGGGCGCCACACTTTGGGGGGTGGTGTTAAGTCTCAGTGTGGCATTTGTGGGGTGCACTCGCACTCTGCACATCTCGAGGGTGGCATGAGCCGTCAGCCCTGGCTGCTCTCTCTCTTTTTTTTTTTTTTAGGTGGATTGGAACACCCGTCGGAACACCCCATCAGCACTGCAGTGGTATGGTCTGGTGACTGGTCTGTCTGCGTAAGTCTGTCCGTGACAGCCGCTCTGACGTCTGTCACTGAACTGACTGCTCCACGCTTCCTTCTTCTGCTCCGCCTCCATCCACCCACCACTGCTGTCCTGTAAAGCAAAGCCTGAGACGGCCCATCATGTGAGTACTGTAGTGTAGTTTGTTTGGAATGTTCTCAGTCTGCCCGGCGTTTCTAGGTAGACAGTGTCCTGCCAGCGGTGTCCTCCTCCCGTCCTCTCGCTAGGTTAACTGCTGAGTGCCGACCGCCCTGTAGCTGAGCTGGGCCCAGGCCAGTGCACGCAGGGGCAGGTGCAGGTGGGGGGTGTTAGTGGTGGTGATGATGTTGCTACTGCTGCTGCTGCTGCATTGAAATGCATGGCATTGGCAGCACTGGCAGTGTGTGTGTGTTTGTCCTCCTCACCTGAGAAGAGTTTGTGAAGCCAGGGGTGTGTTTCCAGTCACTTGGCTGTTGATGCTCAGAGCTGGTGAGTGAGATGATATGGTGATTTAAAAATCTCCAACTACTTGAACAATTTCTTCTCAATGTTGTTAATACATTTTCTTTTTGTCATTTGGACCTTTAGCCCGGGCTCAGACTAATGCTATTCTCAGAGATCGCAAGTGATTCACACTCGCACTGCAAGTGCCGATCACATGCGATCTCTGAGCAGTACGAGTTCAGCCATACACTTGTATGGCTGAACTCGCATTAGATTCGCAAAAAAAGTGTACATGTACCTTTTTTTTCCCCCCGCACACCCATGTGATCTGATTCAGGAGAGGCCCGAAGCAAAAAAAAAAAAAAATGAGCGCAGGGCTTTAATGACAGGGTCCCTGGGCGGAGACAGTGGGGGGTTAGCTAGCTAGGGGGTGTTAGCAGAGATAGGGGGGCGTGTCAGGCTTATAAGGCAGGGGCGGTGGCTAGGCTACAGCAGAGCGGGAACAGAACGAATTAGAGAGGACCCGTCTTGTAGAGCTGCATCCGACCACATGGGTGACATTGAGGCCTCACTGCAGCAGCTTCAGGCGGCCTCTTCCCAGCGCAGCGCTGGCTGGCTGCAAGAGAGCATGGCGGCGATCGGTGTGGATCCGGAGGGAGTCGGGGAGCGGATACTGGTGCGCATTAGGCGGTCCCGGCCGCCTGAGCGGTACAGCCCTGCCGCCTCCCCGGGAGCTGGGCGCCGTCATGGGAGCCCGGATACGGACCCTCCGGGCGGATCGGCTCTGCCCGCACAGCCCGCGGCGGGCCGGTCCCCCGGGAGGAATCCCCGTCAAAGGCGCAGCTCCGCCAGGTGGGGCCGGGTGGTGTCCAGGTCGCCTCCCCCGCCTGGGCGACGTGGGAGTGAGCGGTCGGCGGTCGCCCCGCGCGGCGAGGTCCCGGCCAGGGGGCTGACCCAGCGAGGGAGTGGAGTTCGGGGTGCCAGCCAGTCGGGAGGAGCGGCTGGCACCCAGGCCCGGCGCACGCGCAGTGCAGCTGGTGTGGAGGAGGAGCCCAGGCGTGCGGAGCCTTCAAAGAGGAGGAGATCGGTACACGGGAGGAGGCCTTCGGTGAGGGGTGTGGTCGAGCAGTGGCCTGGCTCCCCCGGGGACAACGACCGGACGCGACCGGGAAGGACATCGCCTAGATCAGAGGGAGAGAGATCCAGTTCTGAGGAGGCGGATGGATCGGCTTCGGTGGAGGCGAGAGCTGCGGCTGTGGGGGTTCCTCCTGGGCAGCCTGGTGAGTCAAATAATTCTTCCTTTGCTTCATTTTGTTTCCATTTGTGCCAGTTACTGGGTATGGATAGGCGGGCACAGTCTGGGCCTATCCCGCACCCTGCGGCAGTCGGGTCCGCGGGGTCTGGGGCAGCCCCCAGGCGTAGGGAATTGGTTGCGGGTTCCCAAGGTGGGGCGGGTTCGCCGGTGGACGCCTGGGTGACGCCAGCCGCAGGGGCGGTTGGCTCCCTGGGTGGGGGTTCCCCCGGGGACGGGGTCGCACCCGCAGCGCCAGCCCCGGGCGGGGCGGAGGCACTGAGGGGGTCGGATATATCTGACTCCGCGAGGGGAGAGGTATATGTGTGTTTCGAGGGCCCCCTGGGGGCTCATCTGAAACAGGAGGTTCGGGAGAAGATTTGGCAGGGCAAATACGTCGACATTTTCTCCCTGCTTCCCTTAGAACGTTTCAATCTAGATAGGGTACGGTCGGAGGAGTCCCGGAGGGAGGAGGAGGAGCGACGGCGCTCGCGTTTTATTCCGAGGACCTTTGCCAACTGGTTGCAGGCATTTGCCATTTTGGCCAGCCTCATTGGTGAAAGACAGCCAGAGTCCTGCTCCCCCCTTTTTTGCTACTTGGATGCCATTAGCGAGGCACACCGGGTGTACGGGGGACTAGCGTGGCTACACTACAATGAGCAGTTCCGGCAGCAGAAGGCTCTGCGGCCATCGATGCGATGGGACCACAAAGACATCAGTCTTTGGATGAGGTTGATGACGCCCACGCGGGGCGGGTCTTCCCAGTTTTTTCAGGGGGGGCCGGCGGCCCAGGTACCCCAGGTCTGCCGGTCGTTAAGCGCAAGGGGTTGTGCTGGCAGTTCAATGAGGGGAGTTGCCGGTTCGGAACCAGCTGTCGTTTTCGACACGAATGTTCCGGATGTGGAGGTGCCCACCCCCTCTCCCGCTGTGTCAGACAGAGTAAAGATCGTACCGGGGATACTTCGGGAAAAGGGGACGACGCCAGTGAACGTTCACAGGCTGCGTCCCTTCCTAAATAGGTACCTGGACCGGGCGGTGGCTCGGTTGTTGAAAGTGGGTTTTGCAAAAGGTTTTAGAATCCCGTGCTCTATGTCGGTTTTTCCCCCGTTCGCTGACAATTTGCGGTCTGCCCGCCTTCACCCAGAGGTGGTGTCAGAGAAGTTGGATAAGGAGGTAAGGTTGGGCCGAATGGCGGGCCCCTTTGGGGACCCTCCACTTCGGAACCTGGTGGTTTCCCCTCTGGGGGTGGTTCCCAAAAAGGAGCCAGGCAAATTTCGTCTTATCCATCATCTGTCGTTCCCTAAAGGGGGCTCGGTCAATGACGCTATTGATCAGGAGGCGTGTGCGGTGTCGTACACACCTTTTGATGCGGCAATCAAGTGGGTGAGAAGGTACGGACGGGGCTCGCTCTTGGCTAAATCGGACATCGAGGCCGCGTTCAGGCTCCTCCCGGTCCATCCGGACTGCTTTCACCTGCTAGGATGTAGGTGGGGGGAGCTGTTTTATGTCGATCGTTGTCTCCCGATGGGCTGTTCTATTTCTTATGCCTTGTTCGAACGGTTTAGTTCCTTTGTGGAATGGGTGGTTCGGGAAGTAGCGGGGGTGAGCTCGGTCATCCATTACCTGGATGACTTCCTGTGTATAGGCCCGCCGGGTAGCAGATTGTGTGGGGTTTTGTTGGCGACGTTACAACACGTTGCGGAGAGTTTTGGGATTCCCCTAGCGGCGGAGAAAACTGAGGGCCGGTCCCCGCAGATGACTTTCCTGGGGATAGAGATTGATACTTGGGCCATGGAATGCGGGCTGCCGGAGGACAAATTAGTGGCTTTGCGGCAGGAAATACGGGGGGTGTTGGGGAGACGTTCGATTCGCTTGAAAGCCCTGCAGTCCTTGTTAGGCAAACTCAATTTTGCTTGTAGGATACTCCCTATGGGGAGGATTTTCTGCCGCAGGCTGTCCTCGGCCACTGCCGGTGTTTCCTCGCCTCATCACTTCGTGACATTGAATGGCGAGCTCAGGGCGGACTTGCAGATGTTTTTGCAGAACTTTAACGGGCGGTCACTGTGGCAGGACGGCCCGGTTAGTAATGCTGACTTAGAGCTGTACACGGACGCGGCGGGGTCCGGGGGCTACGGTGCATTTCTAGGGGGCAAATGGAGTGCTGAACCTTGGCCGGAATCGTGGAGAGAGGCCGGGTTTTGTAAGAACCTGGTGCTTTTGGAGCTGTGTGGGGTCCTGTTTTTCATGACAAGAAAGTGAGGCTTCATTGTGATAACCTGGGGGTGGTGCAGGTCATTAATCATTTGTCGGCGGCGTCACCACCGGTGGTGAGACTGCTTCGACACCTGGTGTTGCGCTGCTTGCAGGGTAATGTGTTTTTGTATGCTGTACACCTACCAGGGATCACTAATGAAGTTGCGGATGCATTGTCTCGCTTTCAGCTGGACAGATTTCGGCAGTTGGCGCCGGGAGCGGAGCAACAGGGGGCGCCGTGTCCGGAGGTCCTTTGGCAGCTGGCCTTGGAGTCGCCGCGGGCCTGATTAGGAGGTCGGTAAGTGAGGGTACCAGGTGGGCCTATGCCAAAGCTTGGCAGGAGTGGTCTGAGTTGTTACGGGAGACGGGAGTGGGCCCGGGCGGCAGTGATGTGGAAACGGTTATGTTGTATTTCATTGGAAAAAATTTTTCGCAGGGTGTGTCCATTTCATCTTTGAGCAAAAAAATAGCGGGCGTAGCTATCTGGAGCAAGCTCTCAGGAGTCAGGGATTGGACCAAAGGTTTTTTGGTCGGCCAGGCTCTGAAGGGTTATAGACAGGGTCGGGGCAAGCCTGACGGCAGGCGGCCTGTGACTTTTGCGGTTCTCCAGCGCCTGGGGGCGAGGGTGGAGGAGGTTTGCTCATCTTCTTATGAGGCGCTGCTGTTCCGCGCGGCCTTTTGTCTGGCCTTCTTTGGGGCCTTTCGGGTACGGGAACTGGTTAGCAAGAATACGGCGGTGCATGGTGGCCTTCAGGTGGAAGACGTGACATGCAATGGGTTGTCGGTCCTGGCTAGGATACGGCGCTCCAAGACGGATCAGATGGGCAAAGGGGCGTGGGTACGCCTATTCCCGGTTCCGGGTTCTGCGGTTTGTCCGGTAGCAGTTGTTACGGAGTATTTGAGCTGTCGCCCGGGGTCGGGGGGGGGCCTTACTGGTGCATGCAGATGAGAAGCCATTATCTGTCTTTCAGTTCACTGCGGTTTTCCGGCACTGTATGGAGGCAGAGGGTTTTTCCCCGTCCGAATATTCGGCTCACTCCTTCCGCATCGGGGCTGCTACTGAGGCAGCCAGGTGGGGGTTGGATGACTCGGTTGTGAAGCGAATAGGTAGATGGGAGTCGGACCGTTTTAAAATATATGTACGTCCTCATCTTGTTAGTAACATGTGAGTAGTGGGGTGTTTGGGTGGGTTTCAGTTGTTTGGTTATCCTTTTGTTGTTGTTCTTCTTTTACAGATAGTGAACCGGCTCTGGTGTGGGTGCTTGGGCACTCCTATGTGTTCTGGGGAGCAAGCGGGCTGATGTGCGTCCGAACGGCCGGCAATTGGGCTTGTCAAGGGACAGTGCTCTAGTGAGGTGGATTGGGGTGCCGGGATTGTTGTGGTGCAGGGTTTTGCCGGAGTTTAAGAAATTTGCAGCTTTAGATAGGGCTCCGGACGTGTTAGTTTTACATGCGGGGGGTAATGATCTGGGAGTTAGATCTATGCGGCATCTGATCCGCGATATAAAATTTGATTTCTTGCGTCTGCAAACGGATTTCCCTAGGACTGTGGTGGTATGGTCGGACATAGTGGCTCGTACATCTTGGTGATTTGCTAGGTCGGTGGTGAAGGTCAATAAAGCGAGGGTGAAGGTGAATAAGGAGGTTGGCCGTTTTATAGCGCTGAACGGAGGCCTGGTGGTCCGGCACACCGATTTCGAGGTGGATACCTGGCGGTATCTGAGGGGTGATGGGGTGCACCTCAATGCCGTGGGCATTGATCTGTGGAGCCTGGGGCTCCAAGATGGGGTGCACCGAGCACTGCGTGCGTGGAGGGGCTCAATGGCATAAGGCTTTACGCAGTGAGCGGTGGCGGTTGGGGTCTCAGGAGGCCGTTTCAAGTTGGTCAGTTGGGAAGGATCCATCAGAGGTATGGAGTCCTCAGTGGTGTCAGTTACATAGGTTAACTGCAAAAGGATGGTACCTGAGCCGGCGTAGTGCGGCTGGGAAATGGATGGTACAAAAACACGGATGTGATTGGGTTATGGGGCCTCCTGGGATTCCTACCGGCTTAAAAAAATTATGGTTTGGTTTATTTCTGTTATGGTGTTTAAAATTGGTTTGTTAAATAAAACGGCCTAACGGCCAATTCCTCCATATGGTTTGCTGTGTCATTATTTTAGAATATATAAGGTATACGCATAAGGACTACCCGGGTCAAGAGAGGCCCGAAGCAAAAAAAAAAAAATGAGCGCAGGGCTTTAATGACAGGGTCCCTGGGCGGAGACAGTGGGGGGTTAACTAGCTAGGGGGTGTTAGCAGAGATAGGGGGCGTGTCAGGCTTATAAGGCAGGGGCAGTGGCTAGGCTACAGCAGAGCGGGAACAGAACGAATTCCCACCCTCCCTCCCTTTTATGCTATGTGAGTGGTAGAGTGATATATAATGGTGGCGGTTGGGGTCTCAGGAGGCCGTTTCAAGTTGGTCAGTTGGGAAGGATCCATCAGAGGTATGGAGTCCTCAGTGGTGTCAGTTACATAGGTTAACTGCAAAAGGATGGTACCCGAGCCGGCGTAGTGCGGCTGGGAAATGGATGGTACAAAAACACAGATGTGATTGAGTTATGGGGCCTCCTGGGATTCCTACCGGCTTAAAAAAATTATGGTTTGGTTTATTTCTGTTATGGTGTTTAAAATTGGTTTGTTAAATAAAACGGCCTAACGGCCAATTCCTCCATATGGTGTGCTGTGTCGTTATTTTAGAATATATAAGGTATACGCATAAGGACTACCCGGGTCATGTGCGAGTGCACAGTTCGCACTGCGATCTGTGAAGAAAACTGAGGGCGTCATTAACTTTTGTAATGTGGCCATGCCCCCAGTCTTTTTTAGTTTGGCAAAAAATAAATACTACCAAAAGAAAGCTCTATCTGTCTAAAAAAAAAAATAATTCATTTGGTTTCAGTGTTGCATGAACACGCAATAGTCATTCAAAGAGCGACAGCACTGAAAGCTGAAAATTGGTCTGGGCTGGAAGGGGGTAAACGTGCCCAATAGGCAAGTGGTTAAAGTGATGATCAGCACTCCCAATAGAATCTGTTTTTAACATTTACAAACTGAGAGTTGAATGGTACTTTAAATGCTTCAACAAAGCTTGCTGAAAGCTCTGCAAACGCTTTGTAAAAGCTTGCTGTTCACATTGCTCTAAACAAGCTGAGACTCCCGTGAAACAGGCCTAAGGTTGAACTACACTGCTTACTTACCACTTACCATTTACCTCTAATACTTCTGATATAGCATGCACTCTTTACTAACCCCCAATATAAGGGGGCACTTCTAGAATTACCAAGAACTACCAATGTAAGGTGACATTCAATCACTGGCCACCAATTAAAGCAGATACTACACTGACCACCAATATAAGGAGTTACTACAACACTTACTTCTGATATAAATGGCCACCACTCTACTGATCATTAGGGATTAGTAATCTGCCCAGGTTCAAAGTGTGGGGTGTTTGTCAAATTATGATTGAAATCCACAAAACCGGAATTTAGCAGCAAATCCCATGCAGGGGCTGACCAAGTGGGGGGCGGGCCACCCCGGGTGCCACACTTTGGGGGGGTGTTCAGTCACAGTGTGGCATCTGTGGGGTGCACTCGCACTCTGCACATCTCGAGGGTGGCATGAGCCCTCAGCCCTGGCTGCTCTCTCTCTTTTTTTTTTTAGGTGGATTGGAACACCCGTCGGAACACCCCCTCAGCACTGCAGTGGTATGGTCTGGTGACTGGTCTGTCTGCGTAAGTCTGTCCGTGACAGCCGCTCTGACGTCTGTCACTGAACTGACTGCTCCACGCTTCCTTCTTCTGCTCCGCCTCCATCCACCCACCACTGCTGCCCTGTAAAGCAAAGCCTGAGACGGCCCATCATGTGAGTACTGTAGTGTAGTTTGTTTGGAATGTTCTCAGTCTGCCCGGCATTTATAGGTAGACAGTGTCCTGCCAGCGGTGTCCTCCTCCCGTCCTCTCGCTAGGTTAACTGCTGAGTGCCGACCGCCCTGTAGCTGAGCTGGGCCCAGGCCAGTGCACGCAGGGGCGGGTGTGGGTGGGGGGTGTTAGTGGTGGTGATGATGTTGCTGCTGCTGCTGCTGCTGCTGCATTGAAATGCATGGCATTGGCAGCACTGGCAGTGTGTGTGTGTGTGTGTGTCCTCCTCACCTGAGAAGAGTTTGTGAAGCCAGGGGTGTGTTTCCAGTCACTTGGCTGCTGATGCTCAGAGCTGGGGAGTGAGATGATGAGGTGATTTAAAAATCTCCAACTACTTGAACAATTTCTTCTCAATGTTGTTAATACATTTTCTTTTTGTCATTTGGACCTTTAGCCCGGGTTCAGACTAATGCTATTCTCAGAGATCGCAAGTGATTCGCACTCGCACTGCAAGTGCCGATCACATGCGATCTCTGAGCAGTACGAGTTCAGCCATACACTTGTATGGCTGAACTCGCATTAGATATGCAAAAAAGTGTATATGTACCTTTTTTTTCCCCCACACACCCATGTGATCTGATTCATGTGCGAGTGCACAGTTCGCACTGCGATCTGTGAAGAAAACTGAGGGTGTCATTAACTTTGTAATGACACCCGCTAGCGGTACGCAGAAGGCAGTGTGAATGGACTGCGGAAGTGATGCGGGAACCAGCTCTATGATCGTGCCGGTTCCTGCATCGCACATATGTGAACCAGGGATTATGTGGGTGTTTTTACATTTTTTTTGGGGGGGTGCCAGATATAGGATCCGCCCCGGGTGCCAAATGCTCTAGGTACACCCCTGATCCCATGTGACTCTTGATGCTAAATTCTGACCATTTAGGCTATGTTCACACTACTCCAACACGGAAGTTGCAAGATTTCTGATCCAACTTCATAGCCAACTTCCATGCGACTTCAATGAACGGGATCTGACTTTGAGTCTGGTATGAATCTTGAGGGAGAATCCCACAACCAAAAAAAAACAGTGTGGGCCCCCCAAGACCATACCTTACCCTTTGGTTCTAGTATGGATTTTGAGGGGAAGCCCCACACCAAAATTAAAAAAAAAACGGTGTGGGGTCCCCCCCAGAATTCAGCGCCCCCCTGCTTGACCATGCCAGGCCACATGCCCTCAACGTGGGGGGAATGGTGCTCTGGGGCAGGGGGGCTCTTCCCAACAACCCTGGGCGGTGGTTGTGGGGGTCTGCAGGCTGGGGGCTTATGGGAGTCTGGAATTCCCCTTTAACAAGGGGGCCCCCAGATCCCGCCCCCCCCCATGTGAATGAGTATAAGGTACCCATTCATCAAAAAAAACGTCACAAATTAATAAAAACAGTACACAGGTTTTTGATAAAAATTCCTTTATTAAAAAAAGCTCCAATGTGTCTGCTTTCTCCAGTGGTCTTCTTCCTTCTCTGTTTCTTCTCCCTCCACTGCCAATGTCTTTTCCCTCCTCTGGTTCTTCTCCCTCCACTGCCGATGTCTCCTTCCTTCTGTTCTTCTCCCTCCACTGCCATATGGTCTTTTAATTTTGATGTGGGGTTCCCCTTCAAGATCCTCAGAGCGGGGGGGGCGTGGCCTGACGCGACACCGAGCGGACGTCTCCTCACAGAGCTCCGAGCCCTGTACAAAGAACCATCGGTAATCCACCCGGCTTAAGGACCGGTAAGAGACTCACACTTCGCCCCTCTGCTTGTGGAACATCCACAGACCGGAAAACCCCGCCGTTGGGGAAGAGGAACCCCGATTGGAGCCTGCACACAGACCGGCACCACATCCGCCTGAGGCCTTACACTCGGCTCCCCTACCGAGCGCCATACAACCCAGGGGAGACATCCATCCACACGGGGCTCACCTTCCCTTGGACACACGAAGCGGCTGATTATCTCAGACCCTTTCCGCCCGGATCGGCGATACCGGCCGAATTAGCCGGCTACGCGAGTCCGGGGTCTGAACGCGGCCTACTATTACAAGCGGCGGCCGCCATCTTGGTACACCCGGCGCTTGCATAACAGCAGGGCCGAGGGTCATATCAAGGCGCAGCAAGCCACATAATAGCTACACAATTGCGCAACAACCCTTTATACACAAAAGGAAAGGTGTGAGAAAGGCCTCTGAGAAACTGATATTAAAACACCACCCACATCAGCTCTGGATCACCCCAGGGAGATTTTACTACTTAACTAACCTAAGAGCAGAGGGATGAACCCTTAACCCTCCAACTGTACACCTGCTCGGAGAGTTCTTTTTCTAATTGTTTAACGTAATCCCATAATCCTTATCTCTCTAGTCTACAGAAATACAAATACACAGAAGGTAAGAACCTATACAATGGCCACAGCTACACGCAAAAGAAAAGAATACATTCAGGTTGGCAACAGAGCAGAAACGACCCGATAACGAACACCTTCTACGACCCCTTCTTTCCCCCAGAACTCTATCTAGGGCGCGTCACCTATAAAGGCGAAGAAGTCGTAGACCTTCTAGTCATATGCGTGGTGAAGGAACCCAAACAAGGGTAACTCGTCGACCCATGGGCAGAAAGACTACAACCCCTTTTTTAAGGCAATCAAAAAATCCACCAGACATAAGAAAAGAAAACGCACATCGACACCGGTAACATATCCAAGAATGGAAGACACATAAACATAAAGACATCTGATCTCTCTATTCCTAATAC
>BLSH010079719.1:176292-204798 GCA_018402905.1 Glandirana rugosa | reverse complement strand
AAAAAATCCTTCTCGCGATCCAAGCCGTTTAAAGACTGGGAAAGGGACTGGAATCTAACCTTAAACGAAAACCAATGGCTTATGGCCCTTCGATCGATATACAATTCCACATGCTGCACGGCGTTATGGGAAGTTACACAGAAAATTACTCTGAGGTGGTACCTTACGCCCCAGAGGCTGAACCTAATGTATCCAAACAAGTCTGCGGACTGTTGGAGAGGTTGTGGACATATAGGAACACTATCTCACATATTTTGGGCATGCCCGAAGCTAGCCAGCATGTGGCATGCGGTTTCCAACCTGATTGCCGACGTCACCAAATGTAACATCACCCTGACTCCACAACTCGCCACCTTAAATTTAAACATAGACCAAGTTCCCCACGAGTATAGACAAACAACTACACACATTTTACTGGCAACTAGACTGCTAATCACGAGAAATTGGAAGAAAACTTCCATTCCATCGATTGCTGACATCATCGCTCTAGTACAAACTCACTACACCTATGAACATATGTTGTCCTTCAACAAGCCCAATGGACAAAAACTCATTAAGTCATGGCTTCCATGGATTAGATGGTATAAACAATACACCAATGTCCCATGAATAATTTCGTTATAAACGACTCAGTGCCTTCATTTCATACTTCTTCACTCTTGACTATTAGACACCAACCAGTTCTATTAAAAGGGACTCTCTTCTGATATTGTAATATTAAGACAAAAAACATGGTATGCTTACTATCTACTTTCAGTTGCTTCTTGCTAAACCAAGATATGCTCAAAGAATCTACTGGTTAGGTTTTATTTTGCTACTTCCACTACCCTCTGTCTTTCAACAATGTATTATTAAGTAACCAATACTGTATAACTAATAACTAATGACATTTTTCTCATTGAGCTGGGGTATGCCCAAAAGCTCTGTTTTGTTATGTGTTATTGAAAACCAAATAAACAGAATTATAATAAAACCTAAAAAAAAAAAAAAAAAAAAAAGATCCTCAGAGCATAAGTCACATGCCACAAGTCGGATCAGTTATGATGATCCGACTTGGATGCGGCTTACATTCAAATCAATGGGCGGAAATCTTGCCCAAGCCAGACCAAAGTAGTGAAGGGAGCATTTTCAAAGTCGGACTGACACAAGTCGGACTAGTTAAGGACAGCTCTCATAGGGAACCATTTATTTTAACATGTCATGCGACTTGTGCTCTTTAAGTCGGAGTGCATATCGGACCAGTGTGAACCGGCCCTTAAGGCTAATATGCAATATATAGTCACAAAAGGCCATGATAGGCTGGACACTACCATGGGGGACATTTAACACATAATCTACGCCCTATCTCCTTGTTCCCCTTTTACTCCAAACTCCTCGAACGACTTGTCTAAAACCAACTGAGTGAGCACCTTGTTAAGAATAACCTTCTTGACCCTCTGCAATCTGAATTTCGCCCTCAACACTCCTCAGAAACTGCCCTTCTTAAACTCACAAATGACCTACTAACCGCTAAAACCAATGGACACTACTCTGTACTCCTACTCCTGGACCTTTCGGCTGCCTTTGATACTGTCGACCACCCCCTCCTCCTCAAAAAACATTACTCCCTCGGTCTCCGTGACTGTGCTCTTCAGTGGCTCTTGTCCTACCTATCACATCGCACCTTCAGTGTCACATACAATTCTACCTCCTCCTCTCCTCTTCCTTTCTCTGGTCCCCCAAGGTTCTGTTCTTGGACCTCTCTTATTTTCAATATACACCTCTTCCCTGGGCCAGTTGATAGCCTCCCATGGCTTTCACTATCATTTCTATGCTGACGATACCCAAATCTACCTTTCCACCCCCCAACTCACTCCATCAGTCTCCTCACGCATCACTAACTTATTAACAGACATATCTGCCTGGATGTCACACCACTTCCTCAAACTCAACTTGTCCAAAATCAAACTCATAATATTTCCTCCCCCACATGCCGTTTCCCCTGACTTCTCTGTCAAGAGCAATGGTACAACCATCCACCCATCTCCACATGTTAGGGTGCTTGGTGTTATCCTGGATTCTGAACTCTCCTTTTGGCCCCACATCCAATCACTTTCTAAGGCTTGCCGCCTTAACCTCCGCAACATCTCCAAAATCCGTCCTTTTCTAACCAATGAAACCACAAAGCTCCTGATCCACTCCCTGGTCATCTCTCGCCTCGACTACTGTAACTCCCTCCTCATTGGCCTACCTTTAAATAGACTATGCCCCCTCCAGTCGATCATGAATGCCGCCGCCAGACTCATCCACCTTACAAACCGTTCAGTGTCTGCCACCCCTCTCTGCCAATCCCTCCACTGGCTGCCACTCGCCCAACAAATGAAATTCAAAATACTAACAATGAGCTACAAAGCCATCCATAACTCTGCTCCCAGCTACATCACCAGCCTAATCTCAAAATACCAACCTAATCGTCCTCTTCACTCCTCCCAAGACCTCCTGCTCTCCATCTCCCTCATCGCCACCTCTTATACTCGCCTCCAGGACTTCTCCCGAGCCTCTCCCACCCTCTGGAACTCCCGACCCCAATCTGTCAGACTGTCCCCAAATCTATCCACCTTCAGGCGATCCCTGAAAACTTTTCTCTTCAGGGAAGCCTATCCTGCCTCCTCCTAACAAACACACTTCTTATCTTCTCAATCAGCTCATCCCACACAGTTATTGCCCTTTTGTATCATTTAACCCTCCCTCCTAGATTGTAAGCTCTAACGAGCAGGGCCCTCTTATTCCTCCTGTATTGAATTGTATTGTAATTGTACTGTCTGCCCTAATATTGTAAAGCGCTGCGCAAACTGTTGGCGCTATATAAATCCCGTATAATAATAATAATAAAATATCAAAACAGTGCACAAAAACACTTCAAAACTACAACCACGATTCCCCCCCCCCCCCCCCAACCCATGTATTCCAAATTGTTTGAAAATATTCTAAATATAGACTTAACGTATGTGTTTGTGAGTCAGGACAGTACGCAAGCACTTGAATAAGTAGCATGGGCCAGACGCCCACCCCCCCCCCCCCGGTTCGGTTCGCACCGCACCAGAACTTGCGAACAAGCAATAAATGTGTGCAAACATGCAAACCCTATTAAAGTCTATGGGACACGAACATGAACAATCAAAAGTGCTCATTTTAAAGGCTTATATGCAAGTTATTGTCATAAAAAGTGTATGGGGACCTGGGTACTGCCCTAGGGGACACGTATCATTGCAAAAAAAGTTTTTGTAAAGTGGCGCATCTGAGCGAACAGTGCGGGAGCAAAATGACATTTCTAAAGGAAAAATGTTATTTAAAATCGCTTGCAGCTGTAATGTATTGTATTGTCGGCCATGGGCAATATAGATAAAAATCACTGAAAAAATGGTGTGGGGGTCCCTCCCAGTCCATACCAGGCCCTTGGGGTCTGGTATGGTTTTTAAGGGGAACTCCATGCCAATTTTTATTTTTTCATTGCCGTGGGGTCCCCCCAAAATCCATACCAGACCCTTATTCAAGCATGCAACCTGGCCGGGCAGGATGGGGGGGGTGAGCAAGCACCACCCCTCCTGAACCGTACCAGGCTACATGGCCTCAACATGGGGGGGTGGGTGCTTTGGGCCAGGGGGCTCTGCGCCCCCCACCCCAAAGCACCTAGTCCCCATGTTGATGGGGACAAGAGCCTCTTCCTGATAACCCTGGGCTGTGGTTGTGGGGGTCTGCGGGCGGGAGGCTTATCGGAATCTGGAAGCCCCCTTTAGCAATGGGGCCCACAGATCCCGACCTCCCCCATGTGAATGGGTATCGGGTACATCGTACCCTACCCATTCACCAAAAAAGTTTCAAAACAGTAAAAATGACAGGAAATAGTTTGGGACAAGTCCCGGCTCGCGTACATTTACTGCTGCAGAGTGGCAGTGTCCTGCGAATTGGTATCTATAAACGGCGGCTCGCGCATGCGCTGTAGCGGGCGGGAGCGCGCCACCGCCAGTACGTTCTCATGCCTGCCGCACTCTGCAGGAGTGTGGCCGCTGCTCGGGTGGTCTCGATCTCCGCTGGCGAGGCACGATTGCCTAGCAGGGAACAAAAACGGGGAACCGCCTATGTAAACACGGCAGTTCCCCGGTCTGTCAGGCATCATGTGAGAGATTTACTGATCCCTACCACTGGGATCAGCTAGACCTCTTATGCCCCTGGCAGCCCAGCCCCCTCACAGTTAGAAAACGCCTAGGGAACACAGTTAACCCCAAGAACGCCCCCTGCAAGTTAACCCCTGCCAATGACATTTACACAGTCATCAGTAGATATTTAAATTTCTGATATAAATGTCATTGGTACCAAAAAAGTGTCAAAAATGTCCGACATGTCCGCTGCAATATCACAGTCCTGATAAAAATAGCAGATCGCCGCCATTACTAGTAAAAAAAAAAAATACGCCATAAATTAATTCTCATGGTTGCGCAAACCAATCAATAGACATCTATTGCGATTTTTTTTACCAAAAATATGAGGAAGAATCTAAATCGGCCAAAACTGATGAATAAATTTGTTCTTATATATTTTTTTTGGATATGTATTTTAGCAAAAAGTAAGAAATATTGTTTTTTTTTGCAAAATTGTCGCTCTTTTTTTGTTTATAGCGGTGATCAGAAATGATGCAGAAGTGATCAAATACCACCAAAAGAAAGCTATATTTGTGGGAAAAAAAGGACACAAATTTCATCTGGGTACCACATCACATGACCGCGCAATTGTCAGTTAAAGCGACGCAGTGCTGAATCACAAAAAGTGCTCTGGTCCTAACGTGGGAAATCTTTCCGGTCCTTAAATGGTTAAAAAAGAAACAAAAAGTGGCCCATGATGTAACCCATTATCAATCACGTCACGTGACGACCCGAAAAATTAAAAAAAAAACCCCAAAACAGCTCCTCTCCGATGGGAGGGCTCCTGCCGACTGACCTATTTTTGCTTTGATAGTTTATTTATAGTCAAGGGCGGGGCACTTTTTTGGTGAATGGGATACTCATTCACATGGGGGGGGCGGGATCTGGGGGCCCCGGATTCCTGTAAGCCCCCCGCCAACCACCAGCCAGGGTTGTCGGGAACCCCAAAGCACCCTTTCCATGTTGAGGGTATGTTGAGGGTATGTGGGCTCGCTCGTCCCCCCCTATCCTGAACTGCCTGGTTGCATGCCCAGATAGGGGTCTGGTATGGATTTTGGGGGGACCCCCACGCCATTTATATTTTGCATTTTGGGGCGGGGTTCCCCTTAAAATCCATACCAGACCCGAAAGCCTGGTTTGGATTTTGGGGAGGACCCCATGCCATTTTTTTTTAATTTTGGCACAGGGTTCCCCTTAAAATCCAAACCAGACCCGAAGGCCCTGGTTTGGATTTTGGGGGGACCCCATGCCTTTTTTTTCTCTAATTTTCCTCTTAACCACTCCAATACACTGTATTATACATACTACACTGACTGCACCATATAGTCTGAATTGTATTATATATATATATAATATGTATTATATTTGCTACGGGGACTGCACTCTATAAAATTGTAATGACATGCCCCAGTCCAGTCAAACAGGTGCATAAAAATTAGGCCTTGGATGTTGGTGGTGGCGGAACACTGTAACCCCTCACAGTTACTCTTGTTGGGCGCAGGAACAGGCCCTGCTGTAGAAAATTATTTAAAAAATTGTAAAGACATGCCCCTGTAAAACAGGTGCAGAAAAATTGGGCTTTGGGTGTTGGTGGTGGCAGAACACTGTAACCCCTTACAGTTACTCTTGTTGTGTGCAGGAATGGGCCCTGCTGTTGAAAATTATTATAAATATTGTAATGACATGCTCCAGTTAAACAAGTGCAAAAAAACTGGGCCTTGGGTGTTGGTGGTGGCAGAACACTGTATAAACCTTCACAGTTAATCTTCTTGGGTGCAGGAACGGGCCCTGCTGTTGAAAATTATTATAAAAATTGTAATGACATGCCCCAGTCAAACAGGTGCAGAAAAATTGGGCCTTGGGTGTTGGTGGTGGCAGAACACTGTAACCCCTCACAGTTACTCTTGTTGGGCGCAGGAACGGGTCCTGCTGTTGAAAATTATTTTAAAAATTCTAATGATATGCCCCTGTAAAAAAGGTGTAGAGGAATTGGGCCTTGCGTGTTGGTGGTGGCAGAACACTGTAACCCCTCACAGTTACTCTTGTTGGGCGCAGGAACGGGCCCTGCTGTTGAAAACTATTATAAAAATTGTAATTACATGCCCAAGCCAAACAGGTGCAAAAAAATTGGGCCTTGGGTGCTGGTGGTGGCAGAATGCTGTAACCCCTTACAGTTACTCTTGTTGGGCGCAGGAACAGGCCCTGTTGTGGAAAATTATCTTAAAAATTGAAATGACATGCCCCTGGAAAACAGGTGCAGAAAAATTGGGCCTTGGGTGTTGGTGGTGTCCTAAACCCAAAATATTGCTGGAAGCTAGCATCTTCAAGATTCAGAAGGAATAGGATAGGCAGCATGGGCAGTCTTCAAGGGATCCCAGATCCCTAGCAAATTCAATCAGTTACATCAGCGTCAGTTTGATAGCTGCTGATCCAGGACTGGTTCATTTTTACAAATGTGAGCCTATCAATGGAGTCTGTGGACAGGCGCACTCATTGATCTGTTATGAACCCTCCAGCAGCACTGAATGTCCGTTCAGAAAGCACGCTGGATGCAGGACAGGCCAGTAGCCTGATTTGCATATTGAGCAAGTTCAGGCCAGTGGTCCATCCTCTCTAGACCCAATAACTCAGTGAATGCTCAGTTGGAAAAGTCTCCAAGTCTTCTCTTGCCCCTAGATATTTCTGCACCATATAATGCAGACTCTGCCGATGGTTGCTTGAACCTATCAGCCCTGGATGTTGAGGACTAAAGAATTGTTTAAAGGGATCGGTCAGCCGGCCACCTTCTTCAACGCATTCCTCTGACCAAACGAAGCCTCAGGAACATGTTGTCCAGCACCAGGAAGTGGGTCTGGAAAGGCATTGCACAAACTTTTCTTCAAGGTATCCTGAAGATGTTTCATCTTCTGCTCCCTCTGCGAAGGCAGAATGAGCTCTGCAACTTTAGCCTTGTAACATGGATCAAGAAGGGTTGCCAGCCAGTAATGATCCCTCTCTTTGATACCATGAACCCTCGGGTCTTCCGCAGGCTTTGCAGAATCAAGGAGGCCATGCAGCATAAGTTTGAGGAGGCATGAGAGTCCTCTGGGTCACTGAGGATGACTTTGTCAGGAACTACCTCCTCCCAGCCATGTACAACTCCTTGGGTTTCTGGGGACTGAAATCCATCCCTTGAAGACTGCTGCGTGTTATCCTCTACATCCATGCTCCTCCTCCTCTTCTTCATGTGTGTTTGGTGGCCCTGCAGGAATGCTATCTGCATAAAGGGGGCCTTGAGAGGAAAGGAAGTCATCCTCTTCTTTCTGCTGTTCTGCCTCAAGTGCCCTGTCCATGATTCCACAAAGCGTGTGCTCCAGCAGGAAGACTAGAGGGACAGTGTCACTGATGCATGAATTGTCACTGCTCACCATCCTTGTGGCCTCTTCAAATGGTGACAGGACAGTGCATGCATCCTTGATCAGTAGCCACCGGTGTGGCAAAAAGAAGCCAAGCTCCCCTGAGCCTGTCCTGGTGCCATACTCCCACAGGTACTCATTGATGGCCCTCTGCTGTGTGTGCAGCCACTGCAGCATTGATATGTTGAGTTCCACCTGGTGGGAATGTCACAAATGAGGCAGTTGGTGAGTAGGTTGAATCCCCGCTGTGAATGAAAAGTAACATCCCTAACCATGCCTGCTGGACCATGAGTCAGCGGTAATATGAACCTTGTTGCTGACCGCCCTGTCCAAGGAGGCCAAAACATTGCCTTCCATATGACAGTAGAGAGCTGGAATGGCCTTACGTGAAAATAAATTTATTTTTGGAACCTGCCACTGTGGTACAGCACATTCCACAAATTCACGAAAGAGGGCAGAGTCTACCAGCTGAAAAGGCAGCAGTTGTAGTGCTAACAATTTAGCCAAGCTAGCATTTAAACGCTGAGCATGTGGATGGATGGGACAGTATTTTTTTTACGGTTCAGCAACTGGGGTAGGGAAATATGCCTGCTGAAATCAACTGGTGGTGTACTGCTAGCAGATTGGCTGCAAGTACTTGTGGCACCCATTGATATACCTTCATTCCTCTCAGTGCAGGCTTTTGAGAGGACTGGAGGTATATTAGGGGTTGAGATCAGGGCCGTCTTTAAGGCAGGGCAAAAGGGGCAGCTGCCCTGGGCCCTGTCATTGTTGTGGGGCCCAAAGCAGCTGCCTCATACTTGCCAACTATCCTGGTTTAAATTCCCTTGTCCCTTGAAGTTTTAGACCTGTGCTGTGTCCCGATATCTCAGTGCTGCTACTAAAGCTGCCCAACTCTGCCCTATTGTAGTGTACAGATGACTCACCTGCGGACCCTGTGTTTATGTGTAAATAACTGGCATTGATATGTAAATAGCAGCATTCATATGTAAATAGTGGCGGCCAGCTTACTGATGTAAATAAATGTGGCATTCATATGTATATCATGCCCCCCTGAGGTCATATTCACCATCACCTATAAAGGATGCTGCCCACTGGGGAGACAAAGGCATGCTTGAAAGTCCACAGCACATGTCAGCAGATGCATGAGGGTGCCATTGATAATTGATGGCACTGTTGTGTACCTGCTAAAGGACAGCACATTTCTGTTGTGTCAGGAAAGCGACTTTGTGCTCCCCAGTCCATGGTGAGCAGGCAGTGAGGAGATGATGTGCTGTAACCTCTAGCAAACAATCTGTGTGCAGTAATGATATGCAGTAACCTCTAGCAACCAATCAGTGAGCAGTATTGATGTACAGTAATCTCTAGCAACCAAACAAGCAGAAAGCATGTGCTGTAACCTCTAGCAAGTAATCAGTGAGCAGTAATGTGTGCTGTAACTTCTAGCAACCAGACAGTAAGCAACAATGATATTCTGTAACCTCTAGCAATCAATCGAAATCACTGCTGATCTGATTCAGTAAATTGATTTTGAGTCTAGTTGCTATTTATTGTATGTCTCAGAGCAGGTGGAGAGTCCAAGAAAATATTTGCCCAGGGTCCAATCAGTATTAAAGATGACCCTGGTTGAGATCACAGATGAGGAGCAAGGAGAAGTCTGCCTTGTTTTATGATGTGGGCCTTTGAAGTGTTGTTGCCAACGGATTGCATGGCAGGTCATCATATGTCTTGTCAAGCATGTGGTGCCCAAGTAGCTGCTGTGCTGGCTCTGATCCTATTCAGACATAGATTGCAAACAGCAAAGGTGCGATCTACTGCACAAGTGTTGAAAAAAAGCCCACACCAATGAACTTTTGGAAGTCAGCAGGGAGTCAACAGTACCCTGCACCTGTGGAGCTCTGTAGTGTGATGCAATAGGGTGGCTGCCCTTAAGCTAGCTTCGGGAGGACACCCTGCCTCATTGGAGTTGTGCCTCATTCTCCTCCTCACTTCCCTCCTCTATTCTCTCAAGCACCCAAGTACAGTCAGTGTCCTCATCATCCCCTCCCTCCTCGTCACTGGAGCAAACTTGGCAGTATGCTGCAGCTAGGGGAACATGACTGCTAGTTTCTTGTCCTTCTGTGGCACCTCCTCTCTCTAGGCTCATGTTACTCCTTTCCCTAACCTGGGAACCAACATCGGAGCCTTCAAATTGCTGCGCATCCTCCATCAGCATGTAACCGACACTATGGTCGAATAATTCTGGTGACTCTTCCGTGCATGATGGTGGGGCTACGGAAGGAGTAACTGCGGACAAGGATACGGTGGAATAGGTCACTTTGGCAACTGCGTTGGAAGGCAAATTAGTATGAGCCTGGGTGACAGAGGATGAGGAGGATGAGGAAGGCTTAGTTATCCACTCCACCAACATGGCTCAATAACATGGCCAACAGCAGAAAAAAAGGACAAGCGTGACCAGCTGGCAGAGGAGGCACCATGTCCGCCAACACCACTTTTCACTGTAGACACAGAGGCTGCTTGCCCTCTTGTAGTGGCCTGGGAGCATCTGCCTCACCTTGGTGGCCTTACGGACATTATGGGGATTTTTTTTAACACCGCACTACACTGTATTATATACTGTACACCGCCAAATGCACTGTATATATAGTCTACACTCAATGCACTATATATATATATATACACACTAGACTGTATATATATATATATATATTAATACACTGCTTGAAGTGTACTATATACTGTACACTGCTGAATGCGCTGTATATATAGTCTACACTGAATGCAGTATATATATATATATATATATATATATATATATACACTAAACTGTATATATATATATTCTTGCACTGACTGTATTTAGGCTACACTGAGTGCTCTGTATATATAGTCTACACTGAATGCAGCGTTTATACAGTATCTCACAAAAGTGAGTACACCCCTCATATTTTTGTAAATATTTTATTATATCTTTTCATGTGACAACACTGAAGAAATGACACTTTGCTACAATATAAAGCAGTGAGTGTACAGCTTGTATAACAGTGTCAATTTGCTGTCCCCTCAAAATAACTCAAACACACGGCCATTAATGTCTAAATCACTGGCAACAAAAGTGAGTACACCCCTAAGTGAAAATGCCCAAATTGGGCCCAATTAGCCATTTTCCCTCCCTGATTACATGTGACTAGTTAGCGTTACAAGGTCTCGGTTGTGAATGGGGAGCAGGTATGTTAAATTTGGTGTTTTCGCTCTCACTCTCTCATACTGGTCACTGGAAGTTCAACATGGCACTTCATGGCAAAGAACTCTCTGAGGATCTGAAAAAAAGAATTTCTGCTCTACATAAAGATGGCCTAGGCTATAAGAAGACCCTGAAACTGTGCTGCAGCACGGTGGCCACGACCATAGAGCTGTTTAACAGGACAGGTTCCACCCAGAACAGGCCTCGTCATGGTCGTCCAAAGAAGTTGAGTGCACATGCTTAGCGTCATATCCAGAGGTTGTCTTTGGGAAATAGACATATGAGTGGTACCAACATTGTTGCAGAGGTTGAAGGGGTGGGGGGTCAGTCTGTCAGTGCTCAGACCATACGCGCACATTGCATCAAATTGGTCTGCATGGCTGTCATCCCAGAAGGAAGCCTCTTCTAAAGATAATGTACAAGAAATCCCGCAAACAGTTTGCTGAAGACAAGCAGACTAAGGACAGGGATTACTGGAACCATGTCCTGTGGTCTGATGAGACCAAGATAAGCGTATTTAGTTCAGATGGTGTAAAGCGTGCGTGGCGGCAACCAGTTGAGTACAAAGACAAGTGTGTCTTCCCTACAGTCAAACATGGTGGTGGGAGTGTCATGGTCTGGGGCTGCATGAGTGCTGTCAGAACTGGGGAGCTACAGTTCATTGAGGGAAGCATGAATGCCAACATATACTGTGACATACTGAAGCAGAGCATGATCCCCTCCCTTCGGAGACTGGGCTGCAGGGCAGTATTTCAAGATGATAATGACCCCAAACACATCTCCAAGATGACCACTGCCTTGCTAAAGAAGCTGAGGGTAAAGGTGATGGACTGGCCAAGCATGTCTCCAGACCTAAACCCTATTGAGCATCTGTGGGGCACCCTCAAACAGAAGGTGGAGGAGCACAAGGTCTCTAACATCCACCAGCTCCGTGATGCCGTCATGGAGGAGTGGAAGAGGATTCCAGTGGCAACCTGTGAAGCGCTGGTGAACTCCATGCCCAAGAGGGTTAAGGCAGTGCTGGAAAATAATGGTAGCCACACGAAATATTGACACTTTGGGCTCAATTTGGAAACTTTCACTTAGGGCTGTACTCACTTTTGTTGCCAGCAGTGTAGACATTAATGACTGTGTTATGAGTTATTTTGAGGGGACAGCAAATGTACACTGTTATACAAGCTGTACACTCACTACTTTACATTTTAGCAGTGTCATTTATTCAGTGTTGTCACATGAAAACATATAATAAAATATTTACAAAAATGTGTGGGGTGTACTCACTTTTGTGAGATACTGTACATACTATATTGTATATATGTATTCTTACACTGCCTGCACTGACTGTATATAAGGCTACACTGTATCTATATACTAAACTGCCTGGCAGACATTAACTAACCTGGCTAATCTATCTCAATTCTCCACTTTCACACACTATATACGGCCGCTGTGTAAGCGGCGTTATATAGTGTGGGGCTTGAACTTAGCCCCTGAGACATGATTGGCTAAATGCACCCTGCCTTTGGCCAATCATAGCTCTCTCAGCAGAGCATGCTGTGATTGGCCAAAGCATGCAGGTCATGTGCATGCTTTGGCCAATCAGCAGGTGTAATTTCTCTGCGATCGCACACTGCATTATGGGGTGTTCAGCGGAGCTCGAATTTGCCGCGAATGCCCCATAATGTTCGGTATTTTGCGAAGGGTGAATGCTCAATGTTCTGGTCCAGGGGTACTGAATTAAAATTCACGGGGGTCCAGTTGGAAAAATGTTATTCCAGCGGAGGTCCAAGGGTCATATTGGTGCTATGACTCCACATGATACCCTACACATTGCAGCGCCCTCTCCCACACAGGGCCCTTTAGGCCCACACACATCACACTTAGTGCTTTTTTTTTTTCAACTTTATTGAAATGTCAAAATGCATTTCATTCATTTTTATGCACCACAGCTCAGTTGCTGTGCATAGGAACAGTATGCATTTTGCACTGCACTGCTCAGCACTCAGGGGTGCTGTTGCAGTGTGAACAGGGCACATAGAAAACAATTGTTTTCCATTACCCTTGCAGAGACCTGTGTTTTGCTAGTGCAGACATTACAGACCCCCTTTTACATCAGTGTCTTCAGTCCACCCATCATATCACATCACATTACATCACATCTCAGACACCCCATCAGACTGCCCCCCCAATCAGACTAACCCCAGAATCACAGACCCCCATCACAGATCAACCCCCCCCATCAGACTGACCCCACAATCACAGACCCCCAACACAGACCGACCCCCCCATCAGACTGGCCCCATAATCACAGACCCCATAACAGACTGACCCCACCATCAGACTGACCCCCCCATCACAGACTGACCACCCCATCATACTGACCCCCCATCACAGACTGACCCTCCCATAGGACTGACCTCCATCACAGATTGACCCCCCCATCAGACTGATCCCCCCCATAAGACTAGCCCCCATCACAGACTGACCCCCCCATCAGACTGACCCCATCACAGACTGATCCCCCCATCAGACTGACCCCCCCCCCATCAGACTGACCGACCATCACAGACTGACCCCCATCACAGACTGATCCCCCATCAGACTGACCCCCATCAGACTTGCCCCCATCACAGACTGACCCCCTCATCAGACTGGCCCCCCCAATCACAGATCCCCCAATATAGACTGACCCCCCCCCCCCATTACAGAACCCCCATCACAGTGCTCTCTTGATATTTGCATCACAGCACTCCTCCCTCCTCACAGAGCCCTACCTAATTCACACAAGTCATGAAGCGCAGCTGCTCTGGACAAGGGCGGGACTTTTCAAGTTAGAGGTGGGTGATTGATTGCTGGAACTGCCCTCTGCCTAGCAACCAATCACCTGCTTCTTAACTTTTGTCCTGAGCGGCCGTGCTTCATGACTTGTGTGAATAACACAGGCAGTGTGGAGAGGGGGGGGGGGTGCAGCAATGTTATGAAAGACAAGGGCCTGCTGTCTGCCATGCTGTGAACATAGCGGCAGGCAGACAGGTAGGTGGACGAGCCGGTGGTTGGGAGAGGATACACGGGAGATTACTCAGCGAGGCTGCGTTCAGGGTAAAGTGGCCATTGGGGCCGGAATCGGACCACGGGCCGCCATTTAGTGATGCCTGTTCTACTCAAACTTATGTTCGACTCGAATATTGGGCCCACCCTAGTAGCAAATAGAATGATACAAGTCAATAAAATCAGGCTATATTTTATTAAAAAGACAACAACCACAAATATTGTTCAGTGGATGGAGAGTATGTAAGCAGCTTGGTTTGGCCACAATGTAAAGGTAAAGGCAAGATGGGATTTATCTTGAAATATAATTTTTCAAGGATTATTTGAGAGAAAGCAGCCACAAAGATTCTACAGTGGCTGGACATCAGCTAGTATTTGGAACTATAGAATAACCACTCCAGTCTGAGTCCCACTTTGTCCAAGCTTATGCTGCTGCAACACCTATCCTATATAATGTAGTGGAAATTTCTGGCCTAAATTACACCAAAGTAGCAGATTCCCATATACATTTTTTTAATGGATAGTCCCACAAGGAGGCCTTTGTGAAAAGGGAAAGCCAGTTACTGTGATCCAGAAAATCTATTTACCATGTATAACCTAACACACAGCTCAAGTTGGAAACATAGAATTAAAGTGATTGGAAAACAACCCATTTAGTTTAAAATAGAAATGATAGGCAAAACATATTAAAAAAATGATAAATACCCTCCCCCCCCCTTTTTTTTAAGTGATCACATTCCCTCTGTTCTCAGCTGCATAAGAGCTAGGGGAGGACACGTCTGATCATTGGAGGAGAGAGGCTGAGCTCTCAGCACAGCTAAATGACTGACTACACAGTGCTGTGATGCTGAGTGTGGATAGTTTTTAATAGAGAAGCAGAGGATCTGGCAGGAACACCAGGGATTTCACACAGAAGGAAGAAAAAGAAGAAAGGAAGCAATACAAAGAGAACAGGATACTTTCTCATACAAGCACAGACACATATCAGGAATATGAAATGTTGGGTTTACATATTCTTTAACCTTCCAGCTATCACCATCCAAAGCAATAAACTCCACAATGGGAGAGGCATTTAGGATGGGCCATCCTTGAGCATGTGTGAGAAAATGTGTCATATTAATGATCTGCATGGCAATCCTTATCACACACTGTAGTGTCAGAGCAAAGAGCAAAGGTTTCATGTTTTATCTAACCGGGAAATCCGTGATGGGAAGTCGTTTCTTTCATTTGGGACAACCATAACGCGTTTGTTACTCTAAATTTTTCATTTTTTTTTTTACTCTGGACAAAGTAAATCGATTGCTACAATGTCTACCGCTTTGGAACTGTCTGGATTTTTAATGGCGATGGCTGGAAGTTTACTTTCTGGAGTTGTTTTAGCAAGCGAGAAATGGAAAGTCTCCACAGCGAGCGGCAATGTGGTCACCGCAATTTATTATTATGAGAATCTATGGAAGACCTGTGCTACACAGAGTACTGGTGTAAGCAACTGCAAGACCTTTGATTCACTGCTGGCCCTGTCTTGTAAGTTAATTAGTATACCGAGAAGGAAAGTCTACTTAACCACTTTCCTGTAACAGCTCTTATGGGTTACCTGTATTTCCGAATTTAGGTTTGTTGGTTTTTTTGAATGTCATTCTAGGTTTTTACTTTGGTACTTAATGAATGAAAAGTCCTGGAAGTTGAGCCGTCTGTTTATCTATAGCTACCGTTAAAATCACGGCATTCATTCCTCTGCAGATTTGAATATAAGGAGAAGAATTTGATTGGTTTCTAGGACTTGCAGTTCTTCTTGCAGACAGTTTGATTAATAAGGTTCTCATGCATGGTCCCCTCCTTCTGAAAATGCTATTTGCTTGGATTACATACCGTACACCAGAATAAGTATGTACATCGGGGGTTCTGATTTTTCTTTGACTTTCCTGATTTGCAATTTTGTTTCTGGTTCAGTGATTCAAAAGTTGGAAATAACCATGTGACTAGCACTATTAGAAGGATGTGAGAAATTGTAGCCACTATCAGGGGGGTATCTACAGGTCATGGGGCCCCATATAAAAATTTTGATGGGGTCCACTGACATCCTTCCTACTGTCATTGATCTTAACATAAAGTATGTCAAAACCAAGAACAGATAACAGTAGAGCTATCAGCATAATTAGTACACTGTACCAATGCTGTGAACAGACGCAGGGAAGGGGGGGAATCACAGCACTGAATTCAATTTTAATATACAAGGTACAGTCCAGTGTACAGGATGGGTCATGGTGGGAAATTAAACGTACAGTACAGTGTACAGAATTTGTAGGTTTGAAATGGGGAATGTATAGCATGGCATACCAAGTGAGATAGTGTAGAATAAGGATTGTACAGTACAGCATACCGAATGAGGTGGTGTGGTATATACCATGTACAACAAGGCCTATAGAATAAGCCAGTGTGAAGTACTGAATGTACTGCATGGTATATGAAATGAAGTAGTGCAGAATAGGAAACATACAGCATGGTTTATGGAATGAGGCTGTGTAGCTTAGGGAATTACTTCATGGCATACACAATGAAGCGTTGAGGAATAGAGAATATGCAACATGGCACATGAAGTAAGACAGAAATGAAGTAGTGCAGAATAGGAAACATACAGCATGGTTTATGGAATGAGGCTGTGTAGCTTAGGGAATTACTTCATGGCATACACAATGAAGCGTTGAGGAATGGAGAATATGCAACATGGCACATGAAGTAAGACAAGTATGGAATAGGGAATTTACATCATGGTATTTGGTATAAGGTTTTGCAGAATAGGGAATGTACAGCATGGTATACGGTGTAAGGTGTTGTGGAATAGGGAACATACAGCATGGCAGTTGGGGGAGACCCCATGCCAGAAACACAAAAAAGGGTGTTGGGACCCACCCAAAATGCCATACTGTATGTTCCCTATTCCGTAATAACTTATACTGAATGCCATGATGTAAATTCCCTATTCCAGACTGTCTTACTCCATGTGCCATGCTGCACTATTCCTCAACGCTTCAATCTGTATGCCATGCTTTACATTAAGGATAAAGGTCTGGTATGTATTTTAGGTTTTTTTTGTTTGTGGTCCCCCATTAACATCTATACCAGACCCTCATTTAGGATAAGAGTCTAGAATAGAGGAAGGGAATTATGCTTGATTTGTTTATGTGTTTTGTTGTAGCAGGTTGTGTACATCATTCAGATGCACCACTTTAAAGGCAAGGTCCTTACCCAGGCACATTATTTTAAGTGCATATACATATGCCCAGTGAAGTGACTAGCCTCAGGTAATACACAGAGATGAAAAAAATCCTCCTACATAAGTTGCACCTATTTATCTGCAACCCTCTCTCTTCTACATCACTTCAAAGTCCAGAATTAACACAGCTTTTCTGAGCTTCAAGAGGCAGTGGACGGGGATCTGATGTCACACACTGCACAGCACAGAGCTGAGTGTAATCTGAGACCTGGGTGGAGGAAATTGACAAACCTCCTCTACAGGGAAACATGCACAGCTGAGGTCGTCAATCACCTGCTATGTGCTGAGGTAGGGGGTGGTGGGGTTGTCTCTCAGGATTGTCTGGTGTCAGTATAACCTGTCAGAAATGACTCATGCAGATAGCAGAGAAATGAGAGGGGAGACAGAAATCACACTCTACATAGAGGCAAATACACATGATAAAAGGAAATACTGTGTTCACTTTTCATTTCAGAGGTTTACAACCCCTCTAAAGGAGTTTTGCATATTTTATGTTGCCCTTTCAATAATTAACCTACAAAATGTCCATTACTGTTCTTAAAAGCTCAACTCAACTTTAATGGGGCTTGGATTGGGCACCTGAACGTTGGAAATGTTTGGTGAACCTGCCCCGAACTGAACCCAGGTACGTTCAGCTCATCACTAGTATGTGATGTACAATATGTGTGGGATGTTTAATGGTATTGTAGGGATGATTGATATGCAAGAGGTGTTCTAACATAGGGATTTTCCAGAGGTTGGGAAATATGGCCTACAGTTAGCATTTAGCACAAAGTACAAAACACGACACGTGTAACAAACATAGTTTTAATCTGCATTACATGGTAATAATCTGCCTTTTTCAATAGAATTCTTGTTCTTCAGCGTTAAATCCTAAACTAAGTTTGGAGGCGTTCTATACACCTACTGTATTTCCCTCCAGACTGCCATTGCAAGGAAACTATATTAATCTGCAATTTAAAATGGAAATGTAATTTTATTAACCTTAAATTACAAAATGTCTTGTGTATGTTATGTTAATGTTTTAGCAAAGGTGGTGTTTTGTTCTTAACCTTCACTAACATTCTACCCTAACTCTTCCATTTAAAGAGGATCTACATTAATTTATACAAAAATTAAAAGCCAGCAGCTACAAATACTGTGGCTGCTGACTTAATAAACAGACATTTAGCAGTCCAGAAGTCCAGTGCTGTCATCGCCCGGGCCGGTTCTTCGGCGGTCTTCAGGTCCCCAGCGATACCCTCTTGCTTGTGGTAGGCCAGCTGGGACTTCCTGCTGCTTCAAAGCCAGCTCACCATGGCACATGCGTAAGACTTTGTGAGACATGCAAAATGGCCCAGGAAATTGCCTGTGGGGAAGGGGGGTGAATTTCCGATCTTCTTGCCTAGACGAGAGGAGCAGAAATGGGAGCCATTCCAGCTCACAGAAATAAAAGAAGAAATATTGCAATGATGAGAGAGGTGGTGTGGGGGAGGAGAAGAGTGAGTAGAATTTCCTGTTTTAGGTGAAGTTCCACTTTAATAGATGACAATTGGGAGAAAATGTCATGAAAGTAATATGGAGACTACCATTGCTGATCTGTACTGAAAATGGTGGTTGCTTGGTTATCATGCGGACCCAGGCATTTAGAATCCATCTTGTACTGGTCTCACTTTAACAGAGTGAATTTAGATTAATTGTTTTAATTAACTTAAAAATTAGCCCATAAGCAAATAAACTCTTTATTAAAGCCCAACTCCAGGAAGATTAAAAAAACAACCCTTGCAGTGGGGTCCCAGCCACTGCCAGGTTATTTACTTGTTATGTCTACTCTAGAGGATTGTAGAACAGCCTTTTTCACTTACCTAATTCTTCGCTCTGGCCTGGTTCCAGTGCTCACATCCTGTGCCTGAAGTTCCAGTCTGAGGAAAGAACCTCACCGTCATTACTTACCATACAAAAATATTAACCCTGTATTTGTTACACTGAGGAGGCTGGAGTGTGATCACAGCCAGTCACAACTTGCAGAACAGCTGTGGAACACTGGTTGCAGAGCTGGAGGTAGCCTGCTGGAGCACATTTACACCTTATTCCTCTGCCCGTGAGACTAAATGAGCATTTGACCCTTGCAGTGCAGGATGGCCCCAATTCAAGGATGTTTTTTTTTTTAATTTGCCCTTGTTGCTTGATAATAATTTATCTAGAAACCAATAATGTAAGGGTAATACCTTTAATATGCAAAGGACAACACTTACATCTACAGGACCCACAGCAATGTATCCAGGTAGAAGTTGAGAAGAAGAGACTTTGAAGTACAGGGGAACTTGATGTCACTAAATAGGGGCCGCATCGTTAACTAATTTAATATTCCCTAGTTTCATGAAAGTTCCAAACGTTGTCCTGTAAACTACATTTCACTGTTCAGCTGTAGCTTTTTTCTTTTTTTTCTTTTTAAATGAAAATATACTGAGAACAATATGGGTTCTGCCATTGCTGACTTCTTCTTTTGAAAAATCTAGTTGCCTATTTTACTGATCTTCTGGTTTTGATATTTGTCATTGACGTAGAACAATAATACATGTAGAAAGGGGCTAGGTTGTTCAGCCATTTCCCACCCCAGTACCCAGCGCAGACTTCCACTATCTGCTCCTGTGTGTATGGATGATGAGATTGAAACCACACTATGTCACCGTCAGGAACCAGAAATCAGTCCAAGACAGAAGTGCAGTAAAATCACACTTTTTAATAAAAAGGTAAAATTAGTAAACTTGGTCAAAACATAGCCAGGGTTCGGCAGCCGGAGCGGATAGTCAGAACAAGCCAGTGAAACAGGAGTCCAGAGATCAGTGAGGTCAAACAAACGTCATGCAGGGTCAGGAGCCAGGAGGAAAGTCAGCCGAGCAGGGTCTTGAATCCAGGAATCAGAAGGGAACGTCAAACAGGCAAATTCTCACAGGGAAACACAGCAGAGCTTTCTCCAGAGATGTTGACCAAGGCATCTGCGATCTGATCCAGGCAGTTTATATAGCAGCAGAGCTGGCTTAACGAGGCAGGATATGATCATCAGATGAGACAGAGTGGAAGCTGAGACTGGCAATTAACTCTCAGCTGAGCAGCTTGCTCTGAGAAGGGAGAGCTGTACCCAGCCCTGACAGTACCCTCTCCTCAACAACCCCCCCCCTTGGCCCTCTCCTCAACAACCCCCCCCCCCTTGGAGGGCCACCAGGTTTGAGCGGAAAACATCTATGGAAAGCATGGAGGAGGACAGGAGCATGTATGTCCGAGGATGAGACCCAAGAACGCTCCTCTGGACTGCCCCCTTTCCAATGAACCAGGTACTGTATGTGCCTACGGAACCTACCGGAGTCAGTGATAGATTGTATCTCATACCCCTCTCAACCTGAACAGGATGAGGACGTGTTACCGAGGTGGTGAAGCGGTTGCATACCAAAGATTTTAACAAGGAGACATGGAATACATTAGAAATTCACATATTAGAAGGCAGGTTTAAAGCGTAAGCCACTGGGTTGATCTTGTGGAGAATACGAAAAGGCCCAATAAACCATGATTCCAGCTCCAGTGAGGGAACATGGAGTCAGAGGGTTGCAAGAAGACAGCCAGACCCTCTCCCCAACCTGGTAAGAAGGCGCAGGTAGGCATCTGTGGTCAGCATGGCGTCTGTACCTATCATTGGCACATCGTAAAGACTCCTGGACCTGTACCCAAGTGGAATGAAGACCACGGAGATGCTCCTATAATGCAGAAATTCTCTGAGGAACAAATGAGTCAGGCAACATGGCTGGTTTGAAACCAAAATTTGCCATAAACTGAGACAATCGTGAAGCGGTACTGACGGCACTATTGTGAGCAAACTCTGCCCAAGGTAACAGGTAAGACCAGTTGTTATGGTGATCAGAATTATAGCAACGTAAAAACTGTTCCAAGGACTAGTTGGCTTGTTCTGTGGCCCCATTGGACTGCGGGTGATACGCAGAAGAGAAGGAAAGCTGAATTCCCAACTGTGCACAAAAGGCTTGCCAAAACCTGGACACAAACTGGCTACCCCTGTCCGAGACGATCACCTTGGGAAGCCCATGTAAGCAAAAGATCTCCCGAGCAAAAATGGATGTCAGTTCCTTGTAAATGGGCAACTTCTTAAGTGGAATAGAATGTGACATCTTTGAGAATCAGTCAACCACCATAAGGATAACTGTGTTACCCTGAGAGTTAGGTAACTCTACGATAAAATCCATAGACATGTGGATCCAAGGCCCCCCTCCATTGGGCAGTGGCATCACTAGGGTTGGTGTCACCCAGTGCGGAAAAACATGGTGTCATCCCCCCACCCACTATAGTCTTCCCTCAGTACAGACCCCCCTACCGCAGTATAGATCCCCCTCACTCAGTACGCACCCTCCCCACTCAGTAAAGACCTCCTTCCAACAGTACAGACCCCCTTCCGCAATATAGATTCATCTTCCTCAGTGCAGACCCCCCTCCCACAGTATAGATCCCCCTCACTAAGTACAGACCCCCTCCCGCAATATAGATCCCCCTCCCTCAGTGCAGACCCCCCTCCTGCAGTATAGATTTCCCTCCCTTGGTACAGACCCCCAATGACACACCCCCCCATCAGTAAAGACTTTCCCAGGACCAACCACCCCCCCATCAGTACAGACCCCCTAGGACATACCACCCCCTCCATCAGTACAGATCCCCCCAGGTCATACCACCCGCCCTCCATCAGCACAGACCCCTCCCCAGGACAACCCACCCCCCTCCATCATTACAGACCCCCCTAGGACAACCCACCCTCCTCCATCATTACACATCCCCCAGGACAATCCACCCTCCTGTCAGTACAGACCCCCCAGGACAAACCACCCCTCATTATTACAGACCCCCCAGGACAACCCACCCCCTTATCAGTACAGACCCCCCAGGACAAACCACCCCCTCATCATTACAGACACCCCCAGGACAACCCACCCCCCGAGCACACACGGAACAGGCTGCTACAAAGATGGCTACATCAGTGCGGAGACTAAGCCACCAAAACTGTTGGGAAATAGCCCAAATGAGTTCACTCTTCCCTGGGTGACCAGCAGCCTCGGGAGAATGGTAAGTTTGGAACACAGCAGTATGGAGACTCACAATGTTTCTCAGGAGGAGCATGGATCTGAGCAGTAAGGATCTTGTCACCCAAAGGTGAAGTGAGACTGGTACGAATCACAGCCAGAAAACAATCAGGAGGTGTCACAGGGACAGGAACCGACTCCATCTTGGAAGCAGAGGAAAACTGTCACGACAATGCATCGGTCCTTACATTCTTAGTACCGAGTAAGAATAAGATTGAAGCTTGACAAGAACAGAACCCATTGCGCCCTCCTGGAGGGTAAGGCATTTAGCCTCAGACAAGAAGGCAGTCAAAATGAGAACCGAAACAGTGATACCCTCGAGGAGATTCTTTAAGGGCTAAAATGAACGCTAACAACTCTCTGTCCCCAATCTCGTAATTGCATTCCACAGGAGACAACTTCTTGGAAGAGTAGCCACAAGGATGCATAGCGCTCTCAGAAGTGGGACGTTGGGACAGAAGGGCACCAACTCCAGTCTCAGATGCATCAACCTCAAGGATGAAGGGTAATATAGGATCTGGATGTGCCAACACAGGAGCAGAAACAAAGGCAGCCTTGAGACTTTCAAAGGCCTTAATGGACTCCGGAGACCAATTCTGTGGGTTACCGTTCTTTCTGCTCATATCAGTCAGCGGCTTGACCAGAGACGAGAAGTTACTAATAAACTTCTGATACTAATTAGCAAAGCCAAGAAAACCTTGTAGTGGACGTTAACCCATAGGTCGAGGCCACTGTAGAACTGCCGATAGCTTCTCTGGGTACATCGAAAAACCAGCAGTGGGAATGACATAACCCAGAAATTTAACCTGTTCACGATGGAGCTAGCACTTCTCAAATTTACAATACAGGTTATTATCTCTCAGCCTCTGAAGCCCACGCCAGACATCTGTGTGGTGGCTCTCTAGGGATTTGGAATATATGAGGATATTGTCGAGATATATCACCACACATTGCTACAACAAATCTCGAAGGACATAGTTGATTAATTCCTGAAAAACTGCCGGAGGGCTGCAAAGACCAATCGACATTGCAAGGTATTTGTAATGGCCTGTCCTGGTATTAAACGCAGTTTTCCACTCATCGCCCTCCTTGATTCTCATGAGATTGTATGCCCCTCAGATCAAGCTTCGTGAAAACCATTGCTCCCTTGAGGAGGTCAAATAACTCCGTAATCAGTGGAATCAGATAAGCATTCTTAATCATGAAGCAATTGAGACCCCTATAATTGATACAAGGTCTCAGTTCGCCATTCTTCTTCTTCACAAAGAAGAAGCCAGCACCAGCAGGAGACGAGGATTTGCAGATGAACCCTCTAGAAAGTGCATTTTTGACATACTCCTCCATGGCTTTATCCTCCGAGACAGACAAAGGGTAAGCCCGGCCACGGGGGAGTATGGCACTGGGTCAAGGTCAATTGCGCAATCATATGAGTGGTGTGGAGGCAAACTACCGGCTTGACCTTTATCAAAGACTTCGCTAAATTCACAGTATTTCTCTGGCAGGGAGGAGAGTGGAGGGGTACACAAGACCTTAGCCACTTTCTGAAAACATGTCTTACTGCATTGTGGCGACCAGGAAAGAACCTCAGCATGAAGCCAATGAAAAGAGGGGTTGTGCCTCTGTAACCAAGGATAACCAATAACCACTGGAAAATGAGGAGAGGAAATGACTTGGAATTGTATTATCTCATGGTAAAAAGCCCCTATGGCCATGGTCAATGGAGCAGTCTCATGAGTCACCTGGGCAGGCTGTAGAGGTCTCCCATCAATAGCCTCAATGGCAAGTGGAATAGCCCGAAGCTGCATCGGGATTGAGTGCTTAGACGCAAAGGCACTATCTATGAACAGACCTGCAGCCCCAGAGTCTATTAGAGCCTGCATCTCGATGGACGACTCAGACCAAGAAAGAGCAACAGGAAACAGGGGCTTATCCTTCTGGACAACTGGGGACACAGCAATGCCACCTAAGGTCTGTCCCCTACAGGACCTCATATGCAGGAATTTCCCGGATGGGTAGGACAAGACTTCAAAAAGTGACCTGACTGGCCACAATAAAGGCACACTCTCTCCCTCCTCCTAAAGGCTCTCTCATCTGCAGAGAGATGTGTGAAGCCCAACTGCATGAATTCTACTTCACTGACAGGCTCGGAACCAGGAGGTATGGGAGGTGAGGGAGGCATGGGTGGGACTACAAAGCTCGGAGCCAAACGTACAGGAGGCTTCCGCAATCGCTCCTTAAAGGAAGGTCTCTCTCGAAGTCTGGAGTCAATGAGAAAACGTGATCAACCTCTCTAGCTCAGGTATATCTCAGGCTGCTATCTCATCTTATGTTATCCGAGAGACCATGAGAAAAAGCAGCCACGAGAGCCTCATTGTTCCAAGCAACCTCTGCTGCCAGAGTACGGAATTCAATGGCTTAATCAGCAACTGTTCTTGCACTCTGCTTGATGGACATGAGGCTTTTGGCAGTGGTAGTGGAGCGTGCGGGAACGTCAAATACCCTTTTAAAGGAGGCCGCAAACTCTTGGTACCTCTGGACAACAGGTTTTTTTGTCTCCCATAGAGGGTTTTCCCAGGCCAAGGCTCTGTCAGAAAGCAAAGAAGCCATGAAGCCTACTGTGCCTCTGTCTGTGGGAAACGCCTAGGCAGCATCTCTAAGTATATCCCAACCTGGTTGAGAAACCGTCTGCATTGAACTGGATTGCCCCCAAATCACTGGGGAAGCGGAGCGGAACCAGACATACCCCTTATAGAGGTAATATTTAAGGCGAATGCCTGCACAGAGACTTGAGCATCAGCAGGAGTGGCCTGCAACACAGGTTGTGCCAGAACGGCCACTGTAGGAGGAACCAGGTGAGCAATGCGATTCAGGAGCATCTGTAATGCTATGGCAAACTGATCCATGCGATGATCCTGCTCATCCAATCTGGAATAAATATTACCAGCAAGTGGATTGTTTGCATCTTCTGAATTCATGGCCTTTGCCTACTGTCAGGAACCATGAATCAGATCAAGACAGGAGTGCAGACCAAGACAGAAGTGCACACTTTTTAATAAAAAGTTGAAATGATATAAACAGAGTAAACGTGGTCAAAACATAGCCAGGGTTCGATAACCATAATGGATAGTCAGAGCAAGCCAGTGAAACCGGAGTCCAGAGATCAACGAGGTCAAACAAACGACATGCAGGGTCAGGAGCCAGGAGGAGAGTCAGCCGAGCAGGGTCTTGAATCCAGGAATCAGAAGGGAACGTCAAACAGGCAAAGTCTTTCACAGGAAAACACAGCAGAGATTTCTTCAGAGATGTTGACCAAGGCATTTACGATCTGATCCAGGCAGTTTATATAGCAGCAGAGCTGGCTTAACGAGGCAGGATATGATCGTCAGGTGAGACAGAGTGGAAGCTAAGACTGGCAATTAACCCTCAGCTGAGCAGCTTGCTCTGAGAAGGGAGAGCTGAGCCCAGCCCTGACAGTCTTCCCCTTGATCCACCTAGTAATGATTGTTCAGTTCAGTCTAGAACTACTTATTGAACTAAAACACTGCAAACTGGAGAATTTTGCACTTTATTGGACTTTACATTTGAACATTTTTTAACTGAAAGTGTGGTGGAGATTGTTTTGTAAAATAACTGCCAGTATTATTTAATTGTAAATGCATCTTATATCAGGTTAGAGTGTGGATGTTTCACCAATGAAATGTATATAATCTTTAAGATATTGCCCCCCTCAGGTTAGAAGATAGCATCAACTGTAATAAAACCCATGGCAGGGGAAGCCCATACTGGGAACCAAACATGGTTCCACTCCCTCACACCTACATCTTTCCATTCTGCAATACACTCCACCACTCCCCCATTAAACTCCACCCATCCTATATAAGTGAAAAGTTAAAATGTCACTTCCTGCAAGGAGGGGGCTACAATAAAGGGTAATAAGTTAACCCCTTCCTACACACAAAAGATCTGACTTTACATGCCGCATGTATGTTCCAGGTCAGTGAATTAGAAAATATTAAAACAAAGCCAATTAGCAGTTTTAGAAGGAGGTCAAAAACGAAAGCCTACATATTTCTTTCTCTTGGGAGATTGTGCAGACTACTCTCGCTTATAAGCGTGACTAGATCACTGCAACAAAGCTTACACATTGTTTTAAAGGGGAGGGATGAAGCAAAGAGCCAGATTTGGCTCTGCCTTATCGTTGGACACCAGTTGCAAATGAAACAGGATTTGTAACCTGCCTGATCACTGGCCTTCACAAGGAGCAATCTGACGGCATGCCCAGAGGACACCCACAAACACGAGATGTTTGCCCGTTTCAGCTAAAACGACAGGTTCACAAAAGTGTCATCCTATATCTTTAGATACCTTTAGCTTTAGAAATAATTAATTCCAGAAAACTGGTACATCACAATCTGAAGCTCATTATTTATAACCAAAGGGGCTGAACAATATTCTATATCTCTTATCAACTTCCTATATAGTTGGTGCTGCATTTACTGGACAAATCCTATTGATCAGATAATGTATTAACTGGAACCCAAAGATTTTTATCTACAGTAAGTCTGATGAATGATGATCAGACCATCTTGCTGAAATAAAGGAGGCTCAGAGCAATACATTTCCATATTGTTATTCAACAGGGAGCTGGCAGATGAATATCATTTCTCAGCAACCACCAAAAGCATTTGCATGATTATCATTATCCACTGATACATTACACAGTTGACCTTACATTGTCAGGACAGGGATGAGATATGCAGTGGCTGGTTTTTACAGTATACAGATGGGTCCAATGTTGCCATTGCCTAATTGGGGTGTGTTAGCAAATATTGATAAGAGCACTGTACGTGACTAAACCGTCCCCACATTTGACTGTTCAGATTCATTATGAGCTACACAACCAGTATGATCAATGGTAATATTGTCTATATAATTGTTTTTTGAAAGTGAAGTAGCTGTAAGTCGGGGGGAAGACAGTTTGCAGCTGGTAAGTAGTTTTAGTTGTTACAGGTAAGCAAATGTTATGTGTCATCAGTGAAGGCTACTGTGTTCATGTCCTATTTTTAGATAGTAATGCCAGTAGATGCCAGAAACAATAAGGATATAACAGAATATTCTCCAAATTTACATTTACACACTGTATTTTCTAAGACCGTGACAAAACATGCTTTGGCAAAATCCAAGCATATTATGTGTAAACTGTGTTAGAGCGCTACTATAAAACCAAAAAAGTGCTAGTGCATAAATAGTGAGCATATCATCATGACAAATCAATATGGTAAATATAATATTGGCATAGTTCATCAGCAGTCCGTAATCAATGGTTCTTCTTAGTATGATAACCAAAAAAGTTAATTAAAGTCTTTTTAATATATGTGCAGATAAAGTGATTGTGCTCAAAATACGTTTTGTGCAATCCAGTGCGGTCTGTGCTCCCCTCCTGTGTGCCCTTGCACTCACCAGATGGATGTGACCCCCATAACAGAGGTCATATGCGCTCTAAATGATGGCTGGGCCTTGTAGTTCCACAGATCCGGACTTCACCAGTAGATGTCACCATTCTCCAAGCGTTGTGTGCATATGTGGTTAAATAGCGAAGAGAATGCACATAGTATGATATTGTATTTATTAGGAAAATATATAAAAATATCCACTTGCATTAAAAACTTTAAAATTGCATATAAGCTCCGGATCGAGCATTCTGTGAGACCGGAGTCTTGCCGACCGGAAGTGTCATCACCACCCGCGGTCAACTGATGCGTTTTGTTCCGCCCACAAAACCTTATCAAAAGTTCTATTTATTATATATTATGACTACAGCCACTCCTCTATCTAAATTGTTGCTTATTTACTCATAAAAATAAATCAAGTTTGTTTGACAACTTCAGTCCTTCGTGAATGCTGACTATTGCACCACGGGCAGGGGGTACGCCGCACAGAGCTGAGTGAGACTTCGCTCTGCTGCGGCTACCTCCTTCACAATTCAGATCGCCGCTGCCACCCGGAGACTGACAGTCTCTGGGCGGCTTAGCGGCGTGTGTGTGTGAGAGGAGGAGGGGGGTGGGGATTCGAGGAAGGCGGAGGGTCCTGGAGGCAGGGCTCTTCAGCCGCAATATGCCAGCGTGCCGCTCGCCCTCACTCATTTCAGAAGCGCGCCACGGCTTCTCTCCGCTCGCTGCCCAGGAGGGGAGGGGGGATGCCTGATGGGGGGTCTGCACTAAAGAAGGGGGGGATTCCTGAGGGGTGGTCT
>BLSH010079719.1:134117-166176 GCA_018402905.1 Glandirana rugosa | reverse complement strand
GATTATGCAGGCCTGGGGGTGTTCGGCTGTAAGAAGTCAGTAATGTATTAATGAATTAATTGGTTCTAATTGAAATAGTGTAATTGAGTTACTCACATCAGAAGAAGAACAGGATGTACACTGTTGAACAGGATATTATTCGGATCTCACTGGTACGAATCAGCTTTGTTCGATGTAGATCTCTGCTAGTAGTAAGCATGGTATAAGAGCAAAATTAATGTTAACAATAAACATTTATAACAATATTCATATATGAAGAGTTAGACCTCCAGTCCTCATTTTAATTCACATCTCCCAGGAGGAGACATCCCACTGTAGAGGGACCTCCTCCATGAGGAAACGCGAGAACTCTTAAACTTCAAATCAAAACCTTTAACTGGTATATAGGTAAACCTTGATATTGATAAGAAACCTTTAGTGGACCACATTTTTATGTTTCTCCACCTTCTGTTCAATAAATGAAGTTTTGATGGGGTCAAGTTCGTATGCTGACCTTCAAAGTATCATATGAGCCATCCGGCGTATGATGTAATATCTTTAATTATTTGGGCAATATAGCCTGAGGAAAGTGATCTAAGATATGGCTTTCCTTTGATGAAAGAAAAAATACATATGCAGGTCTATAATAGTTGTATCATTAATGATCACTATGTGCGTTGAAGTCATAGTATATCTTGAGGTATACTGATTTTTCTTAAGTTTGAGTTCCTGGTATTATGAGGCGAGCATTCCGACCTTTTAAGTGATGATACTAGTGTATAATCAGGCAAAAGTGGAGCAAAAACCGATCTGTTGTAGTCATGAGGGATCATTAAGATTTCAATGTTAATTACCCTGTGCAGTTATTAATGGCAGAAGGAGAGTCATAGAGAATTTATCCGGTCATCTCTTATGTCCAGTATTTTGACTGTTAGGTAAAGTGAGGTTTTCCAACGATGAAAGAGATCTGTAAATGAAGAAATGTCGTTCAACGATGTGGTGTAATGGGTATGAGATTGAAGTTTGTGCAATCAATAGTAAATGGAAGTTCAGTGAGATTTTTGTCAAAAGAAGTGTATAAAATCATGTATAAAGACGAGGATTCTATTATGTCTTCCTTTAATGATGTTCTCTTGTCCTTGATGTTTTAGCTGCAGGGGAATGTTTCCCATTATGGTTCAATTTCCTGTTCTGCTTCCCTTTTGAGTTTGGTGAGCATGAAGGAGAGGGACTGGATGAAGTTGCGTCTTGGTTGGATGTTTGCAGGTTGATGAATTCTGCATACCACTCGGGGAGAGGTATATACTCCAGGTGGAGGTTTTCGTAGAAGGATATCAGTTCGTCCGGGGTACGGAGGAAGAAGTGTTTACCTTGGAAGGTTGCTTGGAGGGCAAAAGGGAATTTCCATCTGTAGGAAATATTTTTTTCTTTCAAAATTTCTAATAGTGGTTTGAGTGCCCTTCTATTTTTAAGAGTTATGGGGGATAGATCCTGAAAAAGAAGAATCTCTTTTTCATTGAAAATGATGGCATCATTTTGTCTTGCTCTTTGAAGAATTTCCTCCTTCAAGGTAAAGTTGGGAAGGCGGCAAATGATGTCTCTCGGTGGGGCTTCCTCTGGTGGTTTGGGTTTTAAGGCTCTATGAGCTCGGTCAAACTCAATTGGGGATTTGGCTGGTCTATCAGTTAGGTTGTTGAAAATTGAGGTGAGTGCCGGTCTGATTTGATCCGTTGTGATGGATTCAGGTATTCCGCGTACTCTTATATTATTCCTCCTCCCCCTGTTGTCTAAATCCTCCAACTGTCTGTTCATGGAAATTAGGTGTTGGGTATGGGAGTCTATAATTGTGTCGATTCTTGCAATAGCTCTGTCCCTCCTCCTACCTGCGCGTTCATTCGTTGTCATTTGTTCCGTAAGCATAAGAATATCTGCTTTTAAGTCAGTAATTGCAGTGGAGAAAGAGTTTTTTATATCAGCAGCAATTTCTGTCATGTCCGCATAGGTGAGTGGGGAGTCATGGTGTATGTTATGTCTTACCATCTCCTCTGACGCTGCGAGTGAAATATCATCATCTTCATCTTCGTTCTCTCTGGGTGCTTTCTTTGTGGGTGCCATTTTCTCGGATGTTCCTTTTTCTTTGAAGGAGTACTTTTGAGAAAAAGTAAGAGATTGTTTGTTATTGGCAAAAGAAGAGGAACGTAATGAGCGACCAGGTGTGTTGGTGTTATTCGTAATGAATTTGTCCATTTCCACTGTGCACTGACTGCTTATTATATTACGAATCAATTGTTGCTTACTTGCCCCCAGGCTGCAACCAGGGTGTGATTACCACTGCATAGTGGTTTATTTGGGCATACAAATCCAATAGCCCTACAGAAGTATTGGTGATAATGAATCCTTATGTTTTGGGGGTAATGTATGTGTCCCCAGGAAATATATTAAGCTTTGCTATAAGGGAGATAGATGTCCCGTGCTGTTACACTCTACTCCTCCAGAGTGAGAAGGGTGTAATAAGCTTCTCAGGATAGGATAGCGTCTGGCTTTTTATATCCCAGAAAGAGATTTAAGGATTCAATGTTCAGTATGCTGCTTCTGTATGAGTGAAAAAATTTAGTTTGGGGCCTAGGTCGCGGCCTACTCGTGGCCTTATGAGATTGTTTTAAGTCTTTATTGAGACCTGTCTGTGGGCTTACTTCCAGTAACCAGGCGATGGGCTTTTACAGATGGAAAATATTGCATGACATCGCGCCTGTACGGCGTTCCGGCGGTCCGTCCGGCCCAAAATTTAGCCCGGTGCTTCAGTCGCGGCCTAGTCCGTTGTGGCTTAATAGCTTTTTAAAGCCTCAAAATCATATAGCTCAGTAGCTAAGAGTCTCAGTGGTGTATTAAAGTTGAGATTACCTCAATATATTGTTTGTAGAGCGAGGATGGTGAAGGATTAGGAGATTGCTGGACGGAGCTTCTCCTCTGTGCATCCGATCTCTCTGCTCGCCAGGCCACGCCCCTGATGTCTGTGTTCTTTAATGACGACATTCCCTCCCAGACTAAATCTTGGAGAGCAGCCCTTAGCCTTGGAAAATTTGCTCTCTTAGACCCCTTTCACACCAGTAGACCGATCGGTCTGCCTGTTCAATATTCACCCATTGTTCTCTATAGAGAGGCAGATGTCATGACATGTGTCTGCTGACACCCACCAGCACCCGATCCGATCAGAGAAAAACAGACAGATGGGGATCCGTTCCCCATCTCACTGACATATCTAATTGGATGACAGTCCAATGGAAATGGACCGGCAGTCCATTTCTATCTGACTGCCCCATAGAGAACAGCAGTCTGTGTCCTTGTCCGCTCTGCATATAGAGGAGAGATCCTCCGCTGAGCAGGTGGATCGGCTTGACGTAGTCCACCCCGTCTGAAAGGGGTCTTGAAATAAAGTGTTTTTATCTTTCCTGCATGTGTTTATTGTTTACAGCTTACATTAAATGAAATCATTTAATATTTGCCCAGGGTCCAATATTCAATATTGATTGGACCCTGGGCAAATATTTTCTTGACCCCCCCCCATGCAATTTCACTCTCCATCTGCTCTGAGACATAAAATAAGTGGCAACTAGACTCAAAATCAATTTACTGAATCAGATCATCAGTGATTTCGATTGGTTTCCAGAGGTTACAGCATATCATTGCCGCTTATTGTGTGGTTGCTAGAGGTTACAGCACACATTACTGCTCACTGATTAGTTGATAGAGGTTACAGCACATATTTCTGCTAGTTTGGTTGCTAGAGATTACTGTACATCATACTGCCCACAGATTGGTTGCTAGAGGTTACAGCACATCATCTCCTCACTGCCTGCACACCATGCATGCACCGTGCATGATATACATATGAATGCCACCTTTGTTTACATATCAGTGCGGCTGGCCGCCACTGTTTACATATGAATGCTGCCGCTATTTACATATCAATGCCGGTTATTTACATGTAAACATACGGTCTGCAGGTGAGTCATCTGTGCACAACAATAGGGCAGAGTTGGGCGGGCAGCTTTAGTAGCAGCACTTAGATATTGGGACACAGCACAGGTCTAAAACTTCAAGGGACAATGGAATTTAAACCAGGATAGTTGGCAAGTATGAGGCCCCAGAACAATGACAGGGCCCAGGGCAGCTGTCCCTTTTGACCAGCCTTAAAGTCGGCCCTACCCAGATGTATTTTTAATTATATTTTGAGAGCCTTTGACTTGGCAAAAGTCATTTTCTTTATAGTTTTTTTATAGTTTTTATTGTTTTCCAAAAAGATGACACACAAGCTTATATAGAAGCATTTCTCCTGTCATTATACAAGTTCAGCAAAGAAGGCACTGAATGAAAATTACAGAAGTATATCCACAAGTCATTGCATGAAACACATTAATTACACACTGTATATATACTGCATATATCTGAGTAACAAAGACTGTATTGTAAAGTAGGAAGCAAGTAAAGATAAAGAGAGTGCAAAGTTTTTCCCTATGGCAATGACAGCCTAAGCTCAATGCACATTTGCTTCAGTTGTGAAATATTAATTCAGTCTTAAGGTTCTATTGGCATTTACAGGGTGGAGCAAGAATCAGCTTTTTTCTAATTAAACAAAGTAATAAAGGAAAAGGAATAAGAAGTGTAGAAGAGAAAACTCCTAAAACCCAGCCTGGTTCCCAACCCATCTATGTCTTAGTTGGCAGACTAGGTAGAAGATTGTATATAGCATATCCATGGATCCCAGACCGTCCAGG
This sequence comes from Glandirana rugosa, assembly GCA_018402905.1. Taxonomy (NCBI): domain Eukaryota; kingdom Metazoa; phylum Chordata; class Amphibia; order Anura; family Ranidae; genus Glandirana; species Glandirana rugosa. Next base: position 161,422 of record BLSH010079719.1, on the reverse strand, counting down.
ATTTCCAATCCTCCTAATCAATCTCAAGCCCAAGTCTGCATCACAGGCAAGTCTGTGGGGCAGTTTGGTAGAGATTGCTGAGAATGCTACCCCTCTGAATCATAGCTACCCCTCTAAATCATAACTACCCCACCTGTTCTCTTTGTGATATTGATTTTTCTTTTTTTTTCACTGTATAGAATAAAATATAACATTTTGGATAGACAGAACATTTCATAGGGAAGCAATTAAAGCTGTTTTGAAGTATGAATAAAGTGTTCTCAGTGTTAAATGCCCCTATGGATTAGAAAGTGGCCAATGCAGTATATGTCTTTGTCTATCCGCCCTTGAAATTGCTGGGGTTGTAAGCATGGTGGAAATAATGGATTGCCAAAGGACCACTGGGGTATGTGTAGATTTAAGAGTACAATAAAATAAATAAATCTGCACTAATGGTGAAAATACACAATAAAAAAAGCTGCTGAACACAATTTGAGTGAACACTGATGAAGGAGGAAGCAGTGATCTATGGGTTAATAGCTTAATGGAAAAGTCAGGCCAATAGTTGCAAAAATAAACACTGTGTCATAGGTCCGATCAGTGCATCCCTGCGTGCATGCGCACAAGAAGGACTCACATGCACATGCGGGTGCGTGACGGGACAAGACGGCGCATGTGCATGCACAATGCGCGTACACGCCATGACCAATGAGGCTCTCTGCTGGCCTATAAAAGGTTGGCCCCTTAGCACACCAATTGCTGGATCGTCTTTCAGCTTCCTGTGTTCCTGAACCTGAACTTGCTTCACCTGTTTGCTTCCTGTTGTGACCCAACTTGGCTCTTGACCTGCTCTGACCTGATCTCCAGTGCTTGACCCTCTGCTTGCCTCACAGACTCCCCTTGCCTGATCTCCTGTGCCCTGACCCTTGGCTTGCCTTACGGACTTCTCTTTGCCTGATCCTTGGAACCTGATTATCAGCCTGCTTTATGAACTTGCTGTTATTTGCTCACCTGTTTTTGACCCCCGGCCTGCATTACGGACTCTGCCTTACTTACTTATCAGTTCTATCCAGGCCTGAATTACAGACTGTGTTATCTGCACTATCACCAGCTTGTCATTAGAAGGGTGCTACACCCCTGCCGGGTGTTTGCTTACAGCAGCCCATAAGGACGGATCTCCATCTCCTGCTCTCCTGATTCCTGTAGCTCCACCTCACCCTTTTTCACTGGTGACCTGTGCTTCTTTATGCACCGTGCCCTCTGTCTCAACTCCAAAGGTACCCTGTGTTCAGCCGTAAGGGGAGCCTCTCTCGGCATATCAGCTTCAGATCAAGTACGTGACACACTGACATTTATTAAACATTAGTAATTAAAACCATAGTAAGAGGACCAATCACAAGTATTGCAAGGACTGTTATTGGAAAAACCTTATTTGGGACCACAGAAGATCTCCGGGGGTGTGAGGAGCCGCCGACTTCCTGGATTGCTGGTTATGGAGCACAGGAGTCCGTTTAGCTGTGCTTTGCGCTCTATGTGCTGTGTGCACGGACCGCTGGCCAAGGATGAAATATGGAATAGGCACCAGGTCCAGAACACCACAGGTTACAGTGAAGGCTTTGCCGCTGTTACAGAGGAAGACACTGTAAACCCGGCACTGCTGACACCGGGTGTGAGGGGGCAGATCAGCCGTCTCCGCTCGCTGAGTGTCAGGCCGGGAGCTGCGCTGTGGTGCGGGATGAAGATGTGAAACTACCGTCAGCTTAAGAAATTCTCTGGGACTCACGTCACTCTGGATGGTCATGTGAGGATAGAACCAGCTGACCAAGCAGAGGGCTGGAATCCGAAAGCTAAGTTGGAATGAAGTGTGCTATTTCCCCTAGTAGAGCCAAAAATGGCAAAAAAACAAGTGCAGGGGGTCCTGGGTGTCACCATGAAGTGGGCTCAACTGGGTTGTGACTGGGGGGGCGTAGACTGACGCGTTTCGTGCTTTATCAAAGTCAAGGAATAAATAAAAAATAAAGGGCTTAAATAACACAAAAAGATGGAAGGAGGGGTGGGGAATGGGCAGAACTACAAAGCAATCCAAATGGTAATTAACTCCTCATTCCCCAATATATTATCATCATCACTCTCTGTATCAGATATTAATTTATACGTATTAAACTTGCAGGACTATTAATTCTTTCGCATAGACCCATATACACATATATATATTCTTTATACCATTCTATATATAACCTCTATAACATAAATGAAAAAAAAGGAAAAATAAAAAGGGTTTTAGAACGTCATCAATATATATATATATAGGAAGAGTCTCTTTTCTGTTTTAAAGATATAATAAATACAGTACATATTTGGATCTTACCAGTTAAATGAGGCTATTAGTTTCAAGTTCTTCATCATACCATTTGGTGTGAGCGATTCAAGCATATATATCCAAAAGGTTTCATTCCTAAACAGGAGAGCAAACCTATCATTATCAGTAAGTGTCCCTTTTGGAATAGTTTCAATGGCTAATACTTCAAGTCATCTAATATTGTCATTGTGCACCTGATGAAAATGTAGTGGCACACTATGTTCTTCATTTGCTTTTTTAATAAATCTCTGGTGATCACCGACTCTAGTTCTTAGATCCCGTATGGTGTGGCCCACATATAGCTGGTTACATGGAACCTCAGGACATATATGACAAAATCTGTGGAACAAGATATAAATTGCGTAATATGAAAAACCTTGCCTTTATTGGTAATTCGTGTGCTCCCATGTGATATAAATTGGCAGGTCAGGCACCCTCTCTTTTTGCACTGAAAGATGCCTGTCCTGTCATCAAAATAAGACCTAATGTCCAATGGCGATCTTTTATTCAGGACCTTGATCTTACTGGGGGCCAAGATATTTTTCACTGTGCAGGCCTTCCTAAAGGTAATTTGAGGAGCTGCCGGAAGTACAGGAGCAAGTCGCTGATCCAATAGTAGGATCTTGTAATGTTTCTGAATTATTTTGGAAGCAGACCTATGTTTACTATTAATAGTTGACTCAAATCTTATTGCATTTTTTACTAGTTCTTGGTCCTCAGTTTTAGCTTTCTGCTTAGAAGGGGGATTTATCTGTGACAAGAAAGCCTCTTGAACTAGTTCTGAGGTGTAGCCTTTCTCCTCAAACTTCTTTTTCATTCTGTCGCTTTGCACCATATAATCTTCTATCTTTCAACAGTTCCTTCTGAGCCTGGTAAATTGTCCACTGGGGATATTCTTCTTCCATTTTGGATGGTGGCAACTGCTATAATGGTGATAAGAATTCCCACTAGTGGGTTTAACATGATTTTTGGCAATGATCTTCCCTTGGTCATGGGTAAGTACTAGACCAGGAATACCAGTTCTCGAGGCTCAAGTACATGTGTGAATGACAGACCCAGCGCATTGGCATTACAATGAGCCACAAAGGAGGAGAACACATCCAGACCGCCACTCTAAATGATCAGGATGTCATTGATATATTTGCCATAAAACACGATGTGCTCACCTAAAGGATTGTTGGTCCAGATGTGTCGCTCCTCCCAGTAGCCCATCGTAAGGTTGGCATTCACGGGCGCAAAATCCACCCCCATGGCTGTGCCCCCTTGTTTGTAGATAGAACTTGACAAGAAACGTAAAATAATTATGCCTTAAGCAAAACTCAATGCACTTGACCAGAAAGTCGGATTGTCTGGAATTCATACCTCCGTCCCTGGTCAGGAAGTACTGTGTTGCTGTAAGGCCTAACTCATGGGGTATTGACGTATACAAGTAAGTGACATCAAGGGATGCCTATATATAGCTTTCTTCCCACATGTAATACCAAAGGGCATCGATAACCGAGCTTGAGTCTCTAATGTAGGAGAGAAGTTGGCATACTAAGGGTTGGAGGAAGAAATCTATATACACAGAGAGACCACTATTAAAACTATTGGTGCTTGCCAATATTGGTCTTCCTGGGGGATCCACCAAGGATTTGTGTACATAGGGGAGGGGATAATAGTACGGTGTGCTGCATTCAAGGCGGATTAGAAATTTTCTTTCCTTCTTGTCCAGTACATCATCTCTCCATTCATCATACACCAAAGTTTTGAGCTCCTCCTGCTACCCGGGGAGGGTCCACAGATAATTTGAGATAGGTGTCATTATCTGATAACAGACTGTATGCCTCTTTGAAATAATCCTCTCTGTTCTGTACGACTACACTACCCCCTTTATTGGCCTGTTTGATGATGACCTCCTTATTGGCTGCTAGATCTTTAAGAGCCTGGCGTTCAGCCTTCAATAAATTGTGATGATTCTGTGTACTGGTTGTGTCACAGAGGGATAAAAAATCTTTGTATACGGCCTGATAATAAGTTTCAATATACAGGCCCTTGGACTGTGTGGGAAAAAAGTTGAAGTAGGTTTGAATTTAGTGTGTGTGATTTCTGAATCCCGAAATGGGATCCAGCCCTGTGAGGTGTTATCTGGGGAACTCTACAAATGACTCTCTATGTGACCTTCCATCCACAATTCTTCTAGAATATTCAGGGTATGGTCATTCCCTTGGGTATCTCCGACTTCCATTATTTCTATGTTGTCTGATTCCTCAATCATCTTTTGGCTCTTATTACAATTGGTGTTGGAATTGTTTGCATAGTGTAGTTTAAGGAAGCCTTATGAATCTATGCAGATCTTTAAAAATACCACATTTATTCGGTCCTACGGATGGCGAGAAGCATAATTCCTTGCAGAGTAGATGGAGTTTGTACAGGGGGAGGGTGTGTGAGGACAAATTGTAAACTTTTATTGTGCTTTCCTCTGTCCTAGCTCACAACATTTTCATCAGGTGCACAATGACAATATTAGATGTCTTGAAGTATTACCCATCAAAACTATTCCAAAAAGGACACTTACTGATAATGATAGTTTTGCTCTCCTGTGTAGGAGTGAAACCTTTTCAATATATATGCTTGAATCGCTCACACCAAATGGTATGAATGAAGAACTTGAAACTAATAGCCTCTGGTTAGATCCAAATATTTACTGTATTTATAATATCTTTAAAACAGAGAAGAGACTCTTCATATATATATATAAATATTGATGAAGTTCTACTTCCCTTTTATTTTCCCCTTTTTTTTTAATGTTATAGAGGTTATATATAGAATTGTATAGAAGTATATATATGTATATATGGGCCTATACAAAAGAATTAATAGTCCTGCAATTTTAATATGTATAAATTACTATCTGATACAGAGTGTGATGATGATAATATATTGGGGAATGATGAGTTAAAGTGGTTGTAAAGCCGCCCCCCCCCCCCAAAAAAAAACCTGCAAAGCAAAGGCATAATGAGCTACTAGCTCATTATGAAACACTTACCTTGAAACGAAGCTGTTGCAGTGGAATCAGCACAGCGGCATCCTTCTTCTGGGTCTGCGGCTCCGTCCAATCACAGCGCGGGCTCCAGCGCTGTGATTGGCGGAGCCGCGCTGATGTCACTCCCTCGCTTGCGTGCTGGAGCCATCATTTACGCCACAAATACAGAAGATTCTTTAGTGCGCATGTGCCAATGAAGTCGGCACATGCAAATACAGGGGATATCTCCTAAACATATTTCCTGGACCTACAGGTAAGCCTTATTGTAGGCTCACCTGTAGTTTAAAGTAGTTGTCATGACTTGATAACCACTTTAATGACCATTTGGATTGCTTTGTAGTCCTGCCCATCCCTCGCCCCCTCCCTCCCACTTTTTGAGTTATTTAAGTCCTTTATTTGTCATTTATTCTTTGACTTTGATAAAGCGCAGGAGCGCGAAACGCATCAGTCTATGCCCCCCTTTCAGTCACAACCCTATTGAGCCCACTTCATGGTGACCCCCTGCACTTGTTTTTTGGCATTTCGGCTCCACTAGGGGGAATAGCGCACTTCATTCCAACTTAGCTTCCGAATTCCAGCCCTGTGCTTGGTCAGCTGGTTCTATCCTCACATGGCCATCCAGAGTGACGTGAGCCCCAGAGAATTTCCTAAGCTGGCGGCAGCTTCACGTCTTCATCCCGTACCACAGCGCATCTCCCGGCCTGACACTCAGCTAGCGGAGACGGCTGGTCCGTCCCCCCTCACACCCAGTGTCAGAAATGCCGGGTTTACAGTTTCTTCCCGTGTAACAGTGGCAAAGCCTTCACTGTAACCTGTAGCGTTCTGGACCTGGTGCCTATTCCTTATTTCATCCTTGCCCAGCGGTCCGTGCACACAGCACATAGAGCCCCAAGCATGGCTAAATTAACTCCTGTGCTCCATAACCAGCAATCCAGGAAGTCAGCAGCTCCTCACACCCCCGGAAGTCTCCTGTGGTCCCAAATTAGGTTTTTCCAATAACAATCTTTGCAATACTTTTGATTGGTCCTCTTACTATGGTTTTAATTTTTAATGTTTAATAAATGCCAATGTTTATTTTTGCAACTATTAGCTTGTCTTTTCCATTACGCTATTAACCCATTGAGGCTGCTTCCTCCTTCAACATAATGTGATGGTAGCTGAAAGCATGATAGAGCAGGTGTCACCAGCCAAATCTCATACTGCGCTTACCAGAAATCGTGTGACACCTTTACTAAGAGTGGTCAGCTTGCACTTCATTTACAACATCAAGGCCAACGTTTCAGACTGTTGATTCTCCTTCCCTGTCTCCAGGTATGAAGGCCCCGTAGGGAACTGGGCAGGTAAAGCCGCCAACACTGCCCTCAATGATCCAGTTTCCAAGCAGAGATCAATCCATATTAGGAGGCATGCAATAAAAGGTAATCAAAGCAGATGTATGTGTCTGGTAGGATTTCGCTTTATTTCTTTAGTTAAGAGGAAGGTTTGAAAAGATTGGTTGCTAGACTGGCAGACACACAGGAACTTGGTGCATGTCACAAGGACAATTTGATGACTGAATCAGAGGTGGGGAACTACATGCGTCTCATTGTTGCCATCCCTGGAAGATTAAGCTAGGCCAATGCACTGGGCTGCTGCAGATAGTGTCCTAGCCTTCAAGGCTAGGATACTAATGGAGTTCTAAACCCTCTCTACTATTCAACTATTCAAAATTATAAAAAAAAGTTTTTCCTTTTAGTTATAGTTTATTTGAAAATGCACAGCTGTGACTGTATCCTAAATGCACAGTGAAAACTGTTATATAAATCTTGAAACATAATAATAATATTAATAATAATAATATTGTATTCAGCCCACTTCTTCTATCTTACTTATATCCATTTTTTCCTAGGCATAGGGTTTTGTAATGGATAGACCTCTTTTATCCATTTGTATATAATGGCTTTATTTTCTAAATGGCTGTGATTAGGGTCAGAAGGTGCGACATGCTAACTCATTATAGGTTTCTGGTTACCTGACTTTTATAAATGTAATGTGGTGCAAGCTAAACCCTCTACCTGGTGGTTGTAGGCAGGCCAAACAGCCAAAGACTCTTTGTCCTGGGATAGCAGGTGTTTTTCATATTCTTTTTGTGACTCTTGTCACTTTTAGCATATTGACTACTTTATCCAGTTTTCTTTGTGTGGCCTCATACACACGGACATTTCTATATTTTATCTTTTTTTGCTAGAAGAGATGCCAGGCGATGTCGGTCAAAAAACGTTGGCATTTTTTAACGTTTTTCATTGACGTCAATGAGTGTTTTGAAGCATTTTTGAGCGTCAGCGCCAACAAGCAATTTTTTTTTTAAAAAGACACTCCACAACAATTTATTCACTCCCAAATTATCCACAATGCAAATGGAAAATGATATAAAAAAGTTGGAGACCATGTGACGATGCCATTTTGGTTGGAGAGAGAGGACAGAGCATTGCGATTTTGTAGGAGTTTTCTGTAGGTTTTTTGGTGTTTTTTTGCTTGTCTTTTGCGATTCTTTGTCATGGATTCCGTCATGCAAAAAGTCAATCAGGCAATTCTGCTGATTATTTTGCGGAGGATACAGAGAAGGAGAGAGTTGGAGGAGGAGAGAATCAGCAGAAGAAGACGATACTGGATACACCCTATGGTGTTCCAGTGCCAGTCGGTGGGGTACTATGCCAGTATCTATGCACAACTGCGTGTGCACCCAGAGAAGTTCATCAATTTTACGTGCTTGTCGGTGGCAGTGTTTGATGAGCTACTGGAGAAGCTCCGGCCAAGACTGGTGAGGACGGACACTGTGATGCGGCGCTCTGTGTCACCTGAGGAACGTCTGCTGGTGACACTCCGGTACGTTTTATTTTATAACTAAGTACACATTAGGGGTGGGGGTAGGGATTAGCATATAGGGTATAGTCAGGGGTGCATTGTTTGGATAGGAATTATGGGATAGGGGTTAGGGGACATTTTAAGGTTAAGGTTCATCAAAGGGGTTGGTAGGGGATAGGTACAATGAATGGACGGTATAGGCTTAATGCATGAAAACTAATTGTCATTTTTTTGTTTCAATTTTCTTTAGGTTTTTGGCCACAGGGCAAAGTTTCATAACTTCGTACCACTACTTTTTACTAGGTGTGGCAACAGTGTCCCAAATCACCAGGGAGACATGTGTGGCTATATAGGAGGAGCTACATGGGGTGGTAATGCCGGAGCCCACCGAAGATATATGGGGATCGGTTGGGTCGGATGTGGATGGATTTTGGGAAAAAACTCAGTTCCCTAATTGCATAGGGGTCCTGGATGGTAAACACATCGGGGTCAAGAAACCTCCCCACTCCGGATCCTCGTTTTTTAATTACAAAAAATACTTTTTGGTGGTCCTCCTAGCGTTGGCTGACGCTAATTTAAAATTTCTGACGGTGGATGTCGGAGCGTATGGCAGCCAAGGCGATGCTCGAATATTCCGGGAGTCAGCTTTTGGACGCAGGCTGTAAGAAAGAAGAATGAATATACCGCCTAGCAGACCTCTACCCTGCACCGAGGAGCCCAACTTACCACTGGTGATGGTCCCTGATGAGGCCTTTGGACTAGCAGAAAACTCAATGAGGAGATACAGTGGTTACGGACTCAGCCACGAAAAAAAAATCTTTAATTACAGACTCAGCCGAGCACGCCACGTTGTCGAGTGTGCCTTTGCAGTCTGCACTTCAAAATGGAGGACCTTCATGCACCTGGATGTAGAAAATGCCATCCAAGTTGTGCTGGCGTGCTGCGTGTTCCACAACTTTCTACGTAACAGTGACACAAGTAACGTAGAACCGGAACCCACACCCCAGAGTCAACGTCGTCAATTTATGGACTTGAGAGCATCCGCACATGTTATGAGTATCCGAAACCAATTCGCAGCTTTTTTTGTTTCGCCAGATGGAGAGGTTTGCTGGCAAGATGATCACGTCTAAAAAGAATAACCTCTGGTGCCTGTCTTCTATATACTTTCATTAAAGCCCATCTTATTAATTTTACTCGATTATATGTCATTTTTTCTTTGAATTTTCTACTAGTGAATCTTATTCTGACCGGGACACGTGTATGCTAAGGCCAAATGGAGTCCTGAGCATGCGTGTGTCCCAGTCGAATGAAAGGTTCATCTTTTCATTCTGACCGGGACACGCGCATGCTAAGGCCAAAAGGAGTCTTGGGCATGCGTGTGTCCCGGTCAGAATGAAAGGTTCATCTTTTCATTCTGACCAGGACACATGCATGCTTAGGACTCCTTTTGGCCTTAGCATGCGCATGTCCTGGTCAGAATGGAAAGTACTTTTCATTCTGACCAGGACACACGCATGCTAAGGTCAAAAGGAATCCTTAGCATGCACATGTCCTGGTCAGAATGAAGAGTACTTTCCATTCTGACCGGGACACACGCATGCTAAGGCCAAAAGGAGTCCTTAGCATGCATGTGTCTATCACCAGGACACATGCATGCTAAGGACTCCTTTTGGCCTTAGCATGCGTGTGTCCCGGTCAGAATGGAAAGTACTTTTCATTCTGACCAGGACGCATGCATGCCAAGGAGTCCTTTTGGCCTTAGCATGTGCATGTCCTGGTCAGAATGGAAAGTACTAAATAGAAATAAAAAAGAAAGATCAAAAATAGTGTTCTTACATTAGCAGATAATAAAGGCTATCAGACATAATATCAGTAGAAATTTTTTCTTTTATTATTTATAAGTTGTGGTATGTGAGGGATCTGGGCTCAGGAGGAGGGTATGGGGATTGGGCACGAGGGTAAGGTTGGAAATGGGGATGGGGTAAATTTTGAATTTGGTAGGAGGAGGGCGGTGGACATTCCAGGAAAGGAGACGGGGTCGGGGGCATAGCTGGCAGGCAAGCACGCTGGGGCATGGTTGGTTGTGGATATGGCTGTGGAGGAGGTGTCTGGTATGGGGAGGGAGGTGCTAGGACTGTTGATGTCCGGGGGGCAATTGGGGGATCCTGTGAGACAGTGCATGGATCCATTGGCGGTTGAGGGCCACTTATTTTGGCCCGGTGAAATTACTTTGCCAGGTCATAAATTTGATCTATGCACTGCCTCGACTCTTCTCCCCCAATTTCCTGCAGAAAATTATATAATTTTAAGGGTAATATTGTTGGGATCCAAAAAAGGATCAATACTCCGCCACTCCTGCCGTATTTCCTGCAACAGTCCTAACACCTCCTCCTCATTAGGGCCGATGCCACCACTGCTTTGCCCAGTGTTCCCTTGACCACACCCACGCCCATGACCTCGGACACTGCCTTGAACAAGCACCTCCTCATGCTGAGGCACTGCACGCTCCACAGGTACCTGAAAAAGAACAAATAAATATAAATTAGTAGGTTGATAGACAGATAGACAGATATTTCAGTACACATTCATACATAAGGATGGACAGTTACCTCTGGTACAGGCGCCTCGTAAATGCTGCACGCATGGGGAGATACTTGCTTTGTTCCTTCTCCGGCAGTAGCGGGGGGCAGGCTTGCCTCAGCTGATAGGGTCCCTGTCTCCTCTTCCTCTTCCACCGCCTCCTCCTGCGTCTCAAAGATGTTTGATGTGGTCCTGCAAATAATGAAGTTAGGTATATTCTCAGTTAATTTACAACACATGCATGCACGGTAATCTGCATAGGGGAAAAAAAATGTAGACAGCCATGCACAATTTTTTTACAAGATAAAAAAAATGTAGAATAAAGACATTTTTAAAAAACCAACAAAGTGACATTTTTAGAAAAAAAAAAAAATAACATTGTTTACATACAGTGCAATGCACAGCGTGAACAAGTTAATTAATGAATATAAACGTACTGTCTGCTTGACCATGCGTAATATTGATGCAAGAATTCCATGCTCTGTTGATGGATATGTTGTTTTGTTTTCGGCGGCGCTGGTGCCCCAGATTTGGACAGTTTGTCCTCTTTGGTGAAGTCCCTCCTCACTCGGTCTCTTAGGGACTTCCACCTCTTCTGGATGATTTTTGCTAAAATAAATGACAGAGAGAAGGGTTAACATTTTGCTCTTATATACAGCAAACAGATCTTTCTTCTTAAAGAGGAAGTAAACCCAGATTGGGTTTACTTACTCTACATACCCCTGTAAATTAGCATAGTAGCCCATTATGTGCCACTTACCTGCAAACGAAGCCTGCGACATCCAGCGCTGTCCCCTGTGCTTGTGGCATCCATCTTCAGCCCCTCTTCCTTCCGGGGCCACGATCCCCGGCTCTGTGACTGGCTGGAGTCGCGTGACGTCACTCCTGTGCATGTGCATGGGAGCCGCCAGTCACGGCACTGTCTCAGTGGAGAAATGGCATGGAGGCCGTTTCTTCACTGCGCATGTGATGAAATGACGTCGGCGCATGCAGAACACTGCAGAACACTGCATATCTCCTGAACCGTGCAGGTTTGGGAGATATGCAGGGCAACTACAGGTAAGCCTTATTATAGGCTTACCTGTAGGTTAAAGTGGTTGTCACAGGTTGACAACCACTTTAATGATGTTATACTCACTGGTATCCTTTTTTTTCTGTCTGTGACATATCCTGCCATCCTGGGACGATCGCTTGGCAGATCTCCTGCCAGCTCAGGATTTTGAGGTGGTGATCACCATAATTATGGTGAGATACGTCCCATAGTTCTGGGTGATTCTGCATAATTTCTATGAGCTCCTGCTGAGACACCAAGCTGGCCATGCGGGAATACCCACAATTCCACTTGTTGCTGGGACTCTTGGGTAATTTTACACAGGAACTTCCTGGTTTACAATACCCAATCATGTATTTACAGCTGAAAAAGGCAGACGCTGGAAAACGCCGGTTGACGCTATTGATGCCATTAGTGAGCGTTTTTGAGCGTTTTTTGGTGTCGATGTCAAAAACGCTCCAGCGCTGCAGCTGGTTGTCGGTTCTTGGAAACCCCAACGCCATCTACAGCTCAAAATGTTGGCGTTTTATGGGCCCATTGAATAACATGGGGAGCTGCAAAAAAAAAACGCTCAAAAACGCTGCGCCATCAAACGTCCGCATGTATGAGGCCTGTAGATTGATAATTACTTTATAGCGGAGCCTTGTACTGTAGAACTAACAGACAAAAGAGGTCTTCTTTGGTCATAAGGGAAAGAAGAAGCACAAGCACAATCTGCACTACCATGGTGGGGCGTGGATCCCATGACTAGTACTCTTGTAGCGGATCCAGTGTTGTACCGCTGACATAAAAGATAAAACAGGTATTCAGGAAGTGATATATCACTTCTGAGCTGCCTGTGAGGTGGTTATAAAAAGCAATCCACCACAGATCGCTTTTCAGAAGGATGGTAAACCCTGCCATACATGTCAACAAGGCCTTACCAAGATAAAACATGTCTTGCTCCTTGCTCCTTTAAGTACTGAACACCATAATCGCTTGGGAACTGCAATATAATCTGTTTTACTATAGGTTTTGTTTGCTAGGCTATGCCAGCTGCTGCCATCTATTAAGTGTTACTAAACCCAGTAATATGAAAATAGTTCATCCCCCCCCCCCCCCCCCCAGTGCCTACATCTTATAAATCTTCTTTTTACATATGATACTGCCACTATATACCTTTTGGGATGATCTGTATACAGGGCCGGCCCTACCATGGGTCCCAGTGGGTCCATTGGATCCAGGCAGCACTTTGAGAGGGGCAGCAAATTGAACCATGGCCGACTTTCCTTCTCTTCTATTTACCCAGCAAATTGAAGACCAAGATTTTTTTCTTCCTGATAAATTGAAGTTTAGTTTTAATTATCATGATATAAAATACTGGATGTGGGGGCCTTTTGATGGGCGTGATTTTGTTTGGGGGGGGCAACATTTCATTCTTGGACCCAGGCAGTACAATGTCTTGGCCCAGCCCTATCTGTATATCATGGTTTCCTGATAACCTGCGCAGTTTGTCCATAGCTGTGTGTTCATGTAGGAGGAGATTTCCACTACAGCCTCTATACACGCCCACATGTGTGATGTCAATATCATGTAACCTGAACAGTTCAACTGAAACAGGAAATGTTTTATCCAGCATAAGAGACCAAACTGAGCATGTGCAGCATTACCATCCTGCTGTGTATTATATGGACTTGCCAGATTGACAGTGCAGGGAGGGAAGTATCTATCCAAACAGGATAAAACAGCCTTTTTTACACAATGCTGAGGATTAAGTTCCATAGTGAGTATGACAAACGTGCTAAGCTGCATATACAGACTGATTTTACTGCTGTGGGTTTAGTAACACTTTAAACTAAAGCTGATATAAAAGGCATACGTTAATGAATGAATTAATTAATTAATTAGTTAATTATTTAATGAGATACGCCTGTAAATATATGTTTAAATGCATTTTAAATGCAGGCAGTGTAGCTATGTAAGTTTGACTTACAATCAGCCTCTTGCAGTCTACTATGCAGCGCTAAGACAGGGTGAGGCAGAACAAGAAGCTATTGATGTGTTCTGCAGTGCAGAGAGCAATGATGACAGGAGGAGAAGACAGAAAGATAGAGAACTTAACTCATCAGTGTGTTTCTTCTCATTTCACTGTCCAGTCACTGGGTGGGGGTTGGAAGAAGACCTGTATGCAGGGACGTTGCTAGGTGGGAAAAAGACCAGGGGCTCTAGCCCGAAAAAATGTGGCGCGCAGCGGCGAGAAATGGGCGTGGTCTAAACTAAATATGGGGTGTGGCTTAAATGGGCATGGCTTTAGGGGTGTGGCTCGCATCTGAGATGAACAGGGGTTGGAGGAAGGAAGAAAAAAAGAGATAGGGAGGGAAGGAAAGAGAAGAGAAGGAAGGAAAGAAAGAGGGATGAAGGGACAGCAGCATGGGCGTCCGCAGGTAGGGGCAGGGGGGGGCAAGTGCCCCCCCCCGGAATCAGGGATCGCAAGGTGTCTGCGCAGATTGTGAGCAGGTGCTGGAACACTCCATGTACCAGTTCCCGGCACAGGAAGGAAGATTACACTGTGGACGGCAGCCGGCAGGGCTTTCCATCGTCCGGTGTTAAGACAGCACTGACCTGCAGAACCTGCAAAAGCCTGTGCCAGGAGCCTGCCAATGTGAGTTATAGACAATTCATTTCTGTGGGGGGAAGAGAGCTCTGTGCGGGGGATTGGATATGTATACTGGCATAGGACACTCCTGGAATCTGAACCCTGTACATAGCAAATGCCTGTAATCTGCACCCTGTACATAGCACACGCCTGGAATCTGCACCATGTACATAGCACATGCCTGGAATCTGCACCCTGTACATAGCACACTCCTGCAATCTGCACCCTGTACATAGCATACACCTGGAATCTGCACCCTGTACATAGCACAGGCCTGGAATGTGCACCCTGTACATAGCACACTCCTGGAATCTGCACCCTGTACATAGCACACGCCTGGAATCTGCACCCTGTACATAGCACACTCCTGGAATCTGCACCCTGTACATAGCACACTCCTGGAATCTGTAACCTGTACATAGCACATGCCTGGAATCTGCACTCTGTACATAGCACATGCCTGGAATCGGCACCCTGTACATAGCACATGCCTGGAATCTGCACCCTGTACATAGCACACACCTGGAATCTGCACCCTGTACATAGCACATGCCCGAAATCTGCACCCTGTACAAAGCACATGCCTGGAATCTGCACCCTGTACATAGCACATGCCTGGAATCTGCACCCTGTACATAGAACACACCTGGAATCTGCACCCTGTACATAGCACACGCCTGGAATCCGCACCCTGTACATAGCACACACCTGAAATCTGTACTCTGTATATAGCACACTCCTGGAATCTGCATCCTGTACGTAGCACATGCCTGGAATCTGCACCCTGTACATAGCACATGCCTGGAATCGGCACCCTGTACATAGCACATGCCTGGAATCGGCACCCTGTACATAGCACACGCCTGGAATCTGCACCCTGTACAAAGCACACGCCTGGAATCTGCACCCTGTACATAACACACGCCTGGAATCTGCACCCTGTACATAGAACACGCCTGAAATCTGCACCCTGTACATAGCACACGCCTGGAATCTGCACCCTGTACATAGCACATGCCTGGAATCTGCACCCTGTACATAGCACATGCCTGGAATAAAGTCTGCCGTTTCCCCCTTTAAAATAAATAATTGCGAGTCGCGGCTAAGCCCCTCCACATCATGACATTGTCGAAAGGGGCGGAGCATGGGTGACCTTAAAATGATGCCCCCCCTGAAAAAAGTTATGCGGACGACCATGGACAGCAGGCCCAAATCCTACACCACAATAGCAATATATGTATTCCAGAAAGTTTAACAATCAGCAAATAAAGATACTCCATACACCTGGTGTTGGCGCTTCAATCATCCCGGCACCATGGTTGGTATGGTGTTAGGATGATTGAAGTGCATTATTTCTGTTATTACATTGTAATATAAAATGAAATCATTTAGCTCACCATAATGCAGAATCAGGGGGAGCCCCGAGTGTGTCACTTGCCACTGTCACAGCTCCTCTTTCCACCAGGTGCTCCCAGCGGAGCCCCTCCTTCCATCAGGTGCCCCCGCGGAGTCTCTCCTTACATCAGATGCCCCCAGGGGAGTCCCTCCTTACATCACAGGTGCCCCCAGTGCAGTGTCCCTCCTTACGTCACATGTGACCTCAGAGGAGTGCCTCCTTCCATCACAAGTGTCCCCCAGCGGAGTCCCTCCTTCCATTAGGTGCCCCCCAGTGGAGTGCCTCCTTACATCACAGGTGGCACCAGCGGAGTGTCCCTCCTTACATCACAGGTGCCCCCAGCGGAGTGCCTCCTTATATCACAAGTGCCCCCAGCGGAGTGCCTCCTTACATCACAGGTGTCCCCCAGCGGAGTGCCTCCTTACATCACAGGTGTCTCCCAGAGGAGTGCCTCCTTACACAGGTGTCCCCCAGCAGAGTGCCCTCTTACACGTGTCCCCCAGCGGAGTGTCCCTCCTTACACAGGTGTCCCCCCAGCGGAGTGCCTCATTACACAGGTGTCCCCCAGTGGAGTGTACCTCCTTACATTACAGGAGAGAGGTGATGTGGGGGGCAGTGAGAGATGATGTCATCTCTCTGCTCCCCGCCACACCACAGACAATGCAGAGGACAGGCTGTGTTTGCGGAAGAGCAGTGATGCAGGGTGGGCAGAGATGTCATCTCTGCTCGCCCGCCCCGCTCGTTTGCGGCTCCCCCATCCATGGCTCTGGAAAGCCGCCCGCCTGCAGCTCTGTGAAGCTGCCTGCTCTCGGCTCTGTGAAACCGCCCGCCCGCAGCTCTGTGAAGCCATCTGCTCGTGGCTCTATGAAGCTTCCTGCTCACGGCTCTGTAAAGACACTCGCCCGTGGCTCTGTCAAGCCACTCGCCTGACACTCGGGGCTATGGACAGGACATTCGGGGCTGCAGCACTGATAGCCACCCTCTGGCGACAGCCCTGCCTGTATGTCAAAGTGAAATTGCAGCAGAAAGATCACGTCCCATCCTCTGTTAGATAGAGCTACCTGTGTACATCTCAGGACTAGATGGACAGAAATACAATTGAAAAAAATAAAACCGCTCTCATATACTGTATATATTTAATCTGCATATTTTAACTGTTTGCCTGGAGTTCAGGTTTAATGTAAGGATCTATATCTTATTATTTGTAGCACATGTATAGACTGAACTAACCATTTTGTGTCTGTGTCTGCAGCTCATATCCAGGCTTGTCGTGCTTTGATGATCATCTCTCTCATCCTTGGCGTCCTCGCTTGTTTAATCTCCTTGTTTGGACTGAAGTGCACCAAATTTGGTAGCAAAGATGAATACACCAAGGGAAAGATTGCTCTGTCTGGAGGACTGATTTTCATTGTAGCAGGTAAATGACTTTATATCTCAAACATATTGCAGTACACACTGAAATAAGTCCAGTTTTTCCTGCGCAGTCAAGGGGTCTATTGAAATAACACATTTTTTTTTAGAATGTCTTTTTTTGTCATTTTATGGAATCAATAAATGTACTATAAAGTAGCACCATCACGGTGGTATGATCCACTCTGTTACAGTTAATGTGACCTGTGACAAAACATGTTGGGCAGGGCTTTTCAATCACATCATGCATCAACTAGGAAGTGGCCAGAATTACTGGTTTTCATGCTGCTGTATGTTGCACATGTGGCATAATATTTATGTTGTTTACCTGTGTGCACTGATAGGTGCACATTTTAATGTGAGTGTGGTTTTAAAGTGGTAGTAAACTCTTTAAAAAAAAAGAAAGTTTCCACCTGCAAGGCAATATCATAATGCACATTATGAAAGACTTACCTTAAAACGAAACCTTCCAGTGGTGCGCTGTCACTGCTGTAGAGGCTTCCATCTTCACCCAGTCTTCCTTCCGGATTCAATGACTCTGGTCATCTAATTGGCGAAGCCGCAATGATGTCACTCCCGCGTAAGCCATTCCTTCAGAGCCTATATGCTGGTGATGCCACCAGCTGCTGCTCCCAAGAATATCTCAGTGCATGTTTAGGAGATATTCACATTCATCAAAACTCTAGGGTTTAAAACCACTTTAACCACTTAAGAACCAGAAGGATTTCCCCCTTAATGACCATGCCATTTTTTGCAATACGGCGCTTTCTTTTGGCGGTATTTCGTCACCTCTGCGGTTTTTATTGTTTGCGCTATAAACAGAAAAAGACCAACAATTTTGAAAAAAAAAAACATTTTTTTTCTACGTTCTGCTATAATGCATATCCAAAAAAATATATAAAAAACAAATGTATTCATCAGTTTAGGCCAATATATATTCTCTACATTGGTAAAAAAAAATTGCAATAGGTGTATATTGAATGGTTTACACAAAAGCTATCATGTCTGCAAACTATGGGATAGATTTAGGGACTTTTATTTTTCTTTATTGTTTTTACTGGTAATGGCGGCGATCTGCGATTTTTAGCGGGGCTGCAACATTGCGGCCGACAAAACTAGCCCTATGTGACACTTTTTGGGGACCAGTGACATTATTACATTGATCAGTGCTATAAAAATGCACTGATCAATGTAAAAATGACATTGGCAGGGAAGGGGTTAACACTAGGGGGCAGTCAAGGGATTAAGTGTGTTTCCTGGGTGTGTGCTAACTGTAGGGGGGGGGGGGCTTACTGGGACATGACAGAGATCACTGTTCCCGATCACTGGAAACAGAAGATCTCTGTCATATCATCTGGCATAACGGGGTTCCGCCTTGTTTACATAGGCAGATCCCCGTTCTACCGCTGTACCCGGCGATCGCGGGTCGCCAGCGGACATCGAGTCCGCTGGACCCGCAGACGAGCTCGCCAGCTATACCACATGCATGGACCACCGTACAGCTACAGCGGTTCGCGCTATCCTGACACCTTGCTGCAGTATTACTGCGACGGGTGGTCGGGAAGTGGTTAAAGCTTTTAATAAATGTGGTTTTCGGCAGTACACGTGTAGTGGTAGCCCCAAAAGGGCCACTGATTGGTGATTTTTTGCTGATAATGAAAGCACAAATGGTGGCCAGGGTTATTTTCCTGATTATGCAGAACCTGCCAGCACACACCCAATAATGACTCCATGCACACTGACCCAGTAACCAGTCTAGGGAAAAATTTTTGAGCCAGTAGTTGAGGTTGAGGCGCCCCCTGTTGAGCCAAGCAAGGATGCCAGGGACAGGTCCATACACTGGGGGTCACCCAGACTGCTGGCAGAATTTGGATCTTTGGAGTACCTGGTCGAGTGGTCATCTTCAAGATGAGGAGCAGGAGATTGAGAGTTCTCATGTTCAGTACCCTTCAGAAGGGGATGAGACAGGGCCCCCCCAGGATGCCCCCCCGCCACATGGGGGTCAAATCTCCTTACACCCATATCTTGCCAGGGAGAGGGAAGGTCAAGGGTCTACCTAGGCTCTCCTGGTACCAGCGAAATGTACAGCGACGAGTTGCTCTGAAGTGAGACCTGGACTATCCCTATATCCCACTCCATGTCATGGATAAAGTTGAGAGCTCAAGGGAAGAGTGGGAGGATGAGATGACACGGGAGTACCTTTATGTCCTCAAACCTTTGCGGGGGTCAGGAAGCAGCAGTTGGGAGAAGTTCAAGGATCTGAAGAAAAAGTGGAGCCTTGGGCGTGCTATCCAGAAAGACTGTGTGCTGATCCTTAAAGCAGACCAACCCACAAAGAGCTATGCAGTTTCAGTTCTGGAAGAGAGGGAGGCTGGAAGAGGTTGCCTGACCCCTGACACTACATCTAAAGACTGTCAGCAGATGTTGGTACACTCCAAAGCCTGCTGGTGAAGTAGCAGAGTGTTTGATTTCTTTCTGAACTGCCGGACAAACCAGCCTGCCACCCTGTGCCCAGTGCAGGAGATTTTCCCATTGAAAGGACGCGGGGTGAGGTTTGTCCAGTCTATTTTCCTTTTGAAGCCTGTGCTTGGGGAGGGGCCCCTCCCATCAGGAATTTCAAGAGGAACTAAGTTACTACTGACTTCTCCCCTTTTTTTTTTCTGTTCCTGCGGTGGAATCATAACCCCTCACTGACAGGGCAGGCAGGTGAAGAAAGAGTTCAAGTTACTGTGTAATATGTTTCTCTGTTCGGAGGTCTGTAACCCCCTCTCAATGGACATGTTTTGTTAGTGAGCTTAGATAGTTGTGTTTCCCTTCTCTTAGGATTCCTGATGGAATGGCTGTTCATCTATATCCGTCGAGGGTCAAGTCAAACGTCAACTCTTGCTAACTAGGCGGGTGGAGGGCTTCCCTTTCGAGGGAGAGGTCAAAAGAACCTCCCACTTCTTTCTAGAAACCTGAGGAAGGTTTCTGGTCAGAGAGCTGGGAGATAGGTGGAGCCATCTTGAGTATTCTAGGGAGCCCTGACCAATCCCCAAGCAGGATTGGCAGGGGGCAGGCCTCCTTAAATACTCTGAGTCAGCCCAATCTAGGAGGAGAAGGTCGGGTGGAAGTCTGGAGATAGCAAAGGAGCTGTGGAGCCTCTACCCAGGAGGTTGCTCCCATCTGGGGGGGCGATCTTAAGGCCTGGAGGCTCAGGTGCAGCCAGGAGTGGTGGTGATTCCTGGAGTCGCACAGGGGAACAGGAGAACAGCGGAGGTGCTATACAGTGAAAGACTTTAATGTGATCCACTGGTTTAGTGAGTGACGGTCACTGGGAACTGCAAGACATGGGAGAGAAATAGTGGACAGTCTGTGGGAGCCTTGGGAGCCAGTTCAGGGAAAGAAGAGTCATTGAGGAAAAGCAGGTTGGTGGGACCTGGAAGAGAGATGGGCTGGGAGTTGTAGTCCATCAAAGGCCCGGCTAGCACTCAAGTATTTTTCCTACACATTAAGGGGCCTATGATCCCTGGCCTGTAATGGGTTTTCCGGAGGTTCTGCTAAGAGTAGGCCTGGCCATGTGCTAGCCTCGGTGAAGAGAAAGGAACAGAGAAGCTGATAAATTTCCCTTCAAGCTGGAAACTAAGTTCAGTGTTGGAGAGAAGTAATGGAGTGAGAATTTATTAAGTTCAGTGCTGGAGAGAGAACTGTAGGAGAAACGGTCAGCAAGTTGAGTGCTGGAGAGTTGTGAGGAGTAACAGATTATGCACAGGGACAGTCTGCAGAGAAGTGCGCGTATACAGGAGTGTATATGGAGTTTGTATACTATAATTCTTTGGGCATCCCACAGTCATCCCTATAGGTGTGCACAGCCTATTGCATATTAGGGTGTGCACCACAAGAGATAGGTGTCAGTAGTTTATTTTTATTTTTACAATTTCGTTTTTTTTATTATTTTTTACAATATTTTATTTTATTTTTTTCCATTTTTTTAGGAGCCCTGCTATGGGGCTTTGGTGAAATATCAGAGGTCTAAACAGACCCCTGATGTCTCACTTTCGAGACAGAGAAAGAGACTGAGGAAAGAGATTCCCCATTCCCTTTCTCTGCAGCCAGGCAGCAGGGTGAATCTGCACAGTACAGGGTGATTAGGGTGTGCCCAGGCACGCCTGCTACCCCATGTGCGCACGCCTATGGTCATCCCTTATCCCCACCCAAGTTATTTCCACACAGTCCAGACAGAAAGTCAGGGGTCATGCAGTCAGAGGAGAATTAAAACTCCTCCTACATGCTTTAACTAGTGCTTGGCCAGACACTGATAGAAGTTACAAGACTGCTTTATACTGCTGCTGAGAAAAGGTATTTAGCAGTTTAGATTTGCTAAAATAATTGCATTTCCATATTTCTGTGTACTGTAGGAGACCAAATATAGTGAATGCAGGGTCCTGGGTTTTGTAACACTCAAAGCGTTTGCTAACCCCCAAAAAAAAAAAAAATGGATCCTGTTCCATTAAAGCATGTTATACAGCACAGTGCTTGTAAAGTGTAATTTGGCCCCCTGTAAAAGGTAGTTGAACTGTATAAAACAGGAAAGGAATATAAAAAGGTATCCAAAGAATTGAGAATGCCAATCAGCAGTGTTCAAACCATAATCAAGAAGTGGATAATGAGGGGTTCTGTTGAAACCAAACCACGGTCAGGTAGACCAACTAAAATTTCAGCCACAACTGCAAGGAAAACAGTTTGAGATGCAAAGAAAAACCCACAAATAACTTCAGGTGAAATACAGGTCTCTGAAAATGTGGTGTGGCTGTTTCAAGATGCACAATAAGGAGGCACTTGAAGAAAGATGGGCTGCATGGTCGAGTCGCCAGAAGAAAGTCATTACTACACAAATGCCACAAAGTATCCCACTTACAATATGCCAAACTGCACAGAGACCAGCCTCATACATTCTGGCACAAAGTCATTTGGAGTGATGAGACCAAAATTGAGCCTTTTGGGTCAACAAGGCCTGTAAAACACGGAGGTGGATCGCTGATGTTTTGGGGGAACTGGAGGCTTTTTGCCAAGAGGAATGGACAGCTTTACCATCTGAGAAGATAAAGAGCCTCAACCACAAATACCACAAAAGACATCAAGCTGTCATTGATGTTAAAAGGGGCAATACACGGTATTAAGAACTGGGGTATATAAACTTTTGATCAGGGTCATTTGGGTAGTTTGTGTTGTCATTATAATTTAAAAAGAGTAAACACAGTCGATTGATAATAAACGCCTTCAGCCAAACACTAACCATGAGCGAAAGAAATGTTTTTGTGTTCTCATTCATATTCTCTGAAAAATAGCCAAGAAATCATAAATTTTGCCAGGGTATGTAAACTTATGAGCACAACTGTGTGTGTGTGTGTGTATATATATATATATAGAGAGAGAGAGAGAGAGACACACATACACACACACACAAGCAGTATATATGTAGATATATACAGTAGTTCACAAAAGTGAGTACACCCCTCCAATTTTTGTAAATATTTTATTATATCTTTTCATGTGACAGCACTAAAGAAATGACACTTTGCTACAATGTAAAGTAGTGAGTGTACAGCTTGTATAACAGTGTAAATTTGCTGTCCACTCAAAATAACTCAACACACAGCCATTAATGTCTAAACCGCTGGCAACAAAAGTGAGTACACCCCAAAGTGAAAATGTCCAAATTGGGCCCAAAGTGTCAATATTTTGTGTGGCCACCATTATTTTCCAGCACTGCCTTAACCCTCTTGGGCATGGAGTTCACCAGAGCTTCACAGGCTGCCACTGGATCCTCTTCCACTCCTCCATGTTAATGTTAGAGACTTTGTGCTTCTCCACCTTCCATTAGAGGATGCCCCAGGGTTTGGGTCTGGAGACATGCTTGGCCAGTCGATCACCTTTACCCTCAGCTTCTTTAGCAAGGCATTTGTCGTCTTGGAGGTGTGTTTGGGGTCATTATGTTGGAATACTGCCCTGTGGCCCAGTCTGTGAAGGGATCATTCTCTGCTTCAGTATGTCACAGTACATGTTGGCATTCATGGTTCTCTTAATGAACTGTAGCTCCCCAGTGCCAGCAGCACTCATGCAGCCCCAGACCATGACACTCCCACCACCATGCTTAACTGTTGGCAAGACACACTTGTCTTTGTATTCCTCACCTGGTTGCTGCCACACACACTTGACACCATCTGAACCAAATAAGGTGGTCTCACCAGACCACAGGAGATTCCAGTAATCAATGTCCTTAGACTGCTTGTCTTCAGCAAACTGTTTGCAGGCTTTCTTGTGCATCATCTTTAGAAGAGGCTTCCTTCTGGGATGACAGCCATGCTGACCGATTTGATGCAGTGTGCGGTGTATGGTCTGAGCACTGACAGGCTGACCCCTCCCCCACCCCTTCAACCTCTGCTGCAATGCTGGCAGCACTCATACGTCTATTTCCCAGAGACAACCTCTGGATATGACGTTGAGCATGTGCACTCAACTTCTTTGGTCAAACATGGCGAGGCCTGTTCTGAGTGGAACCTGTCCTGTTAAACCGCTGTATGGTCTTGGCCACCATGCTGTAGCTCAGTTTCAGGGTCTTGGCAATCTTCTTATAGCCTAGGCCATCTTTATGTAGAGCCGCACTTCTTTTTTCAGATCCTCAGAGAGTTCTTTGCCATGAGGTGCCATGTTGAGTGAGAGCGATAACACCAAATTTAACACACCTGCTCCCCATTCACACCTGAGACCTTGAAGCACAAACAAGTCACATGACACCTGGGCTGGAAAATGGCTAATTGGGCCCAATTTGGACATTTTCACGTAGGGGTGTACTCACTTTTGTGGCCAGCGGTTTAGACATTAATGGCTGTGTGTTGAGTTATTTTGAGGGGGCAGCAAATTTAAACTGTTATACAAGCTGTACACTCACTACTTGTAGCAAAGTGCCATTTCTTCAGTGTTGTCACATGAAAAGTTAGAATAAAATATTTACAAAAATGTGAGGAGTGTACTCACTTTTGTGAGATACTGTATACATCTAATCTCTGGAATATTTTTTTTAGAGTTAAATTAAGTTAGAGTTTTAGAGTTAAGTGCAGATATTAGTAACAGTATCTCAGCTCCCTATGTATTCACCATATTTGATGCATGCAGCACTTCATTTCATTACCTGACAAAATAAAAATAACTTTGAAAGATTAAACACTCTCAACAGTTTTGTGCATACTGAAGTTTTATACTTTCATATTTTCTTCCAAAAGTTTAGTTGCCTCCAAAACACACTTTCTGTTATTGCTGTGGGGAAATCCATTCCTAGGTTTGTGAGAAAAGTATATTAAAGTAATGGTGATTTATGGTTGCTTTAGGTCTGTCCATCACTCAGCAGCAGTAGAGGTGCTCCTAGATGTGTGTCTGCTGTTTGTTGTATGCAGGTCTCACAATTCATTCTTCTCTGAATCTGATCCCATGGCTATAAATTGCAGATCACACAAAAAAGGCAATGCAGGAAAGCAGAGGCATTGCTGATCTTTTGCATGATTTTAAGTGGTTCACTGTAATCTATGCCAGGTAGACAGATATGAGTAATGTTTAATGAATAAATCTTTTTCATATTGGAAAGAATATGTGTTGATATACAAGCTTCCTGTCAATATTCGTTTCAGAAAATGTTTGTGCTACAAATACAAACTGATTTTTCCAAAAGATTGCAGATGTACCAGTGGAGGTAGACACCCTTACATTAGGAGGTACACAGAATGTTTTGGCATTTGTGCAGAACAACTCTGTAGCAATATATACTTAGCTTAGATTGCCAGGGGCAAACATAGCATAGAGCATAAAAGTGAATTTAATGGGAATTATAGCATATTATCATTAAATACACATTTAATGTTATTTTTAAAACAGTAACGTTTGATGTGATCTTTACAGTTTAAATGTTTGCTATTGAATGGTTTGTTGATAGTCTTTCATATGAAGATTTGTAGACTTGTAAGAGAATAATTTTCTCTTGCGTTGCAATTTGTTGCGTAATTATTTTGGTCGAAAATATTGTTGCTAACCTTAATGTGTTTACCCCTTTATTTGCCACAATCCCTCTTTGGTCCAATCCACCTTCCAAGCACCAAGAAAAAAAATGGTACTTCCAGGTACAGGGCACTCTCGATACTCCCACCCCCAGGCTCCCCCAGTTCAGTATCATCTTATCTGCCAAAACCTACTTTGTTCTTTGTAGTGTGTGCTTAGCTGATTAGAGTTGCTGCTTACAGAATCAGTATGATTATGTTACTCTTACATGCTACCGTTTCAGTGTATGATTGAGCCAGTGATGTTGGCTTAAAAAATGGAAGGCAATTACAATCAACAGAAAAGGACAATTTGTGATAGGTATCCCTTAAATATGTTCCCTCTAATGGCTATTTGATTAAAGAGATGTGAGTAGCATCCCTACTGAAGGATTGCTGAGATAATGTCTACAGAAGCCTTTCTCAACCTTTTTACCACTGAGGGACCCTTGAAATATTTTTTAGATCTCAGGGAACTCCTGCTAGAGTTAATTTTACTGGGCTCAACAGGAAGAATGTCCCCCTTACATTGGTGATCAGAATGCTACCCTTCCTAACAGCTAAAAAGATAATTGGTGCCCTGTTGCTTTATTTGCCAAGTGCCAGTGAACACAGAACTATGCAGATGGGAGGTCAATCAGCCACAATTCAAGGAACCCCTGGCAACCTCTGAAGGAACCTTAGAGTTTCACAGAACCTTGATTTAGAATATCTGGTCTACAGTGTGACCAGACTAGTAGGCTTTCAGTGAGCAGCAGGAATGATCAAACACAATCACTGTGCATAACAACTAAGAAAGAAGCCTGACCTGCACATTTCATGAGCCAATGTACCTTCCAACTTTTTAAGACAACACTTACCACCAATATTTAGGGCAGAACACATGTCTACGATGTATTCACAGTAATTCTTCATATGTATGTAGAGCCCCTGTCATAGGCTGGATAAATTCAGTTTTTGGCTCTTCTGTACCTAGCTGAGCAGCAATTTATTTTTTGGTCTGGTCAGGCTCTTGCTAAGCCTGGGGGTTGATTGCTCCTGCCTGCCTCTGATAGAAGCTTGCAGAAATAGCGTGGGGACATCAGTCCCTGGGTTATGAATATCTATCTGATTGTAGCCAATCCCTGGGAAGTAGCCTCAGAAGGTGTGGCTGGGGAGAAGATAAAAGTTTGGGAAGGCCTGATCAGGCTTTCTCTCCTGGAACCTTTGCCCCTGGGTGGCAGCCTGTGTTACATAAGAACGGTTGCTGTTATACCTCAGCACGTTCTTGGCTGGGGCCTAAAGGAGCCTGGATTAAAGAGCATTTGCTGGAGGACACTACCTTAGAAATCTGGGCTGGAGGATTCCTTTCACTCAAAAATGTCACAGGGAAGCTGGTTGGGGAGCTGTCTGGACATTGTGAGTAGGACCTTTCCTAGAGGTTCGGGTGTGCCTGTGCTTTGAGGGTTGAACACCAGAGGTTGCTACAAGGACTGTGACTGCTCTTAAAGAGTCTCAGACTATCTGGCTGTGCACTCTACCTCCAGCAATAGTGTTGAGCGAACCCGGACTGTAATGTTCGGGTCCGTACCGAACTTTAGGGTGTCCGTGGCACGGACCCGGACCCGGACATTTCAAAAATCGTTCGGGTTCGGTCCGTTTACCGATTTTAGACAGGGAGTGCGGCAGTCGATGGAAAGGGATATGATTGGGTTCCTCGTACACTGACGTCGTGACACTGAGGTCGAATATTTCTCCGACCCAGTGTACTACGTGGCCGGTTAGTGTCGGTACGGTAATCATCCGTACCGACACTACCGAAGATTCCCGTTTGGTCACTTTGCGAACAACTAACCGACGGGACGTCGAAGAGTTGTGCACCTCATTTTATCGTCTTGGGGCCTGGCTTGGGCTTGCTAAAAACTTTACAGGCCCAGGCCCAGGCACGGTGCCTGTGGGATTTCAAGCCATGCCTGGGCTT